>CM050167.1:109305398-109428697 GCA_027410445.1 Discoglossus pictus | reverse complement strand
TGACCTAACATCCCTTTCTCTTTTAATAAAAGTACAGAATGGCTTTTTTATTTGCTACGTTTTGACAGAAAGACCTACGGCTTTGAATAACCTCCAAGCCCCTTGTGGTTCAGGCCCGCAAAGTCGGAGCACTGGAAATGATGGGGTACACATTGGGTGACATGAGGATTAAAGGCATATCATTCTCAATCTGGCACATCGCCACAATGCAATACTTGATTTCACGTTTAAATTAATTCCGACGGGCTTGAATAACTCGCCAAACCCGTAACTCGTTATTCAAGCCCATAGGACTTTGAACATAAATTAAACGTGAAATCAAGTATTGTATTGTGTCGATGTGCCAGCTTGAGAATAATATGCCTTTAATCCTCATGTCGCCTATTGTGTACCCCATCATTTACAGTGCTTTACAGTGCTGTCTTGAATTTTTATTTGCATTTACAGTTTTCAGAGTTTGAGTCCCTGAAATACGAGTTATGGGCTTGCGGCAAATGCATACAACCGATAGCATTGTTTGCGCCGCCCAATTAAATTCCAGAGTAAAACTAGCGATACACGGGGCTGTAAGCCGGCCGCAAGGAATCGCATATTTGCGGCCATTTTACTTCTCTTAATTAAATGAGGCTCTTAGAGTCCATTGGACTGTGTAGAGATCCAATAAATCAATTATGAAGGGTATAGAAGCAAGGGAAACAATTATAATTATGCCACTATATAAATCACAAAGTACTCCCTCACTTGGAATATGGAGTACAATTTTGACCAGCACTTCATAAAAAATAAATTTTAGAGCTGGAAAATACAGAGAAGGACAACAAACAATAAGGGGAATGAACAAACTAAGCTTTGAAGAAAGACATCTTCTTAGGTTAGAAGAAAAAAGATTCCACTTAAAGAAAGAAAATGGTTCATCCCAGTAAGGCAGTTAAATTGTGGAGTTCTCTATCAAAAGAGGTTGTGAAAGCAGATTTGATAGCTAACTTTAAAAAGGGGGTTTGAAATATTACTATTAATTAATAAAAAGGAGATTCAGGGATTACCGGTGACTAGAGTATGAGCGATTGTTGTTTACGGGAGCCTGTAATGTACATTGTAGGGTGATCCATGATGGGCAAGTCATAGCAGAGAGGTCAGACAAATTGCGGTCCACTGGAGAAGGAACTGGCACCCACTCCAGTATCTTTGCCAAGATAACCTTATTGTTAAGCAGGATTATAATGATAGGTATGTCTGGTATGCTATGGTAGATAGGGTCAAGAAGAATTGGACACGACTGAACGACTGAACAACAACATATATATATATATATATATATATATATATATATATATATACACACAGTACATACTATTTTGCCAGTTTAAGACAATGGAAGCTCTGAGATGGATGTGTGGAGTATGTAATAAAGATAAGGAGTTCCATAACTAATGGCCAGAAGTTCCCAGGTCCGCCTATTGACTGCAAATGTTCTAAGGTTTTCCGACAGGCTCTGTGTAAATCTTTGGTTGCTTCAACACAAAAATGCACTTTCATTCCTTCTTGTATTGCACTTTGACCACCATAAAGCACATTGTAAATGAATGGACCTATAGAAAAAATATAAACATATTGCTTGGTAAACTGTAGTGGTCCTATTTTAAATAGTATTTAACTGGGATAAAGAAGGCCATATACTGTTGAGGGCTTTGTAATATATACACATTACATAAAAAGAAAAGAACATCTTTACCGGATAGATATAGACCATATGAGAAAAACCTCATACCTGGGTTAATGATATGAATACAGACTATAAAACTTAACTTGTATTAGTGTGTTTGTTAAGGATAAGTAATATTAAATATGACAATTAAAAAGTATGATTTGCTCTGGGTCTCCACCTGATGAGACAATAGTAAAATTATAAATATTTATTGCAGTATCAATGGCATGTAAACTTCAATGGCATGTCACTTCTAAAGTGAGGCTTACAAGTCTATAATTTCCTGGATTTGTTCTTGTTCCCTTCTCAAATATAGGTATCACATCTGCTTTTCTCCAGTCATCTGGTAGAGACCCTGTGAATGTTGAAAAATTAGATATAATCGTTTAGTTATTACAGATCTAAGTTCCCTCAGTACGCTTGAATGTATTCCATCAGAACCTGGGGCTTTATTAACATTTATTTTTTCCAACCTCTTTTGGATTTCTTCATGCGGTAACCAATTATTTGGTGAAGGTAGTGTAGCGCCATTGTGTTATTGTATCCCAACCACTGGTACCTCCCTTGTGTATAACTAAGAAAATAATCTATTTAATGCAAGTGGCAGTAGTACAGTTACCTATTGTAACGGAACCCATCACTGTTTTACCCTGTTTTATGATTATTATGGTTAAAATATGATCCTACTATATATATGTTGGTTGATG
This sequence comes from Discoglossus pictus, assembly GCA_027410445.1. NCBI lineage: Eukaryota > Metazoa > Chordata > Amphibia > Anura > Alytidae > Discoglossus > Discoglossus pictus. Next base: position 109,426,285 of record CM050167.1, on the reverse strand, counting down.
TTCTACAGAATATATTGGCTCAGAATATTAGCCAGACTTTTGCAGACCTAGGCTAATAGATAATCCTGTTACAGAGATTCAAGAGATAAGAAAGTTGTAAAGGATCCTTGCATTTTCCAAAGTGTTTTCATTCTCTGATAAGAACAAAGAATGATCTAATTAATGTCTGATTGTATCCAAGTTGCCAGGGAGGTGTGACTCACCTATTGTCCTATATATGTGTATTGTGTGGGGGATATGTGCAATGTCTGTGTGTTATGTGTAAAAACATACTTTTACTAACTTTTGAACCCCTGGTCTGATTCATGCCATTTTTGTATATGTTGTTCCCCTGGGTGAGAGATATTGAACGGTGCTGGACTTAAAGGTGTACCCCCTGTATTTGGGGTACATCCAGAATATGGTTAAAATTGTGTCTGTTTTAATTGTGTTACCTGTTATCTGAGGGGAGGAGACGTGGGGGTTGAACCATGCAGATAATTGGCTGTTGTGATAATTATGTGGGTGTAGCCCTTCAGAGGGCAACATTGCATAAAAGGAGATTCCCTGTCATTAAAAGAGAGTTCTACTTGACCCTTCAAAGAAAACGTAGCATTGTCTCGTTCTTTGGGGGGGATTTATGGTACCGTTACTCTGCCACATTTTACAGCACTCCTGGATTATACAATGGGATATCGTGGAGGGGAATAAGCATTTCATTACTGTACAGCACCTTGCTTAAGAAAAGGACGTCTCCAACGGCTGGTACCCTCTCACTACCGGGGTAGCCGTTACATTGGATGGCAGTGGTGGGATGGTCCTTTTCATCCCCAACGCAAGTGCTGAATGGAATCCCAGTACGCTAAACTGAAAAGATCCACACTAAAGGATCTCTTGGAAACCAGAGGAAGGAGTGCCAGCAACCGACCACGGAGAGAGCTGATAGCTGACTTACTGGAGCTGGACGAGATGGATCGATCCATGGAGGTCGTGGACCAACCTTCCCCTGCCAGCGAGGAGGAGGAAATTACAAACCTGGTTCAGCGGAGATTATCCATGTACCCAGCAACATCCGTGGAGCTAATAGATAAGCTGTTCCGGGAAGCGAGAACGGAGATACAAAATAGGAGGGGGCACGAACTTGAACTGGCAAGAGCTAGACAACCCCTGGCACATACAGTTCATACTCCCCCACCCGCTGCTACAGTAAAGAAAATACCCTTCACTGCCTTCAAAGCGTTTGTGGAAAGTGAGGAAGAAATTGATGGATATTTGGCTGACTTCGAGAGGCAGTGCTCACTACACCAGGTACCACCAGACCAATGGGTCACTATTTTGGCTGGAAAGCTATCAGGAAAAGCAAATGAGGCTTTTCGGGCGCTTACTGAGGAAGATATTGCGCAGTATCGCCGGGTGAAGGCTGCACTGCTCACCAGATATGCCGTCACCCCAGAAACTTATCGCCGTCGCTTCAGGGAGTCTAAAAAGAAGTCTGCAGACTCCCACATGGAATGGGCCAGCAATATACAAAGGGTGGCATCACATTGGGTGCGAGGGTGCAATGCCAACACAGGAGAGGAAGTACTACAGCTATTCCTGATGGAACATTTCTTCCAAGATCTGGCGGCAGACATACAGGATTGGGTGAGAGATCGTCGCCCTGCTAACTTAATCGAGGCAGCACGGCTAGCGGACGAATACGCAGAGTCCAGAAAGGTGAGCCAAGGGTCCACACGACCAACCTCTAGAGCAGAGCCACGCACCTCAATGCCCGCTGCAAGCACAGAATTTCGGGCCCCAGTACCCCCAGGACCGCCACAACCTCAGGGGTCTAACCACCAACCTCAGGATTCTTACAAAATGACGTGCCATCGCTGCGGCAACCCGGGGCACATTGCTCGTTATTGCCCCTTGGGATCAGCCAATAACAACTGGAGGCGCCCGACCAATAACCCAGAGATCCCTTTATCACGTGCCTCTGCTGCTCACTGCCTGGAAACCAAAGGGAGCCCTGAGGAGTGTTTGGACATCCTGTACGAGGCAAACCCCATACAAGCTGCATCCCCAGACAACCGCCAGCATCACCGCCAGGAGGTGCGTGTAAATGGACAGGTAGCACAAGGCCTAAGGGACACTGGCGCTACCATCACGTTGGTGCAGAAACATCTTGTGAAACCGGAGCATGTATCTACCCGTACTGTTGCTGTCCGTGTCGCAGGGGGGGCTGTTTTTCGCTTACCCACCGCCCGGGTACACTTGGATTGGGGAGTCGGGTCGGGAAAGACCACAGTAGGCATCATGGACAATTTACCTGCTGAGGTTGTGCTGGGCAATGATATTGGCCCTCTAGCCTCAGCCTTTTTACCCACGACTGCTGCTGCTTGTCCCGTGACCACCCGCTCACAGACCCGTACCGAGGACGATCCTACAACAGGTCGGGAGACCCAGGTAAGCCACAAGCAGACACTTAGCACTAATGCCACAGAGAGACCCATAGCGTGGGACACCCCCGAAGAGCTTGTGAAGGAAACTAGACAGGACCCCACCCTCCTGAACGGTGCTGTAAAGGTGTACCTCCTGTATTTGGGGTACATCCAGAATATGGTTAAAATTGTGTCTGTTTTAATTGTGTTACCTGTTATCTGAGGGGAGGAGACGTGGGGGTTGAACCATGCAGATAATTGGCTGTTGTGATAATTATGTGGGTGTAGCCCTTCAGAGGGCAACATTGCATAAAAGGAGATTCCCTGTCATTAAAAGAGAGTTCTACTTGACCCTTCAAAGAAAACGTAGCATTGTCTCGTTCTTTGGGGGGGATTTATGGTACCGTTACTCTGCCACATTTTACAGCACTCCTGGATTATACAATGGGATATCGTGGAGGGGAATAAGCATTTCATTACTGTACAGCACCTTGCTTAAGAAAAGGACGTCTCCAACGGCTGGTACCCTCTCACTACCGGGGTAGCCGTTACACCTATAAATCCTGGGATGATTATATTATAAAGTAGTTGTAAGCATGCTTATAAATCCTCCCACAACCAACACTTACCTGCTCCATGATGCTATTCTCATGATCCACCTGCCTGCTGAGGCTGCATTCAACAAATGTTCCATACCATGAGAGCTCCAGATGGTACTTTTCTCCTTTCATTGCACATATAGCATATGTAATATGTTTGCTAACAGATGGCCTGATCAACACTACTCTGGGCGAGAAATTCTCCAATTGTCAATAACTCCAAAATATGTTTGTCTGAATTTAAGAAGGATTTTGAAGGATCTTGTGCCTCTGCCTTTGCTAATGTTGTTACATCTCCAACAGGGGGCCGAGGGGCACACTGTGAGACAGCATACCACTGAGTTTTGAAACCTGGCTATTATAAGTCTGGCTGGAATAATGAGGGTTTATTGACAGTCTACCATCTGGAACTTTCAAGCTCATAAAAGATGTGCTCACTCATTATAATATACCAGATTCTCTGGAAGGTTTGATCTCCATGATTAACCAAATAGATTTGAAGGCACTATAGAGAAAACTTTTCATCCAGCCTCAACCTCCAAATTGGCACCCAAATGTTAAAATTCTTCTGCTACTACCTCCTTACCTACTGAGGAACCTATACAAGTCAGCTTCACTCATCTCTCTGAGGCAGAGCAAAGTGTAAGATGTGCCAAAGGCCTTGACCCATCAAGATCCATTAGTTTGTGAAATAACGACTGACACCAAATTGGGAGTAACACGGGCCACAGCTTTATTAACCAACTGGATTAACATCCATAACTTATTTTTTTTTATTTTTTTTAAAGACCAAGCCAACTTTCCTAGCTAACTTGGGGCAGGAAGGGAGGGAAATCCTGGCAATGACCTGCGCAGAGTGAAGGAGGAAGCCCGCAAAATGGGCGGAAGTCCCTCCTTCACTGTCTCAGCCAATCAGGAGCACCCCAGGCTCCACTGGGTCATGGTGCGCTGCGTCAGACCCAGTGCCTGGGGCTGCCTCCATGCCGGCCATGACCCCAGCAAGATCCATTAGCTTGTGAAATAACGACTGACACCAAATTGGCAGTAACATGGTCCACAGCTTTATTAACCAACTTAACATAATTACCGTAATTAACATAACATTGCTTAATTAACATAATGGAGGAGGAGCCAGGACAGAACCCTCACGCCCTGGGCCTGCGCCCAGAGCCACCCAGTGCTTTTCCAAGCATGCCCATGAGGCAGGGCAACACCCACTTAAGCCAGTGGGCCAGGCAACTCACCTCCCACCACGGAGCAGCGGAGGAACACCTCCTGAGGCTGCAACCCCCCCCCCCCCCTTTTGCTCAATAAACTTAGCACCCGAGTTACCCCTTCCTTGAACTCTAATGTCAGCAGTTCCAACCTAATAATGGTTAAGTGCACCTTATCCGGACGAAACAACTTATTGCGTCTACGCCTTCAAATTCACGGTACCTAATGGAAATGAAACCTAAATTTCACACAAAACTGCCAATTTGATGATTGATTTTTTGGCGGGCCCTATCAACTAAAACTGGATCTCTAGCATTCCGCCATGAACGCCTTTTTATCATCTCGGACCAGATTATCTTAAATATCCCTCTTTATGTCCTTCAGCATTTTGCGCATGGGGACCACCCCTAAATCATTGCCCCCAGAGTGGATGAGCATCATATCAGGGTCACCGTAGTGATGTGTGTAGTTATCCAGCAAGCCTCGCACCTGTGCCCACCTCAAACCTCGGAAACCAAATGATCCTGCTTGCAGGTGCGTTTCATGTATGCCCATCTGAGCATTACTCCTGGTGACTGCGGCTAACCTGTGGGCCCAGTACATGTAGGAAAGGTTGATAATCCAAAGCTGTCTCTGTCCACCTGTAATACACAGAAAGTCTCATTTAGATAACCTGTCAAGATCGCACATAAGACCTATACCACTGCGATTCCCGTCTCCCGATTCTCTTAACCACCTCCGTTGGCAAGCCTAATCTCGCCACCTCTGTAGCGCCTCCGATATGGAAAGAATGGGTCCCAAACTCCGCTGAGTCCAAACCGAAGCGCTCAAGCGCCGCCTTTAAGATTGATGTGAACTGAAACCGAGACAATGCCTGCCCGTCGGCATGTATGAGCAGCGGGCCAGGTGCCCGTGGCTGCCATTGTAAATACTCCTTCACATTCGCATGGGAGCAGCATCCAGAGCCAACTCTGTGCAATGTCACCTCTCTTCATTTCCCCTCCTGACCAGTCTTAGACCTCCTCATCCATAACACCACTCTGTCACCTTCCAGACAGACATCCACTGCCTGCAGCCCACCCGAACCGTGCCTGTTCGCTGTGACTAGCTCCCCGATTCAGAAGGCTCCGAAGAACGATAGTGTAACGGATCTCCTGGCACCCCGACCGGGTACCTCCGTTGATAGACGCGTCCTAGTTTGCGCCGAGGCCTACAAGCACCGCACCGGACACCTCAACCACCACAGACTCCACAACCGCCGTAGTTTAGCTGGAGCCGCGCCGTCTTCCTTCCACCCTGTATGAATTTCCAGCATCCAGGACCGTGTGGGGAAGACCTCTCCTCCAAGGAGGACACCTTAGGAACAAGCGTTCAGTAGTTACAGCTCAAGGGAGTATGCAAAAGCATAGCAATCCCCAGTATGATATCGTGATTCCCTCAATAACGAGATGAGACTATGTTTTGAAGGGTCAAGTAGAACTATTTTTTAATAACAGGGAATCTCCTTTTATGCAATGGTGCCCTCTGAAGGGCTACACCCACATAATTATCACAACAGCCAATTATTTACATGGTTCAACCCCCACGTCTCCTCCCCTCAGATAACAGGTAACACAAATAAAACAGACACAATTTTAACCACATTCTGGATGTACCAAAAATACAGGGGGTACACCTTTAAGTCCTGCACCATTCAATAGCTCTCACCCAGGGGAACAACATATTAAAAAAATGGCATGAATCAGACCAGGGGTTAAAAAGTTAGTAAAAGTATGTTTTTCACATAACACACAGACATGTCACATATCCCCCACACAATACACATATAGGACAATAGGTGTGGTCACCCCTCCCTGAGGCAACTTGATATAATCAGACAATGATTAAATCAGCCCTCTTTGTTCTTATCTGAGAATGAAAACAGTTTATACAATCGACTTTTCTTATCTGTAACAGGATTATCTATTAGCCTAGTCGCTTTGATATTCTGAGCCAATATACTCTGTAGAACATAAAACTACATATCTACAGTACAGCAATGTGATCATATTTTAACCAAGAAGTAAATAATCATAAAACAGGGTAAAACAGTGATGGGTTCCGTTACAGCTGGGATCTGAGCGCACAAAACTACCGAATAGCGCTCAGATCATCTTCACACAGTTCAATTGCCATGTAGCTAAAGTCTTTCCCATAGTCTTTCATAATATGAATGGGCTCCATGGCATAGCTTTCTGTGGTATCATGGTTCACACAGGGCAAGTACCGAATGACCCCCCTGTATGTAAAGGGCCAGAATGAGTGACATACACTCTGGTATGGCCGAATACTGTGTTTGAAGGGCAATATGTACCAGGGCCATAGTCGCAGGGCAGGAGGCTGGCAAACAGTCCTCTCCAAGACAAAGTGGCGAAGGGCACTTCGTCACACATCTCCCCTTTGGGGGGAAGTCTAACCAGGCACCTGATCTTCTGCCGGTCAGTGCCTCCGTTAGACGATCCACCAACCCACAATAAATCAGTGCTAGAGCAGCCCCCCCACAACAACAAAGTGCAAGAGCAGCCCACCCACAACAAACAGTTACGACACCTGGATATTTCGCTGTGGTGATGGGGCAACACGCTGAGGGGACTTGAGGGGCAGAGGCCAGCGGCACTCTGCCCTGATGCCAGCTCTTCTGCTGGTATAACCTGCAGGACATCCTGCTCTGTACAACGGACAAAGGGAGGGCAGAGGCCAACTGCACTCTGCCCCGCTGTCAGCTCTTCTGCTGGGGTACTTGGGACATATTCCGGCTCAGTAGCCAGGGAAACGTGGCAGTCAGTGGGGGTTAACATTTCCTCTGTTAACCCTGGGGCCACATTAGAAGTTAGCTGTGGAGGGGAATTTGTACTTACCCCCTCCTCCGGTTGTCCCAGTGACGGTAGTTGGGGATCTGTACAGGCTGTGGGCGCAGAGACCACGGTCCCATCTGCGCCGTCTGGGAGATTGGTGTCTCCCCTTGTCAGGGTAAACTGCCGCTGGGGCAGAAGGACGACACCTTCTGCCCCCTGGGGTTCACACTGCCGCTGGGGGGGAAGGACGACACCTTCTGCCCCCTGGGGTTCACACTGCCGCTGGGGGGGAAGGACGACACCTTCTGCCCCCTGGGGTTCACACTGCCGCTGGGGGGAAAGGACGACACCTTCTGCCCCCTGGGGTTTACACTGCCACTGGGGGGGAAGGACGACACCTTCTGCCCCCTGGGGTTCACACTGCCGCTGGGGGGGAAGGACCACACCTTCTGCCCCCTGGGGTTCACACTGCCGCTGGGGGGTAAGGACAACACCTTCTGCCCCCTGGAGTTCCCACTGCCGCTTTGGGGGAAGGACGACACCTTCTGCCCCCTGGGGTTCACACTGCCGTTGGGGGGGAAGGACGACACCTTCTGCCCCCTGGGGTTCACACTGCCGCTGGGGGGGAAGGACGACACCTTCTGCCCCCTGGGGTTCACACTGCCGCTGGGGGGGAAGGACGACACCTTCTGCCCCCTGGGGTTCACACTGCCGCTGGGGGCTAAGGATGACACCTTCTGCCCCCTGGGGTTCACACTGCCGCTGGGGGGGAAGGACGACACCTTCTGCCCCCTGGGGTTCACACTGCCGCTGGGGGGGAAGGATGACACCTTCTGCCCCCTGGGGTTCACACTGCCGCTGGGAGGGAAGGACGACACCTTCTGCCCCCTGTAGGGCCGGTAGAGAGACCTCGGTCCCATCTCTACCTGCCATCTGGAGATCATCCCAGGACCAGTCAATGAAGTCTGGTTCCGCTTGTCGAGTAGGTTGGGGCTGCACGAAGCTAAGCAGGTGTTGGTAGTCCTGCTCCAGCTCCCACTCTCTTGTTACCAGTTGGGTCATGTCTTTGCTCACCTCGCCTTCGTCATCCCAGACATACATGCCCATCCGGTAGTCGTAGGTGTCCCAAAACCTAGACTCCTCCGTGCTGCCAAGATCAATGTCGTCCTCCAAGGCATCCCATAATAAACCCGGGCCATCATAATCATCTCCCTCCGGTAAGTCGTGTTCAGCCGTCCAGGGGGTAAGTCGAACGGTATGCCACCAGAGGGCCTGGTATGCGTTGTCTAGCCAGATCTCTCGCCGTACCAGGGTCTCTAGTCTTGTCACCCACTCATCCAGGGGCTGCTCTCCCAATAGATACATCCGCATCGCCACACGCTTCTGTAGCCGCTGCTCATCACTGGGGAGACTCTCACCTCGCCGCCATTGGGCATCTTCCAGGGCATCATACCAGAGTTCCTTTCTGTCTGCATCCCTGTAGTCCGCGGCCTCCTCCTCATCCTCATCATGGAACGCTGTCCGAAAATTAGCCGGTTCCATCCTGCTGTAGCCAGGGGCGCTGTACGGATACTAGCGTTGCCCTCAATTTGTAACTCCAAACGTTACCGGTGTCTCCGTGCTGCTTTTCCTCTTACTAGGAAGCTATCCCACCGCTACCACCAATGTAACGGATCTCCTGGCACCCCGACCGGGTACCTCCATTGATAGACGCGTCCTAGTTTGCGCCGAGGCCTACAAGCACCGCACCGGACACCTCAACCACCACAGACTCCACAACCGCCGTAGTTTAGCTGGAGCCGTGCCATCTTCCTTCCACCCTGTATGAATTTCCAGCATCCAGGACCGTGTGGGGAAGACCTCTCCTCCAAGGAGGACACCTTAGGAACAAGCGTTCAGTAGTTACAGCTCAAGGGAGTATGCAAAAGCATAGCAATCCCCAGTATGATATCGCGATTCCCTCAATAACGAGATGAGACTACGTTTTGAAGGGTCAAGTAGAACTATTTTTTAATAACAGGGAATCTCCTTTTATGCAATGGTGCCCTCTGAAGGGCTACACCCACATAATTATCACAACAGCCAATTATCTACATGGTTCAACCCCCACGTCTCCTCCCCTCAGATAACAGGTAACACAATTAAAACAGACACAATTTTAACCACATTCTGGATGTACCCCAAATACAGGGGGTACATCTTTAAGTCCCGCACCATTCAATAGCTCTCACCCAGGGGAACAACATATTAAAAAAATGGCATGAATCAGACCAGGGGTTAAAAAGTTAGTAAAAGTATGTTTTTCACATAACACACAGACATGTCACATATCCCCCACACAATACACATATAGGACAATAGGTGTGGTCACCCCTCCCTGAGGCAACTTGATATAATCAGACAATGATTAAATCAGCCCTCTTTGTTCTTATCTGAGAATGAAAACAGTTTATACAATCGACTTTTCTTATCTGTAACAGGATTATCTATTAGCCTAGTCGCTTTGATATTCTGAGCCAATATACTCTGTAGAACATAAAACTACATATCTACAGTACAGCAATGTGATCATATTTTAACCAAGAAGTAAATAATCATAAAACAGGGTAAAACAGTGATAAGTTCCGTTACAGCTGGGATCTGAGCGCACAAAACTACCGAATAGCGCTCAGATCATCTTCACACAGTTCAATTGCCATGTAGCTAAAGTCTTTCCCATAGTCTTTCATAATATGAATGGGCTCCATGGCATAGCTTTCTGTGGTATCATGGTTCACACAGGGCAAGTACCGAATGACCCCCCTGTATATGTAAAGGGCCAGAATGAGTGACATACACTCTGGTATGGCCGAATACTGTGTTTGAAGGGCAATATGTACCAGGGCCATAGTCGCAGGGCAGGAGGCTGGCAAACAGTTTTCTCCAAGACAAAGTGGCGAAGGGCACTTCATCACAGATAGGAAGAAAGACGTCCGGAAAAGCAGGGATTCAAAGGGGTCTCTGCAGAGTACTTCCAACTCCTGCTCCATGCGCTCCAACAATGAGAAGGTAATCGGACTCCTTTTGTCCTGCCTCTGATCACCCATGAACATGCCTTTCACCACTCGGCAAACCACAAATTCCTTTGTCAGGTCCCTTTTACCAGCCATCTTGAACGTGAATGCCAGCGCCGTGACCTGCCAACTAGCCGATGCCTTGGAGTCACCATTTTCTGCACACTGCAACAGGAACCATAGTAACAAGCCTAATGATTCTTCTTCTGAAGCGGTACCACCGACAACACCGACAACCTCCACCAAATTGTTCCATTTGTTCCATACCGTCTCATAGGCTGCCCATGGCTGCGGTGCCAGTGACTGTCTTAGCATACTTGGCTATCCAACCACTCCAAGCTCCCAGAGTTCCGCAGGGATGTCCTCGCCTTGCGTTTTTACCCCTGGAGCCAGTGTCCTGAAACCCGCTTCCTGCAACTGAGAAAGGGCATCAGCAATGCTGTTCTCTGGATGTAAATCGTGGAATGCTCTTAACCATATGTTCAACCGCAAGCAAAGGAGCACCAACCGCTGTATAAGGTTTAGTACTGGCAATGATGATGATGAGAGGCTATTTATTGCTTGGACCGTTGCCTTGCAGGCCGACCAAACGCAAACCTGCCAATCCTTGAAATCCGTGCCCCATGCTTGAACCTCCGTTACCATAGGAAATAACTCCCGAAAGGCTGAGTTCGATGTGAGTCCACCAGAAACCCATGAACCATGCGGCAGCTAACCATCATCCCTCTAGGGAAGCGCCGAACCCGCCCCTGTATACAGCTCGAGTTGGGCAATCGTCACGCTTTCCGGATGTATTAGCGCTGCGCAATTAAACAACTGAAGGAACGCTATCCAGACTTTTGCGTCCGCCCTGATCGCTCCTGACACTTTTACAAAGTGATGCGCCTGCATCACCCTCGCCGTAGCCAGTGACAATCGCCTGCTGAACACCCTGCCCATTACTAGCTCTCCTATGCCTGTATCCCGCTGCCCCTGCAGTCCGCTCGCACCCTGAGGAGTGCTCGGAAACCCAATCTAGGGCAACGGCAGGGCTTAGAGACTCAACTGACCCCAATGGCCTAAGGGCTGGGCCAATGCCGTAACTAAGGCCGTCTTGCGTGTCTGCATGCCTTGGCGTCCCCTTAGCTAGGGTATTGTCGTTACCGGTCAACCTAAGCTGTGGCCTAACTATTTCATCCGGGGACTTCTGTCTCCTTGCTGGGGTGGAAGTAAAAGCCAAAGGACTGTACCTGCTCGTTGCTTTGCGAGCCCTGGTGGGGCACGTCTGCCGTGTCGCCCTGTCTGTGACTGGAACTTCATTTATCACCACCTAGCTGCCGTCGCTATCCATCTCCTAGAGCACCTGATGTCTTTTTCCTCTTGTGGATCCCATGTCCTTGCCGGTCACACCACTGGGGGAGCGTTGTCCCTGCAAAATACCTATGACACCTTTAGTGGGTGCAGCAGTGGGACCGCTGGGGCCGAACAGTGACAAACTGTTGGAGTCTTTTTAGGACTCCCTGGCTTTTTACTCTTACCCCTAGAAACCCGGGACCGGGCCTGGACTGGGGTGTTAGCGGACTCTGGGGTCTGGTGCAGGCCTTTGGGCAAGATGCTAGGTGGTGACCGTACGGTTAGGCCCTCACCCGCACCTCCCTGTAACTCTAACGTCTCTGCAGTGGGTGGGATTAGCTCCTGGCTCTTGGGGACGTCATCCGTGGCCCCTGCTCTCAGGTTGGTCCTATTGCCAGGAACTGTTGCTGTTGCATGGCTCCGTGGGCCTATGGTGCCTGTCTGGGCTAGTGACCTTTCCCACGAGACTCAGCCTAGCAGCTCCTTCAGACTGAGCCTGCGCCTCAGTGGAAAGGCCCTCACTCCCCAGATGCGCCGAAACCAATCTATCCTGGACCCACCTAATGCCATGACACAATGCTCGGATCCTAACCATGGCCAAAAGGACCTCTAACTGCCCAGGGTCCATGAGAAAGCCACACCAGCCCCCACGGACGCAGACAAATGCCACACACCCACACGCACACACACAGCACAGAGACACAGCACACCACACACAGCACACACAGCACACCGCCCACACAGCCCACGCTGCACGCAGCCCTCACAGCATACAGTCCACACAGAGGGATGCCCACTGCCTTATCACTGACAGGGTTAAGGAATTCTGGGCAGATATACTTGCAGGCACCAAGACGGAAGCAGACCACACTGGCTTCCAAGTCCTGGCAATGGCCGACGCAGAGTGAAGGAGGAAGCCTGCGAAATGGGCGGAAGTCCCTCCTCCACTCTCTCAGCCAATCAGGAGCGCTCTAGGCTCCATTGGGTCATGCTGTGCTCCGTCAGACCCAGTGCCTGGGGCTGCCTCCGCACCGGCCAGTACCTTTATTGTGGAACTAAAATACATATTATCAGAACTTGTCCTGTCTGCCCATGATGCCACATCTAATAGTTAATGAGGGTGATTGCTAGACAGAACCTAATTTGTCCCTCCATCAGCTACATTTTGACTTCTGGTACCAGTTACTCTTTCTCTAGGGCCTCACAAAATTGAGGCTCAAGCTGTAAGTGATTTAGGAAATTTTATAGACTATCAATTTGCAGAAGACCATTTGGTCCTGCTTTCTACCAAACGACAAGCCTTGACACTTCAATCCATTGCTGGATCTCCTTTAGGCTCAGTAAGGTTGAACTCATTTGCTAGATATGATCTATTCTTTGGTTCTTGGTCTTGATCGTTCTTGGCTCCTAACGCTATTTTGATTCCGGCTGTAGTCTGTAACTTCATAGGCTACAGTGGGCAGCGCAATACATTCATACTCTTTATAGTTTATTACTGTTTTTGTGCCTGGGAATGACAGTGATTAGTCAGCTTCAGGATTTAAGTATGCATCCATATATCCCTTGTTAATTCCATGGAGCTGATATGTCACTGTCCTTGTTGTTCATCATGTACATGTGTAGTGTGTGTGATGTACATGTGGTGGTATGTTGGTTTATGTGATATTCACCTGACATGGAGACTGGGTCCTGCTGGGTCACCAAGCCTGAAGCTCCAGTGGCAGGCACCTGGCTCAGAAAGTCCTTGTCGACCCTCTCCCATTCATTATAGCTCAAAATCACATTATTTTCCTCCTTGGCCCTTTACCTCCTCACCTTGGCCCTGATGCCATTAAAACTGTGATTGACAGACCTCACATCCCTTGGCACTGTGCCCACTGCTGTAACCTCAGGCGCTACCTTCTTCCATGCCTGAGCCCTAGGACCTGGACTAACTTCCTCCTCCCTGCAAGGATTACGGGGCAGCCACGGATAGCACCAAGGAGGACCACATTCTGCCGGTATGTGTAATTGTGGGCGCTGTGCTTGACTTTAGCCTCCTGCCGTTCCGACTGTGGACAGGAATCCTTACTTCCCTTACCTGTCCCTGAGGCCTGTCCCTCTCCCGAACTACCCCCCCCCCCCCTGCCCCGGGATATCAGGCCCCTGCACCTCTGTTTATCTTCTACATGTGCCTGGTGCTAGGGCCACCCTGCCACCACCCACCTCCTCTTCTACACTCTCCTCCTCCACTTCCACCACCTCCTGCTCCTCCTCCTCTTCTCCCTGCTTCTCCTCCTGCTCCTACTGCTCCCTCTCCTCCTCCTCTCCTCCACCACTCCCAACCTCATCCTCTCCACCACTTCTCTCCTCCTCTCCACCACTCCTCTCTTCCACTCCTCTCCTCCACTCCTCTCCTCCACTCTTCCACTACTCCCCAGGGCCACCTATCTCTCCTCCTCGCCTCTACTCTTCTCCTCCTCCCCACCTCTCCTCCCTCCATAATAATCCCAAGAATAAAATAAGGATAAATCAGTCAAAGTTTGGCTGCATATTTATGATGGAAAAGAACGTGTGTACTATATTTATTTAATATCTGTTGGGGGATGGGGGATGAAGTGACCCAGTTCCATGTGTTCTTTAAATTTTGCAATTATGTGTAATCTGTAAATATGTGTAATCAAGGATTAAGTGTAAAATCGTAAATAGTATAATAGAAATTAACTGCTCTCAAAATACTCCTACTTTCTCGTGCTACTTCATCAGACAATGCAACACAGTCAATGCATGGGTGGGTGGAACACAATTTTATAATCTTCCTCTGTCAATCATCTGCTGCTAGACTGCTTTCTATTGGCTGAGAGACCTGTGTTGCACTATGTTATACCATGATTGGATTGCATCTCAACCAGACCCTTAACAGCTTGTGTGCGCGTAAATGGTTTACGGGCTTGCATCTCCAGCCCATTGGTTGCGCTGCAGAAATTCAAGCCCGCAGGCTTTGCGGGTGTACCGTTGCCACTACAGGCAGTGAGGAGCTCATAAGTGCTGATCTGAAGTGAATTGATCAGTGAGGATGAGATGAAAATGTCACGTTTTGCTGTACTGTAGAGGTGAGGTAGTAATTTTAGGGAATAAAGCAGAGGCAGTGAAAAAAATAATGCAGGATAAAATCATTGAAGTACTACCTAAATTCTCGTCAGTATAACCTTGGTCCAAAAGTGCCTGATTTAGTTCAGGGAGAGATGGGTCACGCTTTCCTTGCAGTTATCTTCCAGTTTATCTCAAGTCAATCTCTGTTTCAATACTTTGTCTGTACTTGTAATAGTTACATAGTTACAAAGTAATTGAGGTTGAAAAAATACTTTTAGTCCATCAAGTTCAACCTTTGATCTGCAATACGCAGATTAATTGTTAATTGATCCAGATGAAGGAAAACAGAAAAAAACCCAGTGAAACTCTTTCAATTGTCTCAAAAGGGGAAAAAAATATATACAATTCCTTTCTGACCCCAGATACTGGTGATCATATTTCTCCCTGGATCAATACTCCCTCTGTAATTATCCAGGATAACTCTGAATGCCTTTTTTATTTAAAAATATATTCAATCCCTTTTTAAAGTTATCTATCGAATGCGCTGTCACCACCTCCTTTGTTTGCCACACAATGCAAGCCTCGCTATGCACAGCTTATTGCTCTCTCTCCTTCCCTTGTTCTGTGTCCTCTCTCCCCTTCTTCTCTCCCTCTTTCTGCGAGCCTTGCAATGAGTGCCTTCAGCACCCATTGCAAATCTCGCAATGAGCGCTCCTGGAGCCCATTGAGGGCCTCCAGTCACAAATGACGGGATAATATTTCATTTTTCTCCCCTCTCCCTCCCCTGTGTTTCTTTCCCCCTCTCTCCCTCCCCTGTGTCTTTCCCCCCTCTCCCTACCCTGTGTCTCTTTGCCCCCTCTCCCTCCCCTTTGTTTCCCTTCCCCTCCCTCCCCTGTGTCTCTTTCCCCCCTCTCCCTCCTTTGTCTCTGCCCCACTCTCCCACTGTCTCATTTGCCGTTTACAAGTGTGAAAACATTTACAGGCTTGGGGAAACTGATTTGCGGGCCAGGCTGTTAGTTACGGGTTAAGTGGTCGCCATTTTTTAAGCCTGTAACTCGGAAGCTATTTGGAGCCCGCAAAAAGACACCAATTGAATAGCAAATTAGCTTGTAACCTCACTTACAGGCTCCCCGTCTCTCCCCCTATGCCCATTTCGGCCCTTGCCTGTCCCCCCCTCTAACTTGTGGGCCTTTTGAGGCCCGCAATATGCCAGGGGTCAGGCGAGGGCCTCAGTGGGCGCAGAGGGAAATGCAGGGAGCCGTAAGTGAGGTTGCAAGCTAATTTCCTATTCAATTGGTGTCTTCAAGACCGTAACTCGGAAGCAGTTCGGAGGCTGCAAAAAGACACCAATTGAACAGCAAATTAGCTTGTCACCTCACTTACGGGCTCCCTGCCTCTCCCCTTGCGCCCATTGTGGCCATCGCCTGTCCCCCTGGGCCTATTGCGGGCATCGCGATGACCGCCTTTGGCGCTCATTACGAGCCTCTCCCCCCCTCTATATTATGGGCCTCTCAATGAGCGCCTTTAGCGCACATCGCAGGCCCCACAATGAGTGGCTTTGCCACTCATTGCAGGCCTCGGCAAACCCACAACTTGCAGGCGTCGCAATGAGAGCCTCTACCTTCAGGGTTTTGCCGCTCATTGCAGGCCGCAGCTTGCGCTATGCGCATAATTGTTCTCCATATTCCAAAATATGGCGTACTAGGGATTTGTATAGTGGCAAAATTATATTTGCTACCCTTGCTTTTATACCCTTTGTAATACATGCTAATATTTTACTTGTCTTTGCAGCTGCTGCTTGGCATTGAGCACTGTTACCTGGTTCTCCACAAGCACTCCCAAATCCCTTTCAATATCTGATACCAATAAATTTGCTCCATTAAGATTATAAATTGCATGGCTATTTTTCCTTCCCAGATGCACAACTTTACATTTATTCATATTACATCTCATCTGCCATCCATTTAATTTCACATCTCTCTAATTTTTGCAAATCCCTTTGGAAGGAAAGTACATCATTATCTGATTTAATTACCTTGTACAACTTAGTGTCATCAGCAAAAATGGAGACAATACTTTCCAATCTTACTTCTAAGTCATTAATAAATATGGTAAAAATTAGAGGACCTAATACTGAACCCTGAGGAACCCCACTTATCACATTAGTCCAATCAGAGTATGTTCCATTTACTACAACCCTTTGCTTCCTGTCTTTTAGCTAGCTCTCAATCCATGAGCAGATATTTACTGCAATTCCTGTATCCCTTAGTTTGCTCAATAGTCTCCCACGTGGCACTGTATCAAAAGCCTTTCACAAAATCCAAAAAGACTTCATCCACTGAGTTGCCTTGATCCAAGTTCCTACTAACTAATCTCTTCATAGAAACTAATTAGGTTTGTTTGATATGGCCTATCCCTCATAAATCCGTGTTGATTCCTACTTATAATCTTGTTTAGACATATTCTTGTATACTATCCCTTATTAATCCTTCTAAAAGCTTTCCCACTACAGAAGTGAGGCTTACAGGCCTATAAGTTCCTGGATTTGTTCTTGCTCCC
This sequence comes from Discoglossus pictus, assembly GCA_027410445.1. NCBI lineage: Eukaryota > Metazoa > Chordata > Amphibia > Anura > Alytidae > Discoglossus > Discoglossus pictus. The sequence goes on along the minus strand of CM050167.1, from coordinate 109,409,219 downwards.
TTCTAAAATATATATATATATGCTTTTCTCCAGTCATCTGGTAGAGACCCTTTGTTGAGTAAATCTTGAAAAATTAGATATGCTTTGGCTATTACAGAACCAAGTTCACTCAGTACCCCTGGATGTATTGCATCAGGACCTGGGGCTTTATTAACATTTTTTTCCAACCTCTTTTGGATTTCTTCTTGAGTTAACCAATTATTTGGGGATGGTAGTGTAGCCCCATTATGTTGCAGTGACCCAACCACTGGTACCTCCCTTGTGTATAGCGAAGAAAATAACCTATTTAGCTCATCTGCCTTTTTCTGGTCACTAATGGATGGCCTGTTTCACATTGTAATGTTCCTATAGCTTTCTTCCTGGCTTTCTTCCGATTAATATATTTAAAAAATATGTTAGGGTTAGTCTTACTCTCCTTTGCAACTAACTTTTCATTTTCTATTTTAGCCAGTCTAATAGCTCTTTTGCAAGCCTAGTGGACTTCCTTGCACTCACTTAAAACAGTCTCTGTCCACTTTTTTTTGTATAATTTAAATGCCTGTTTTTTACTCCATATCTTCATCTTTGAGTCATTAATAAGCCACATTGGCTGTGATTTACTCCTTCTACGTTTATTCCCACATGATAAGTATGTATATTTAGTAAGGATTTGAATGTTGTCCAATTATGTTCAGTATTTTTACCTGTCAGTTCTCTGTCCCAGTCTATACATTGTATTGCTGCCCTTTGTTGGCCCCTTGTTGGTCATGCACAATTCCATCTTGCATTACTTGTCTCCCAGTAGTCTAAGGGGAAGGATTGTGCAACCAGGGCTTTTTCTATTCACTCATGTTGTTCAGTTCGACTTTGTCATGTCAATCTTTCAACAGAACTAAATAGAGATATCATATGAATCCATCACTGCTCAGATTCCTCCCAGGTGTCTAATCCTGTTAAGAATAAAGATACAATGTATACCATAGAAGAAAAACTGAATATAATGGTTAAAATTAGACTGTATTTATTTTAAACTTTCTAAAACATTTTACGCATTACCAATTAAAGTTCTTCATAAGAGCATATTATAAATACGACACTTCAATGGTCCTTTAAATGAAAGTTTCCCTTAAAAGTTCTACAAGTTCAAATAAATGTGTAAAGTTTATGGAAATTCCCATTTATTGCTATACAATCTCTGAATGTTAAGTGATATAAACACTAATAATGTAAAAAATGAATAGAGCTGCTACAATTTGACTGGCATTTCTAGTATGATTTGTTCCGGATGTTTGCCAGTGACAGTAAAGGAACTGAATTTTTTTTCAAAAAGTGATGCTCGCTCACCTCTAACATGAAGCAGTACCTGCCAAACAGGCCAAGTTCCACCATCGTTATGTAGTTATAGGAACATGGAAACACTTTTTTCTTTACTGCATCAGAAACAGGGTATTTGTAAATGTCAGTATTTGTTTCTTTTTTTCAAATAAAAATGTATTCATATTTTTAACTGCAATTGGGTGCTTGCCATCTCTCAGCCAATGCAATCTACATAAGAAAGTATGCTCTTTGTATCTCCTGTTGGTTTGACTGAATTTAACACTCCAAGGCCCTCATTCAATTGCGATTTGACCAATTGAAAAGGGCTCTATATAAGCACAGTTTTTAGTTAGTGAACTTCTATCCAAAAGTAAGGTCTTCACTAACTAAAAACTTTTGTCAAAAATATATGCTCTGTGCTTATATAGAACCCTATACGTTTGGCCAAGTAGCAAGTGAATGAGGTCGCAAGTAACTAAGATGAGGTGAGCTTGTCTCAGAGTCGAGGACAAGCTCATTTTCGGATTTCCAATAGTGATGTCGCGAACATCAAATTTTGGGTTCGCGAACAGCGAACGCGAACTTTACCGAATGTTCGCGAACGGGCAAACATCGGCGAACCCAATAGACTTCAATGGGCAGGCGAATTTCAAAACCCACAGGGACTCTTTCTGGCCACAATAGTGATGGGAAAGTTGTTTCAAGGGGACTAACACCTGGACTGTGGCATGCCGGAGGGGGATCCATGGCAAAACTCCCACGGAAAATTACATAGTTGATGCAGAGTCTGGTTTTAAGCCATAAAAGGCATAAATCACCTAACATTCCTAAATTGTTTGGAATAATATGCTTTAAAACATCAGGTATGATGTTGTATCGATCAGGTAGTGTAAGGGTTACGCCCGCTTCACAGTAACAGACCAATCTCCCCGTTTAATGCACCGCAAACAACCGCAAACAGTCCCTTTGAACAACCGCAAACTCCCCATTTGCACAAGGTTGGATACCAAGCTAGCCATGTCCCGTTCCTTGTCCTCACTGATGTCATTGAAGGTCTCTTCCTCCACCCAGCCACCAAGGGTCCCCGAAAGGTGACAACAAGCCCCCTGGGACGCCTGCTGTGTTTGGTCTTCCACCTCCTCAAAGCTACCTTCCTCCTCTGACTCCTCTTCTTCAGACTCCCAGAGTCTGGGGGCTTCCACTACCCAGCATGGAAGATTATACACAGATCAGAGTCTGGGGCTTCCACTGCCCAGCATGGAAGATTATACACAGGTCAGAGTCTGGGGGCTTCCACTGCACAGCATGGAAGATTATACACAGGTCAGAGTCTGGGGGTTTCCACTGCACAGCATGGAAGAATATACACAAGTCAGAGTCTGGGGGCTTCCACTGCCCAGCATGGAATATTATACACAGGTCAGAGTCTGGGGGCTTCCACTGCACAGCATGGAAGATTATACGTGTTGCCTCTGTCTGTGTTATTATAAGGTGTGTACTGTTAAGTAGTGCTATTCCTATCGGTTTAATCCCTGTTACGTCCACTATCAGGGGACGTGTATATGGCATGGATTTTTGGAAGCGGGAGATGGAAAAAGATGCTTGGTCGGTCCTCCCACTTCAAATTTGAGCCACGTATTCCATGCTTGGCAGCCGTCACTAGGTTTACCCAATGCGCAGTGTAGGTGATATACCTGCCCTGACCATGCTTTGCAGACCAGGTATCAGCGGTTAGATGGACCCTTGCCCCAACACTGTGTGCCAGAGATGCCATTACTTACTTTTGCACAATCGAGTACAGGTTGGGGATTGCCTTTTGTGCAAAGAAATTTCGGCCGTGTACCTTCCACTGCGGTGTCCCAATAGCTACAAACTTTTTGAATGCCTCAGACTCCACCAGCTTGTATGGTAAAAGCTGGTGGGCTAAGAGTTCAGACAAGCCAGCTGTCAGTTGCCGGGCAAGGGGGTGACTTTGTGACATTGGCTTCTTACGCTCAAACATGTCCTTGACAGACACCTGACTGTGGGCAGATGAGCAGGGACTGCTCAGGGCGAGACACTGAGTGGCGGATGGTTGAGAGGGGCAAGCAGGGCAGCAGTGGTTGACGTGGCTGAAGATGCTGGACCAGGAGGAGGATGGCGGCTTTGACTTTGTGTGCAGCTTGTACTCATGTGTTGATCCCATAGGCGTTTGTGATGTGACATCATGTGCCTTCACAAAGAAGTTGCACCTAGGTGGGTGTTGGACTTCCCACGACTCAGTTTCTTTTCGCAAATGGCATCGCTGTTGTCACAGGCAGACACACCAAAAAATTGCCACACTGCTGAGCTCTGCAATGACGGCATTCTGGTGGTGGCAACAGCATGCATTGACTGGCATGCTGTCTGGCTGACCCTGGGTGCCGATGCATGCTGTCTGACTGTGCCACTAGCTACTTGCGACGACCTCCCCCTGCTTCCAACTCGTCTACTCCTCCTCTCTGTCTCCCCATCTGAACTTTCCTCCTGTTCTTCTTCTCTTATAGCGGGCACCCACGTCACATCCACGGATGCATCGTCATCATCAACCGCTTCACTTGTATCTGACAACTCAACAAAGGAAGCAGCACCGGGTACAACATCATCAGACCGTACGTCCATGTGTGTAATGCTGCCTGACTAGGACATATCCCTGTTATCTACATCCTCTGGCACTAATGTTTGTGCATCACTCATTTCTTCCAACGGATGTGTAAATAACTCTGCTGACGGATCAAGTGAAGCGGCTGTGGTGCTAGTGTTGGTGGTGGCGGCCGGCGGGCGAGCGGTAACTGGAGAGGTGCACGAAGCTAAGCTGGAGGAGGATGGTGCGTCTAGGTTCCGAGCGGAAGCTGTAGAAGATTGGGTGTCCTGTGTTTGCCAGTCAACCATGTCCTCAGAACTGTTCAGCGACGGCCCCTGCGTGGTGGCCTGCCTCTGTCTGTCATTTTTTTTACGATTAGTGGTACTATGCGTGCAAGCTACTGTGACACCAGATATGACGTATCACTGTGCACTGGCAAAAGTTGGCAGAGTAGATGCAATAGGCTTCACACACACGCCTGTAGGCAGGCAATTGCTATTCAATCTATTACAGTCAAAAAAGTGTTGTTTTATGTCACTGTACACTACGGTTGCACCAGATATGACGTATCACTGAGCACTGGCAAAAGTTGGCAGAATAGATGCAATAGGCTTCACACACACGCCTGTAGGCAGGCAATTGCTATTCAATCTATTACAGTCATAAAGTGTTGTTTTATGGCACTGTACACTACGGTTGCACCAGATATGACGTATCACTGTGCACTGGCAAAAGTTGGCAGAGTAGATGCAATAGGCTTCACACACACGCCTGTAGGCAGGCAATTGCTATTCAATCTATTACAGTCAAAAAAGTGTTGTTTTATGTCACTGAGCACAATATAAGCTGTGAGCCTGACACAGGCAGGCAACTGAAATTAGATTACAGGAAAAAAATGGTTGTTTTCAATGTATGTTACACCACCAGGTATGAGTAGTGAAAATAAGCACAATATAAGCTGTTAGGTGTTAGCCTGTCACACACACACGCTGGCAGGCAGGCATAGATTACACAAAAAAATTATAAAATAAAATAAATGATGTTCAAAGTTTCCTCAATGATAAAGTATAGGGGGCGAACCGGAAAGCGCATGTGTTCGCCATTCGCGGCGAACGCGAACATCGAAAATCGCTGCAAATAGTTCTCCGGCGAACTGTTGGAGACATCACTAATTTCCAACATTACAGAAAAGATTGCTAACATCTCACATCCATCCATTACCTTGGGTCCAAGCTATTACAAGCCACTCCAGAGACCAGACACTATTTTGCCCTAATTGTAAAGAAGACATGCTTTAATTTTGGATCACATGCATGATTGAAACATATTACATTATGAGAGTAGGGGTAAACAATTTAAATAAAGGTAGACATGTTGCTAGAAGTTTCTCAGGAAATAGTGTTCATTTTTAACCAAAGTAAGTCATAAACAGGGTGTATAAGCAAAGGTATGAGCATCACTATTTGTACATGGTCTTATTTTATCAACTGTTAGAGTTGATTTAATGAGCTCGAGCAACATAAGTGGTTGTAGTTAACAAGTTAAAATGTGTATTTATATATTTGTTTCAATGCTTTTAATACCTCTTTGTTTCTCAAGCTATATACAAGTAGATTTAACATTGGGACCACAACAACATATAACATAGAGAGAAGCTTGTCTTGGTCTCCAGACTGCTTTGCCTCTACAAACTGACAGCAGTCCCACAGAAAATGATAACAATGGTAAGGTGGGAAGAGCATCTAGAAAAGATTGTGAGTCTTCCAGTTGAGGTTTGGATCTTTCATATGGTAGATATGATTTGAATATAGGAAGTTAATATCAGTAAGAAAGGAAAAAATCCTAAAAATAGGCAATCCACGGAAATTAAAGTCCTAATGTTAGTGCTGTCGTTACAGGATAATTCAATCATGGTCTTCAGTTCACAGAAAAAATGGTTGATTCCTTGGGAATTGTTGAATGATAAATTAGTAATTAGCAAAGTTTGCATAAGTGAATTGAAGACCCCAATAAGCCAGGAAATAGTTGCCAATAGGGTACATACTGTTTTGTTCATCATGAAAGAATAGTGTAAAGGAATACAGATGGCAACATAACGATCATAGGCCATGGTAGTCAACAGGAACAATTCTGTACATGCACATAATGCAGAAACATCTGTGTGATGCAGCTTGTAAATGAAATTCTGGTGTCACTTGTTACTGAGATGGCCAACAGCTTTGGTACGATCGCAGAGACTTGAATAATATCCTGAATGGCTAAATTGCACAAGAAAAAGTACATTGGTGTGTGCAGCTGGGGCACCAGACATACTAGTGAAGTAATTATCATGTTTCCAAACATAGTTACCAGATACATGAATAAGATCGCAATAAATATCAAAGGCTGCAAGTTCACATAGTTGGAAAATGCCAAGAGATAGAAATCTGTCTCCAATGTGCTATTTTTTATCATCTTTGATAAAACTGTGTTTTTCTATGTTTAAAATCTTAATTTAAGTTGTTTTCCAGCTGTGCAAGGACATGTTTAACTGGACTTTGAGCAGGGAAGGGAGAATAAGGAAAATATATTCAGTTAAAAAAATGCTTAATAGATTGCAATGGAGGTGCACTTATACAGTATGTGTTCATTAAAGGGACATGGAAGGTTTCTGGATTTATACTATTAGCGCTACGGAATATGTTGGCGTGTTACAAATTAACAATAATAATACTATACCTATGTATCTATTTACCAAATAGTCATAAACCCTGTGACGAAGTGCCCTTTGCCATTTTGTCTTAAAGAGGACTGTTTGCCAGCCTCCTGCCCTGCGACTATGGCCCTGGGACATATTGCCCTTTAAACACAGTATTCGGCCATACCAGAGTGTATGTCACTCATTCTGGCACTTTACATACAGGGGGGTCATTCGGTACTAGCCCTTTCTGAACCATGATACCCCAGATAGCTATGCCATGTGTGACGAAGTGCCCTTCGCCCCTTTGTCTTGGAGAGGACTGTTTGCCAGCCTCCTGCTCTGCGACTATGGCCCTGGGACATATTGCCCTTTAAACACAGTATTCAGCCATACCAGAGTGTATGTCACTCATTCTGGCCCTTTCCATACAGGGGGGTCATTCGGTACTTGCCCTGTGTGAACCATGATACCACAGATAGCTATGCCATGGAGCCCATTCATTTAATAAAAGACTATGGGAAAGACTTTAGCTAGATGGCAATTGAACTGTGTGAATAGGATCTGAGCGCTATTCGGTAGTTTTATGCGCTCAGATCCCAGCTATCTGGGGATATGTGAAATGTGAGTAAATGTGAATTGCAGTAATGCTGATGGGTTGTCAAACTAGAGAATTGACCAACAAATACTTTTGTCCGGACATCCCCAGGCCGATCCGTTGGGATCAGACCGTGTATGCTGGCTTAAGGTCACGGGGGGAGGTGTGTAACGGAACCCATCACTGCTTTACCCTGTTTTTTGATTATTATAGTTAAAATATGATCCTACTATTATACTGCATGTATGTTGGTTTATGCTCTGCAGAATATTGGCCCAGACTATTGCAGACGTTGGCATGGGAGATAATCCTGTTACAGAGACTCTCATAAGATAAGGAAGTCTATTGTATAAAGTGTTTTCATTCTCAGCCATAAGAACAAAGAAGGATGACCTGATCAATGTCTGATTGTATCCAAGTTGCCAGGTAGCCTCAGGGAGGTGTGACTCACCTATTGTCCCTATATGTGTATTGTGTGGCCAACTATGGGGGATATGTGAAATGTCTGTGTGTTATGTGTAAAAGATACTTTTACTAACTTTTGAACCCCTGGTCTGATTCATGCCATTTTTTAATATGTTGTTCCCCTGGGTGAGAGCTATTGAACGGTGCTGGACTTAAAGGTGTACCCCCTGTTTTTGGGGTACATCCAGAATGTGGTTAAAATTGTGTCTGTTTTAATTGTGTTACCTGTTATCTGAGGGGAGGAGACGTGGGGGTTGAACCATGTATATAGTTGGCTGTTGTGATAATTATGTGAGTGTAGCCCTTCAGAGGGCACCATTGCATAAAAGGAGATCCCCTGTCATTAAAGAGTCCTGCATGACCCTTCAAAACGTAGCCTCATCTCGTTCTTGGAGGGGATCGCTATATCATACTGGGGATTGCTATGCGCTGCATACTCCCTGGGAGCTTTAAGCTACGGCGGTTGTGGAGTCTGTGGTAGTTGTGGTGTCCGGTGCGGTGCTTGTAGGCCTCGACGCAAGCTAGGACGCGTCCATCAACGGAGGTACCCGGTCGGGGTGCCAGTAGATTCGTTACATTGGCTTGCAGTGGTGGGATGGCGTCCTAGTGAGAGGAAAAACAGCCCGGAGACACTGGTAACGTTTGGAGTTACAAATTGAGGGCAACGCTAGTATCCGTACAGCGCCCCTGGCTACAGCAGGATGGAACCGGCTAGTTTTCGGACAGCGTTCCATGATGAGGATGAGGCCGCGGACTACAGGGATGCAGACAGAAAGGAACTCTGGTATGATGCCCTGGAAGATGCCCAATGGCGGCGAGGTGAGAGTCTCCCCAGTGATGAGCAGCGGCTACAGAAGTGTGTGGCGATGCGGATGTATCTATTGGGAGAGCAGCCCCTGGATGAGTGGGTGACAAGACTAGAGACCCTGGTACGGCGAGAGATCTGGCTAGACAACGCATACCAGGCCCTCTGGTGGCATACCGTTCGACTCACCCCCTGGATGGCTGAACACGACTTACCGGAGGGGGATGATTATGATGGCCCGGATTATTATGGGATGCCTTGGAGGACGACATTGATCTTGGCAGCACAGAGGGGTCTAGGTTTTGGGACATCTACGACTACCGGATGGGCATGTATGTCTGGGATGACGAAGGCGAGGTGAGCAAAGATATGACCCACCTGGTAACGAGAGAGTGGGAGCTGGAGCAGAACTACCAACACCTGCTCAGCTTCATGCAGCTCCAACCTACTCGACAAGCAGAACCAGACTTCATTGACTGGTCCTGGGATGACATCCACATGGCAGGTAGAGATGGGACCGAGGTCTCTCTACTGACCCTACAGGGGGCAGAAGGTGTCGTCCTTCCCCCCCAGTGGCAGTGTGAACCCCAGGGGGCAGAAGGTGTCGTCCATCCCCCCCAGTGGCAGTGTGAACCCCAGGGGGCTGAAGGTGTCGTCCTTTCCCCCCAGCAGCAGTGTGAACCCCAGGGGGCAGAAGGCGGCGTCCTTCCCCCCCAGCGGCAGTGTGAACCCCAGGGGGCAGAGGGTGGCGTCCTTCCCCCCCAGCGGCAGTGTGAACCACAGGGGGCAGAAGGTGTCGTCCTTCCCCCCCAGTGGCAGTGTGAACCCCAGGGGGCAGAAGGTGTCATCCTTCCCCCCCCAGTGGCAGTGTGAACCCCAGGGGGCAAAAAGGTGTCGTCCTTCCCCCCCAGCAGCAGTGTGAACCCCAGGGGGCAGATGGTGTTGTCCTCCCCCCCCAGCGGCAGTGTGAACCACAGGGGGCAGAAGGTGTCGTCCTTCCCCCCCAGCAGCAGTGTGAACCCCAGGGGGCAGAAGGTGTCATCCTCCCCCCCCCCAGCGGCAGTGTGAACTTCAGGGGGCAGAAGGCGTCGTCCTTCCCCCCCAGCGGCAGTGTGTACCCCAGGGGGCAGAAGGTGTCGTCCTTCCCCCCCCAGCGGCAGTGTGAACCGCAGGGGGCAGAAGGTGTCGTCCTCCCCCCCCCCAGCGGCAGTGTGAACCCCAGGGGGCAGAAGGTGTCGTCCTTCCCCCCCAGCGGCAGTGTGAACCACAGGGGGCAGAAGGTGTCGTCCTTCCTCCCCAGCAACAGTTTACCCTAACAAGGTGAAACACCAATCTCCCAGACGGCGCAGATGGGACCGTGGTCTCTGCTCCCACAGCCTGTCCAGATCCCCAACTACCCTCACTGGGACAACCGGAGAAGGGGGTAAGTACAAATTCCCCTCCCCAGCTAACTTCTAATGTGGCCCCAGGGTTAATAGAGGAAATGTTAACCCCCACTGACCCCCACGTTTCCCTGGCTACTGAGCCGGAATATGTCCCAAGTCCCCCAGCAGAAGAGCTGACAGCGGGGCAAAGTGCAGTCGGCCTCTGCCCTCCCTTTGTCCCTTGTACAGAGCAGGATGTCCTGCAGGTTATATCAGCAGAAGAGCTGGCATCAAAGGTGTCCCCTCAGCGTGTTGCCCCATCACCGCAGCGAAATATCCAGGTGCAGTAACTGTTTATTGTGGGTTGGTGGATCGTCTAACGGAGGCACTGACCGGCAGAAGGTCAGGTGCCTGGTTAGACTTCCCCCCAAAGGGGAGATGTGTGACGAAGTGCCCTTCGCCACTTTGTCTTGGAGAGGACTGTTTGCCAGCCTCCTGCCCTGCGACTATGGCCCTGGGACATATTGCCCTTTAAACATAGTATTCGGCCATACCAGAGTGTATGTCACTCATTCTGGCCCTTTGCATACAGGGGGGTCATTCGGTACTTGCCCTGTGTGAACCATGATACCACAGATAGCTGTGCCATGGAGCCCATTCATATAATGAAAGACTATGGGAAAGACTTTAGCTACATGGCAATTGAACTGTGTGAATAGGATCTGAGCACTATTCGGTAGTTTTGTGCGCTCAGATCCCATCTATCTGGAGATATGTGAAATGTGAGTAAAGGTGAATTGCAGTAATGCTGATGGGTTGTCAAACTAGAGAATTGACCAACAAATACTTTTGTCCGGACATCCCCAGGCCGATCCGTTGGGATCAGACCGTGTATGCCGGCTTATGGTCACGGGGGAGGTGTGTAACGGAACCCATCACTGTTTTACCTTGTTTTATGATTATTATGGTTAAAATATGATCCTACTATTTTACTGTATGTATGTTGGTTTATGCTCTGCAGAATATTAGCCCATACTATTGCAGACCTTGGCATGGGAGATAATCCTGTTACAGAGACTCTCATAAGATAAGGAAGTCTATTGTATAAAGTGTTTTCATTCTCAGCCATAAGAACAAAGAAGGATGATCTAATCCATGTCTGATTGTATCAAAGTTGCCAGGTAGCCTCAGGGAGGTGTGACCTACCTATTGTCCCTCTATGTGTATTGTGTGGCCAACTATGAGGGATGTGTATTGCCTGTGAAATGTCTGTGTGTTATGGGTAAAAGATACTTTTACTAACTTTTGAACCCCTGGTCTGATTCATGCCATTTTTAATATGTTGTTCCACAATTTATGTTGTTCATAAAAATGTAAGTTTCATTTATGTACTATGTAAAATCATAAAGTTATAAAAATGTATAAAAATGTGTATGTTTTAGCTGGGAGTTAATTGAGTAGATACAGGAATAAACTCAATTATCTCTCAAGTAGAGGGGAGGGAAACTGTGGGTGTTACTATTGTGTTATTGGTTGTTTATACCTTCCCCTGGGTGTGTTCTGTTTTGCTGACTGTAATAAAAACCAGGCTGGGTGTGCCAGCAAGAGGGAGTTCTTTGACCCTTTAAAACGTAGCCTTGTCTCGTTCTTGGAGGGGATTGCTATATCATACTGGGGATTGCTATGCTTTTGCATACTCCCTGGAGCTGTAACTACTGAACCCTTGTTCCTGATGTACTCTCCCTTGGAGGAGAGGTCTTCCCCACACGATCCTGGATGCTGGAGATTCATACAGGGTGGAAGGAAGACGGCGCGGCTCCAGTTAAGCTACGGCGGTTGTGGAGTCTGTGGTGCTTGTGGTGTCCGGTGCGGTGCTTGTAGGCCTCAACGCAAACTAGGACGCGTTCATCAACGGAGGTACCCGGTCGGGGTGCCAGGAGATCCGTTACAAACCCCCATGCCCAAATTAGGGAACCTCACAAGTGGTTATTAACTTATACAGAAAAGGATGTGGACAATATGAGCCAAAAAATGCCTAGCCTGATGATCCTTTCACCACTGCTATGGCTTTGTCAAAGTCTTTAGATATATGTTTGTCCGTTATAGTAATCATAGGTTTGGATGATGAGTCTATTTGATATATCTTTATGATGTTGCTTTTTTTATTAGAGTGACCAAATTTGTTTTTGTAGGTTTATTGTTATACCCAATAGGTATTGAGGTTCTCTTTTTGTCACCAATTAATTATAGAGATCTAGTTTATCAGGAGCATTTCTATGAGAGCCCTACAGTATATAAGGAGGACACAATGAGGTCATAGGCCTGCTCTCCTTGCTTTCCCTTTTTTTTTGAGAATCTCTTCCTGTTAACCTACTTAGTTCACTTTATTTTATAGGTGGCTTAGATTTGTTTAATAAAGGTTTAATTTAGTACTCCTTTCATATTTATTGATTTTTACTGTTGATAAAACAACATAACTTTTACTTCTAATAAAAGAAAGCACATACAAATAAATAGATACATAGATATGTTATATTACTAGTGAAACCCAGAAACCTTCCATGTCTCTTTACTGGGCACAGTACACACACACACACAATTCTTGGCAAAAAATATGCAAAACCCAACCAGACACAAGTAGAGACACTGGATATTTTAAAAATCAATGACGGATGTTTGAAGAATTCAATATTATTTTTAATCAGACAGTATAGAACATTAATGCAAATTATTAAAATTGCCTACTGCTTTTTCAGAGACCTTTTTGTGTCCTATAATTATATGTTGCTTATTTATTGCATTGTAACACATGTTTGATTAACACAAAAAGAAAACAAATTGCCTGTAGATACATACATTGAAAAATACATATATTGTGATCAAAATAATGAAGAAAACATGTAAAAAAACATAAAAATAGCAGTATTAGACAAGCTAAATATGTGGCTATCACTGTAAATGCAGGTACATCGCCATTACCATTAACTGAATAAATATGTATACTGTTGTAACGGCTACCCCGGTAGTGAGAGGGTACCAGCCGTTGGAGACGTCCTTTTCCCTGGCAAGCTGCTGTGTAAAAGTGAAGTTGGTATAATCCCATCCAAGAGTTCCAGAGGGAAAGTCAGGTTCAGCATTAAATATCCATATAGAAGCACTGCGCAGTCTCAGAAGCCCAGACCACCCATATTGGACGACACTTTCTTGGGAGTCAAAGAATACTGACTTTATTTTGTTATATGCAGAAATATATATACACCTCTTTCCACAGGTAATACACATGCCCATATTTGGCCACACAATAGAGACAATAGGTGTGGTCACACCTCCCAGGGACTAGCCGGCTACTTTTGATACAATCAGACATTGATAAGATAATGCTTCTCTTTGTTCCATCTTTCACAATGTGAACACTTTACACAATAGGGCTCTCCTGCCTCTAGGAGACCCTAATAGGATTATGTATTCTGCTAGGTGTCTGCAATGGTCTGAGCCAACATCCTGCAGAGCACAAACCAACATATCGACAGCATAGCAATGTGATCATATTTTAACCATAATAATTAAATAACCATAACACAGGGCAAAACAGTGATGGGCTCCGTTACACACCTCCCCCGTGACCATAAGCCGGCATACACGGTCTGATCCCAACGGATCGGCCTGGGGATGTCCGGACAAAACGATTTGTTGGTCACTTCTACAGTTTGACAACCCATCAGCATTACTGCAATAAACATTTCAAGGAGAGGGAAAATACATTTTACAAACTGGTTTCAGACAATTAAATAATTAGGCAGAAAAGCATCAGCCTTCCAAATGAACTGAAGTCCTTTAGCAAAACCATCCCAAGTTGTAGAGTACATTCCTCCCCCAGCTCGTGGTCGGGCAGCTATTGCACAGGGCCCACTGTTCTTCCCCTGTACACCCACCCAAAAAAATCCAGGATCCCATCCCAACAGTCCAGTATCCCAATGTCCAAAAGGTGGGCCACAATCTCTGTCCCATAGAAACCCCTTTCCATATAAAACATTCCCGCTCATCCCCTCTATTGTCGGCTAATGCTCGGTACTTTTGGAGGGTGGGGTCCTGTCTAGTTTCCTTCACAAGCTCTTCGGGGGTGTCCCATGCTATGGGTCTCTCTGTGGCATTAGTGCTAAGTGTCTGCTTGTGGCTTACCTGGGTCTCCCGACCTGTTGTAGGATCGTCCTCGGTACGGGTCTGTGAGCGGGTGGTCACGGGACAAGCAGCAGCAGTCGTGGGTAAAAAGGCTGAGGCTAGAGGGCCAATATCGTTGCCCAGCACAACCTCAGCAGGTAAATTGTCCATGATGCCTACTGTGGTCTTTCCCGACCCGACTCCCCAATCCAAGTGTACCCGGGCGGTGGGTAAGCGAAAAACAGCCCCCCCTGCGACACGGACAGCAACAGTACGGGTAGATACATGCTCCGGTTTCACAAGATGTTTCTGCACCAACGTGATGGTAGCGCCAGTGTCCCTTAGGCCTTGTGCTACCTGTCCATTTACACGCACCTCCTGGCGGTGATGCTGGCGGTTGTCTGGGGATGCAGCTTGTATGGGGTTTGCCTCGTACAGGATGCCCAAACACTCCTCAGGGCTCCCTTTGGTTTCCAGGCAGTGAGCAGCAGAGTTACGTGATAAAGGGATCTCTGGGTTATTGGTCGGGCGCCTCCAGTTGTTATTGGCTGATCCCAAGGGGCAATAACGAGCAATGTGCCCCGGGTTGCCGCAGCGATGGCACGTCATTTTGTAAGAATCCTGGGGTTGGTGGTTAGACCCCTGAGGTTGTGGCGGTCCTGGGGGTACTGGGGCCCGAAATTCTGTGCTTGCAGCGGGCATTGAGGTGCGTGGCTCTGCTCTAGAGGTTGGTCGTGTGGACCCTTGGCTCACCTTTCTGGACTCTGCGTATTCGTCCGCTAGCCGTGCTGCCTCGATTAAGTTAGCAGGGCGACGATCTCTCACCCAATCCTGTATGTCTGCCGCCAGATCTTGGAAGAAATGTTCCATCAGGAATAGCTGTAGTACTTCCTCTCCTGTGTTGGCATTGCACCCTCGCACCCAATGTGATGCCACCCTTTGTATATTGCTGGCCCATTCCATGTGGGAGTCTGCAGACTTCTTTTTAGACTCCCTGAAGCGACGGCGATAAGTTTCTGGGGTGACGGCATATCTGGTGAGCAGTGCAGCTTTCACGCGGCGATACTGCGCAATATCTTCCTCAGTAAGCGCCCGAAAAGCCTCATTTGCTTTTCCTGATAGCTTTCCAGCCAAAATAGTGACCCATTGGTCTGGTGGTACCTGGTGTAGTGAGCACTGCCTCTCGAAGTCAGCCAAATATCCATCAATTTCTTCCTCACTTTCCACAAACGCTTTGAAGGCAGTGAAGGGTATTTTCTTTACTGTAGCAGCGGGTGGGGGAGTATGAACTGTATGTGCCAGGGGTTGTCTAGCTCTTGCCAGTTCAAGTTCGTGCCCCCTCCTATTTTGTATCTCCGTTCTCGCTTCCCGGAACAGCTGATCTATTAGCTCCACGGATGTTGCTGGGTACATGGATAATCTACGCTGAACCAGGTTTGTAATTTCCTCCTCCTCGCTGGCAGGGGAAGGTTGGTCCACGACCTCCATGGATCGATCCATCTCGTCCAGCTCCAGTAAGTCAGCTATCAGCTCTCTCCGTGGTCGGTTGCTGGCACTCCTTCCTCTGGTTTCCAAGAGATCCTTTAGTGTGGATCTTTTCAGTTTAGCGTACTGGGATTCCATTCAGCACTTGCGTTGGGGATGAAAAGGACCATCCCACCACTGCCATCCAATGTAACGGCTACCCCGGTAGTGAGAGGGTACCAGCCGTTGGAGACGTCCTTTTCCCTGGCAAGCTGCTGTGTAAAAGTGAAGTTGGTATAATCCCATCCAAGAGTTCCAGAGGGAAAGTCAGGTTCAGCATTAAATATCCATATAGAAGCACTGCGCAGTCTCAGAAGCCCAGACCACCCATATTGGACGACACTTTCTTGGGAGTCAAAGAATACTGACTTTATTTTGTTATATGCAGAAATATATATACACCTCTTTCCACAGGTAATACACATGCCCATATTTGGCCACACAATAGAGACAATAGGTGTGGTCACACCTCCCAGGGACTAGCCGGCTACTTTTGATACAATCAGACATTGATAAGATAATGCTTCTCTTTGTTCCATCTTTCACAATGTGAACACTTTACACAATAGGGCTCTCCTGCCTCTAGGAGACCCTAATAGGATTATGTATTCTGCTAGGTGTCTGCAATGGTCTGAGCCAACATCCTGCAGAGCACAAACCAACATATCGACAGCATAGCAATGTGATCATATTTTAACCATAATAATTAAATAACCATAACACAGGGCAAAACAGTGATGGGCTCCGTTACAACTGTCTCACGTGTAACGAATACGGGTCATTATCTCTAAGAGAAATTTAAGGAGTTCAAATTAATTAAGGGTCATAAATGTCATAATTTAATACCATAGGTGTTAAACTGTTAAAAACGTATATTAGTAACTGAAAACAGAATTTGTTAACAAAATGTTTATGTTTCATTGCAGCAGCAGAGGATGTAATAGCCTCATACCTCAGACTTGCATTTCATTCTGTGTTGTGGTTGATGATCATGCAATGTAAGTTCTAAAAAGCTCAGTAAGGTTTGTCTACCTGACTCCAACGAATAAACATTATGACCATACACACCAAGAGAACATCTTCATCAAATTTATTTTGATTTGTTAATTCTGTAGAAATGCACATCCTCTTGTGTGCACCATACATAGAGCCCGATTCAATTAGAAGCCCGCATCTCGCGGTATATAGGCCATATGTCTGCAGGCCTACCGAGGGCTTGAACTCTGCTACAATTCCAGTGCTATTCAATTGAACAAGCCCACAAGTTATGCGCCGAATGCCGAAACCGTAAACTATGCACTCGCCAGTAGCAGTTCAGGGCGGGAACATGATCAATTAAGCAAGGCCTTAACTACCCCTTTCAAAACAGCCAATAGAAAATAAAACCGCCATCATTACGGCAGTATAAGATAAAGGTTACATGTCAATCAATTAGCGTTTGGATGTCCGATATGAGATCAGACTCGCAAACCTGCAAAATACAAAATAATAAACATAATTGCTAATACTGTTCTAGTCCATGTGGGTGGCCTGATATGTATTAACTCATTGATTCCCGGGATCGATATAACCCTGAAATGACACATAAAATTGTGAATTTGTATTGCTGATTTGCAAGCTTGAGACTGTTGTCCAATTAATTATAATGTCTATCATCGCTTTCCCATAATTTATAGTACATGAATAATTGTTGTTTTTATTTGCATTTACAGTGCTACGTCCGGGGTTGCCATTTACGGGTGTGAAAACATTTGCGGGCTTGGGGAATTGTAGCAATTGAATAGCGGTTTGAGATTTTAGCTATCTGAAGACGTGAAAAGATCAAATGCTTCAGGAGGCTGTAAGTTTAAGGTTTAACAACTGCAAAGTTTTCAAGCCCGTAACACGTAAGCGGTTTTTAGCTCACAAAAAAAACGCCAATTGAATAGAAAATTAAGTTACAGCCTCACTTACGGGCTCCAGTAACTTACAATTGCTCAATTGAATTGGGCTCATAGTATTTTTAACAAAAGAAATACTTTGGATATGAGTAACAGGCTTTTTTCATAAGGTATTTGTTATTGTTGTTCAGCTGTTCAGTCGTGCCAACTCTCTTTAACCCTATGGACCACAGCAAGCCAAGCACATCTTGTGTCTGGTTGTGCTAATCCATAAGGTGGACAGTGATTTGTCTGACCTTTCTGCTATGAATGAGCCTACTTTGTATAGATCACAGCTTCTTTGAGCTACACAAGCCCCTTCACTGTGATAAGGAAGCAATCCAGAGGAGGCATGAGCTATTAGGAGTCAATTATAATTTTAAAAGTCTATATTAAATTATAGAAATACATTTAATTTGTTGACTTTTTTGATTGGTAGTTGTCTGCCATTGGCAGGTTTATATTAAGCTAACCAGTATTAGCAAAAGGTTTTTCCTGAGGAATAGGCTAAATCAACATTCAGACTAAAATCCGCTAATGGGTCTTAAATCCATGTGGTAACAGCTATAATAATGTATCTATTCTCTTAATACAGCTCTTTGTAATGAAAACAAGTTCTGAAAACAGTTCTGAAAAGGTTATTCTTTAATGTTGGTGTTGCTTTTATATCTAGTTTCTTTGTGTTATAGTTAAAGGTGACACTGTACAAAGATACACAAAAAAAAAACATACCACCCAAGGTGATTAAAGCCCTAAATATATATTTCATTAATAAACACTTGTGATAACAATGTGGCAGCGTTTATATAACTGTTGATATTAAGTTACACATGTTGTTTTTCTATTCAAAGGCAACAACAGTCATTTTAACAAGTAACTGGATCCTGGACAAAGATACAGACCTCTATTAACTTTTATACTGTTTAAAAATGGGCTATTTGTAATTTATCTTGTCCACAATAAAGAGCTATGTATTGGATAATATTTATTTAATCTGAGTGGGAAATTTCCATTTTTCCTTTTTCATATTTTGTACCTGGTAGCAGACGTTCCCCTTTCTGGATCACTACCTTGTCGTGGCGAAGGGGCTTGTGTACCTCAATGAACATGTGAGCTAAACTATGTAGTGTTACCCAAGATAAGAAGGTCATAGCAGAGACGTCAGACAAACTGTGGTCCACTGGTGAAGGAACTGGCATTCCACAACAGTAACTTTGCCAAGATATCCTTATGGATGAGCATAACCATAAACACAGACATATGTGCCTGGGTGCAGCTGTCCATATGGTCACAGAGAGTCGGACACTACCAAAGGACTGAACAACAATAACAAAAGCAGACGTTCAGCCCAAGAGGTTAAATGAGTAATCAATTTTTTGTTCATTATTAAATTTAAGTTAGTGTTTTTTGGGTAAGTCTCGTTTTTAAGAAAGGCTATACATTCCAGAGTTCTTCTAAAAAGATATATTCACTTATAATACACAATCAAACATTTATTTAACACCACCATCACTTTGTTTTTATTTTTATTTTTTATAATGTTTGGTAGATAAAAAGTTGAATCAACAAAATAATTTTTGCAGTGCCATAAAAAACTTTCACAACAATTATCATTAGGCAACAATTATCTTATATTTTTTTGTGACTACTTTTCTATTTTATTTTTTTAATAGAGCAATGTATTTACACCTATATTAAGAGATAACAATATTTTTCCTTTTAAAAATACTCATTAGCATTAAATGGATATGAAAGATTCATGGATTAATACATTTCTGCACTCTATAGGCAAAAAGCAGCACATGTGTATGCAGCACATCTCATAAAACATTTTTTTATTAATATTTACAAATCCCTCTAATGATTATGTTGATACATGTAGGGGGTGTTTACACAGGCATCTGTCAGAAATTACAAGACATTCTGCTGACTTCAATGTGTTTAAATGTTTATTTTGGGATTTTTTCTTGCAAAAAAAGGTTTGCATATAGTACGAATTCTCCTCTATCAGATGCATTCATAATCCAGCAAACTTTCACATCTCTTTAAATTACTATTTTATTAAGGATTCTAAGAGCCGGACCCAAAAAAGTGATTACATTAAAATACAGAGGAATACTGACATCTAGTGGTTAACATGAATCCACATTAATACTTCAACAAATAGCAATATATAGTAGTAGTATGTACTGTAAGGAGAGACAAATCCTTTTTCTTAATATAATTGTTATTGGATCATTTAAAGTAGCATAAGATTCAGGATATACATTATTTAAAATATTCATAATTTAAATTTATTCTGGATGCCATTAAATCCATATAAAATTAGACATTTATTATAAAACATTGACCAATAGTGATTATATAATAGTTCATTTGAGGCACTTTAAATTTTGGTCTAGTCAAACCTGTGTGTTTTTGTTTATCATCCACATTTTAATATTATCTTGCTTTTAGTAAATTTCAATAAAAGTTGTATTTTAACTTTAGTTCAGGACTTGTAACTCTGAATCAGTGTTCTTTCCTTTTTTTGGTTTATGATTTTTTCACAACTTTTGGTATTTACATATATAGCTCACTCACTCCTAGGAGTTCATATTGTATTTGTATTGTATTGTGTTTGTGTATGTGATTAACAAAGAATGTATGCTGTAGTTGGGGATAGAGTATATTACACATCAACATTTTATTCAACACACACAGTTTAATTTTTTTTTTTATATAAATTGAAAGCAAACTATAGTAAACCTTTCAATTTCAGAAATTACAGCCCTATGATCAAAGCATTAGCTGACATAGGTATGTATGACAGAATATAGATTTGTAAATACTTTATAAACTACTATAAAGGATACACTAAACCATGAAAAAATCAATCCACAACATAACAAAAAGTAATACCACTTGATACAAGGTACCACTTTTTCTCTACCTCAAAACACTATATTCACCATATAATCATTAACCCTAAAATGAAACAGTGATTTAGGCTAAGCTTAAGGAATTTATATTTATCATAAAAAATATGTATTTTTGAGATTTAATTATGCTGATTATAAGATAAAATATGAAATAAGACAAATACAAACATGATAATAGCAGATGGATTTCACAAGGCAAGATTGTCACTGGCTTAAAATAGAAAAGTGTATAACCACCTGGATGTTCTGTTTATATATATGTTCCACATCAGTACCATTAAAATTATTTACTATAAAATTATTTTAAGACAGGGAAAATGTAGTATCTCAGACCTACCCAAATATCCTGTTCTGTGCATGGTTTGAAGAGTTCATGTCTCATGTCTCTTTAAGGCTTATTAAGACTTTGTGAGACTACTGGGAGGTAATCTCAAAAGAGCAATAGATATTAGAAGATTACATTGGGATATTAAAAACAATAAAAAATATTACAGCTAGATTTGTGTATGTACTTTACTAGCATTATCAAAAATTCTATATAAATTCACTGCATTAATGTAGTTGTATTTAATGTACATACCCTCAAAATATGACGAATGTAACAAAGTTAAAATAATGATTAAATTAAAATATCAGAAATGTTATTTAAGTATTTATTTATATATTTATATATGGTTGTGGTAAAATACAGATATTCATACTTCTTTAGTGTATATCACATATTATAATTGTCGAACTACGAGGTGTCATCACGCTTTGCGTGGTGCGCTCATCGCCTGCGAGCCTCGCGCAGCGAGCCGTTAACTCGGAGCACTTAGGCAATGAGCGCCGAAGGTGCTCATCACCTGCGAGCCATTAACTCAGAGCACTTAGGCGATGAGCGCCAAAGGCGATCATTGCCTGCGAGCCTCGCAAAGCGATGCAAGCCATTAACTCAAAGCACTTAGGCGATGAGCGCCAAAGGCGATCATTGCCTGCGAGCCTCGCAAAGCGAGGTGAGCCATTAACTCAAAGCACTTAGGCGATGAGCGCCAAAGGCGTTCATTGCCTGCAAGCCTCTTGAATGAAACACGCGGGACTTAGCCTCCAAACACTTAAAAAACACAGGATCGCCCTAGGCTGCAAGCAGTTGATGAACGTGGGACTTAGAGAAAAAAAAACGACGAGACGCGTGACGAAGTTAATGGCCGAACCTTGCAAACCAAAAAACAAGAAAAACACCAAAAATACAAAAACAAATACAACAAAAACATCACACACAGCACGGGAGAACAGCCAGGACGTCTGGAAGTGAGGTGGAACGCAAATTTATGTCGAATTTGAGCAGTTTCGGCACTTGAAAAGTGAGAAAAAAAATGGCGTCAGAAAAAATGAAAACTAGGCTACACGACCCCCAACAGTGCGAAACACAGCCAGCGACATACGAGGTAGCAAAATACTAATAGGAAGGACGCAAAATGCTTGCGAAACGCGTAAAACATAGACTAACACCGCCATTTTACAACACTAACTTACACATTTACACATTAAGATTCAGAAATGGCGGTTTTGTCTTGCGCAGGCAGCCTATATATAGGGCACACTTGCCACAGAACTGACACTTTCTACTCAGGTGATGACAGTCACCTGAGTGGACATTTTCTGCTGTCGGAAAATGCAAAGAAATTGTTAGCTCTTCAGGATACTAAATGAAATATCTAAAATTTTAAACTGCCTAAAGTTTATTAATACATTAATGCTTACCTCTTTCTAATATATTTAGACATTGATTAATTAATTATTAATGTACAGTATTTTATTAATTACTTATTAGTAATCCTTATGAACATCAAATATTCTATATTTTAAAATGCCTTTAGTTTATTAATATATTAATGCTTAGTTCTTTAGAACACATTTAGTCATTGATTAATTGATTATTAATTTACATTAATTTATTAATTAGTAATTAGTAATATTACCAGAAAAAAAAGGACCACAGAGAGTGACGTTTGCAGCCTTTGAACAGCATATAGATCATCTTTACAGGTATATCATTTAATTATGTTATTATGGAAAAAAAAGGATACAGTCTTTTTATTTTGGATTGATGACAGTTATTGAATAATTAAAGTATATTAATATATTCTTTAAGTAATAATTAGTAATCATTACAAAAAAAGCTTAAATTTTATACTGCAATGAAAATGACAACAATGTTTAACCTGCACTTATATATCCACCTTACTGCTCATTCATGTACATTGTTTTGGAACTATTAATTAACAATAATAAAAAATAACATTTATAATAGATAAAAAAATATGTACATTTTACAAAGTACTTACGTATCTGGAGTGTTTATAATTGCCTGACAGGGAAAGGACCTTCAAAGCTCTTAAATAATGAAAGCAGTTTATTAGATTCTGACAAGTGCTACATTTAATATTTTATACTGCTTTTATTTATGAATATATTGATGATTATGCATTTATGTTTTGCATCTATGCCAATTAAACATCATAGTTTCAATGATTCACAAATCAGTTGAATACAAACATTATAAATGATTTTCATGTCATTTCACAGATTCCTCATCGCTGCATCTAACTGAAGACAGAGAGAGAATTCTGCAGGATTTTATACGCAATAACATCAATTTCACAGGTATATTATTTCATGATGCCTTTTTTGTTTTGCATTGATGACAGTTAATGATTAATTAACCTATATTCATTTAGGGCCTCATTCAATTGCAATTTGCCAAATTGAAAAGTGTTCTATATAAGGACATAGCATATTATTTTTACATAACTTTCTAGTTTATGAACATTGATCCAAAACCAAGGTTTTCACCAACTAAAAACTTCCGTAAAAAAATATGCTATATGCTTATATAGTGCCTTATTGCATTGCACAAGTTACAAATGAATGAGGCCCTTAGTATTTAATTATTCATTCATAATAACAATAAACAAAACAAATCATGCGTACATATATGATTACCTAATTAACTTTCAAAGAACGCAAATTACACCTCATAAGTCAATTGATTTCAACATTAATAAAATTACAAAATTGCACATTATTTTAAGCCTGATCTATACTTTTTTCATAGCTCTTTCTGTTTGCCGTTCTTTAGGAAAGCATAATTACCTCTTTAGGCTTACCATTGATGTCAGTTATTGATTAATTCATTAACGTATAATCATATATTAATGACTTAATAATTAATTATTACAAAATAAAAAATATATATATTTATCAACATATATACTGTATATGTGCAGCTCTTTCCTTTTTAATGTATGGCAATAAAAAAAACGTAATGGATTAATTTATTTCATGCAAAAATTATAAATGCTTTTCAAATCATTGCATTCTTTCATTAATGCTATTTAGGTTTAGCATTGAGAGTAGCTACAAACAATATGTACAATACAAAAAAAACATTACATCTTATACCTGTATTTAAAATTACAGATTACAATGACGGACAACGGAGTAGATAGGAATGAACGCAAATGAAGAGCGGCAAGGGAAAGGAAGCAAAGGTGGATAGATGCACAGCCCCCTGAGACTTCCCAACACTTAAGAGAAGAAGACCGACCGAGACTTTTAAATAAAAGAAAAATGACTAAGAAAGCACAAAATGAGTGTGCTGGCGCTTCAAAGAAAAGAAAAAGTAAACAAAAACATGTCTGTGAAACATTGCCTAATGATCCAATATTGCCTCATAACACCAATGTTCATACACATGACACCAATGTAGATATAGAAAGTTGTAGTGATATGTACAGGGAGTGCAGAATTATTAGGCAAGTTGTATTTTTGAGGATTAATTTTATTATTGAACAACAACCATGTTCTCAATGAACCCAAAAAACTCATTAATATCAAAGCTGAATATTTTTGGAAGTAGTTTTTAGTTTGTTTTTAGTTTTAGCTATTTTAGGGGGATATCTGTGTGTGCAGGTGACTATTACTGTGCATAATTATTAGGCAACTTAACAAAAAACAAATATATACCCATTTCAATTATTTATTTTTACCAGTGAAACCAATATAACATCTCAACATTCACAAATATACATTTCTGACATTCAAAAACAAATCAAAAACAAATCAGTGACCAATATAGCCACCTTTCTTTGCAAGGACACTCAAAAGTCTGCCATCCATGGATTCTGTCAGTGTTTTGATCTGTTCACCATCAACATTGCGTGCAGCAGCAACCACAGCCTCCCAGACACTGTTCAGAGAGGTGTACTGTTTTCCCTCCTTGTAAATCTCACATTTGATGATGGACCACAGGTTCTCAATGGGGTTCAGATCAGGTGAACAAGGAGGCCATGTCATTAGATTTTCTTCTTTTATACCCTTTCTTGCCAGCCACGCTGTGGAGTACTTGGACGCGTGTGATGGAGCATTGTCCTGCATGAAAATCATGTTTTTCTTGAAGGATGCAGACTTCTTCCTGTACCACTGCTTGAAGTAGGTGTCTTCCAGGAACTGGCAGTAGGACTGGGAGTTGAGCTTGACTCCATCCTCAACCCGAAAAGGCCCCACAAGCTCATCTTTGATGATACCAGCCCAAACTAGTACTCCACCTCCACCTTGCTGGCGTCTGAGTCGGACTGGAGCTCTCTGCCCTTTACCAATCCAGCCACGGGCCCATCCATCTGGCCCATCAAGACTCACTCTCATTACATCAGTCCATAAAACCTTAGAAAAATCAGTCTTGAGATATTTCTTGGCCCAGTCTTGACGTTTCAGCGTGTGTGTCTTGTTCAGTGGTGGTCGTCTTTCAGCCTTTCTTACCTTGGCCATGTCTCTGAGTATTGCACACCTTGTGCTTTTGGGCACACCAGTGATGTTGCAGCTCTGAAATATGGCCAAACTGGTGGCAAGTGGCATCGTGGCAGCTGCACGCTTGACTTTTCTCAGTTCATGGGCAGTTATTTTGCGCCTTGGTTTCTCCACACGCTTCTTGCGACCCTGTTGACTATTTTGAATGAAACGCTTGATTGTTCGATGATCACGCTTCAGAAGCTTTGCAATTTTAAGAGTGCTGCATCCCTCTGCAAGATATCTCACTATTTTTTGACTTTTCTGAGCCTTTCAAGTCCTTCTTTTGACCCATTTTGCCAAAGGAAAGGAAGTTGCCTAATAATTATGCACACCTGATATAGGGTGTTGATGTCATTAGACCACACCCCTTCTCATTACAGAGATGCACATCACCTAATATGCTTAATTGGTAGTAGGCTTTCGAGCCTATACAGCTTGGAGTAAGACAACATGCATAAAGAGGATGATGTGGTCAAAATACTAATTTGCCTAATAATTCTGCACTCCCTGTATGTTGAGGAAGCTCAGGATAGTGCTTTCATTACAGCACTAACAGTAAACACTCATTATTGTGGATTACTCAATGTTGTTTGTCAGTTTTGGGGGGCCTATCATTTTCTCAAGGAAAGACCAACTGACGGAGACTTCATTAGTTGCTGTCAGAAAGGCAAGGACACAGATTTCCAGATTACTTACAAAGTATCATGAGCGATCCAACATTTCCAAATTATACCAATCTTAAAAAAAACATCAGGTCTTATAACAGTGCAATTTAATTTGCTTCAATTGGTGCTATATTAGCAGGACATGGTCCATGTTGTTTTAGAGTTCAAGGGCAAATTTACAACTGCACTTCACATTTACACCCACAAGAAGGCGAGCAAAGGAAATTTGCACAGTTATATGTCTTAGATACAATGGAAGCTGTTGAATAACAGATGACGCTTCCAGAAAATAAACAGTGTTTGCACATAGTCTTTGAACAGCTGGATAAAATTATGGCCAACAACCCATACAGTCAAGCATACAAACAATTAGTACAGGTTGAAAAAGAACAACAGCAACATGCTCAAATACATCAATTGCCAATGCCAAGAGTAAACATGGTTTGAAAAAGAGATCGCAACCCTGATCAAAGACGGTATAATTTAATTTGATTTAAAACAGTAAATGAGGTTGCAATGGTCTTTAAAAATGAGGATGGTGAACCAAAGTTACAATTGCAAAGTTATCCCAATAGTGTGATTGGGAATAAAATTACAAATGTGTATTTGATTATTTATTTGGTACTTATACCTCTCACAACGACGATTAAAATGTTAAAACAAGGAAAGAAAGGGTGTAGTAAAAACAGAGCCTTCCAAGAGGCCAGGAGTGGCCCAAATTTGATAGGATAATCAATATCTCAAAAGCTAAATAGCTGGTATTCGTGTTATTTAGGTATGGACATTTGGCTTGCTTCTGTTCTTTTTTGATCGCTCACAAAGACCATTTATATAATAAAATGTATCGCTTATATAGCCTCTTTGTAAGCTTCTAGCATTATCACAATTACTCTAAAAGTGTTGTATTTAATATATTTGAAGAAGGCTAAAAATGTGCCCCTTAGATTCTTATAGTACTTATAATGTAAGTGGTAAGAGCACATACAATTTATCTGGTTTCCGTAGAAGCCTTCTCCAATTTGAATGAGCCAATCATTGAATTTGTTTTGGCCTTCAGATCTCATATTTAATTCTAATTTGAGGTGTGTAAATATTTTCAGCAGTTTACTTGTTTTGATACATGATTCTAATGATGTCAGTCCTATTTCCATGTGGCACAACAGGTAATGTTTGCCTAAAATCTCCTCCTAACAACATTGCCTTTCCACCAAATGGCAAATTATTATCCATCACTTCTTTTAATAATTTATCAATACATTGCAAGGCATGACATGACATCATTGTTGCCTCATCTATGATAATAAATTTACTTTTTTTTTATTTTTTTGCTTGTAAAGAATTCAGTCGAATATCTGACACTGATGTTTCTAAAAGGGGAATTGGCAGTTTAAATCTACTATTCACAGTTCTACCACCGTCTAATAAAAGTGCGGCAATTCCAGTTGTTGCAAATGGCATTGCTATTTGACCCTGTGATCGAATGTAACTCATCAAACAATTGTACAGATACATTTTTCCTGATCCACCAGGGCCATCTAGATAGAAATAACGGTCTATGACCATTTCATCATCTGTAGCATTTGTGATGTCATTAAATGCTTGCAATTGTAAAGTATTTAAACTTGCCAGCTTTTCTTGTGTTTTTTGTTGTTGAAGCTCAGTGTCATAGTCATCAAAGTTGATGTCATCTATAAGTCCTGGATCAGGCAAATTAAAACTTGCACAATTTAATCCATGAGCAAGAAATATTTCTAGAATTTCCATTAACGCTTTTAAGAGTGCAATGGGCTCATTGTAACGTTTCAAGAAGTCTTCACACATATTTAATTTAAATATTTCCCACAAAGCAAATGCATCAGGTTCAATTCCAAAAGATGCAAATGAATGCAAATTGTTCCCTCATTTGCTTTGGCATTTGACATAGTGCTGTTTCTTCCAGACACCTCTCCGATGCTGTATCATCTGCTATGAAGTTTTGATGTCTTGCAGCTAATAGGAAAGTCTCATAAACTATGTCATTCACTGTGCGTAAAGGTTCATAACTTTGTGCACCGGGAACATGTAAAAGAAGAAATCTTAAACTGAAACATTCAATGTCTCTTGGACTGACGGTATAAATTTGTGGTTTAATTTTATGAGTGTCTCTTTTTTGCTGTCGCCATTAACCATTTACAAATACATAGTGATATGGAATCTCAATGTATAAAAATTGTCTGGCCTCAGGGTCCTGTCAGTTTATTTAAAACCAAGCTGTAAGTGTTGTTTCTCGATGTTCACTTTGTGCTAAGGCAATTCTTTCATTGCCTGCAGTAGAGCAAACAAACTGACTGTGTCGCAAATGGACAGCTAATCGATACACAGCATGTGACTGATCATGCATCTCAAATTTCAGAAGATGACACATTGCTTCTGGAGCACTGACATAGTGAGCATCTAAATAACATGAGAGTTTGTCATGTAAAATTGGATTTTCCTTTTCTTTTTTTGCACCTTGCACAACAACAGTTGCTGCATCATATCCTTTGTATATATATTTATATATATATTTGATATATTTTATAGAAATGCAAGCTTCCACATTTATGTGAGCATTGTACTTTATCAGCAAATGGGGATTGTATGGAACTACATATCTATTATCAACCTTGTGGCCACGGATAATAGCTGTTTGTCCTTCTCTTCTTTTATACAAAGGGCATCCATCACAATTAGCAAAAGTTTGCATTTGAAATTGTTTTGGGAACTCTTTTGTACATTTTATATTTTCCATACATGGTGAATTTGGATTGATATCTCCACATGGCCCATGAATCATTCTGTGTGTTACAATCTCATAAAGTTTTGAATATTTTTTCTAGATGTGTCAGTTCATCAGTAATTACTGAATCCACTCTCTCTGCAGTATTCAATTTATCTTTAGGCCTTTTTTTTAATTCAATGGTATAAACAAAAGCCACACATTTTCCAAATAACTGTGCTTTAGTTGTATCATGTATTAATGAATTGAGTTTTATTTTGAATACTCTTGCCACTGAATCTGGTCGGTCAGAAGTATTTTGGCCATGATTCAAATGTTCCTTGATCTCTGATCATTGTGGATTACATGTGAATGTAATGAATAATTCTGGTTTTCCAAATGTGGTCACAATAGCCATGGCATCATTGTATCTTTCTTGCATATTGCAAGGAGATACTTGGAAAGTGGAGTGTCTCTGTTGGTAGCCAATTCAGCGACATAATCCATCAATCCACAATATTGTTCTATGCAAAGCTAGTTTTGTTGAAATTTGATAACATTTAGATTATTTACTTAGACTTGTAGATATGAATCAATAATCCATTGTTGTGTGAGTTTGCCCCCACATAGTATAGGATTAAAATGATCCTGAATAGCAGTTTGTGCCACTTTATATTCCAGCATAGAAATTTTGCTACTAACACAAACTTTACTATTGGGATAACTTTTTGAAGAAAAAGGATTTTCTAGATCCCAAGAGTTTTACACTCTAATAATGGTATTACCATAACTATATATAGTGTGATTGGGAATAAAATTACAAATGTGTATTTGATTATTTATTTGGTACTTATACCTCTCACAACGACGATTAAGATGTTAAAAACAAGGAAAGAAAGGGTGTAGTAAAAACAGAGCCTTCCAAGAGGCCAGGAGTGGCCCAAATTTGATAGGATAATCAATATCTCAAAAGCTAAATAGCTAGTATTAGTGTTATTTAGGTATGGACATTTGGCTTGCTTCTGTTCTTTTTTGATCGCTCACAAAGACCATTTATATAATAAAATGTATCGCTTATATAGCCTCTTTGTAAGCTTCTAGCATTATCACAATTACTCTAAAAGTGTTGTATTTAATATATTTGAAGAAGGCTAAAAATGTGCTCCTTAGATTCTTATAGTACTTATAATGTAAGTGGTAAGAGCACATACAATTTATCTGGTTTCCGTAGAAGCCTATAGAGTAAAGTGTAACATTTTTATGATTACTAAAAAGCTAGAAACTATCACCTATAAGAACGTATCTGGTAATAAATATAGGGATATAAGATCTTATTTTCGGGGAAATTGCTAAAAGCGATTAATAATAGAGGAGCGCGAGGTAGACAGAATGCAGCCAAACATCCAGCGTCTATATTCGTGTCACAGTGGACTGCATGAGACGCTCCCGCCTGACGCGTTTCGACGCACGTATGACGTCTTTCTCAAAGGGCAAACACGGAAGGTATATCTAGCGAGGTATTTATATAAGATGGTTGCTACGGCAACCATAAGAAGTAACAGAGATATATTAAATGCAAGCAAAAAGTCCAAGAAGAAGGGGGGATAATGAGTTAAGAAAAAAGTAGAAACTAAAAGAAGACATGTTCCCCTATTCTACATCGCAAACACAAACTGCTACATATACTACACCTGTAGAACAACAGTTAAAGAACTCGCTGATTTTATATTTAGTCTTTGTTATTGGATGTTCAAATATTTTTGTAGGTGTAATGTCATTGCAGTATTTGCATCTGCCACATCTAAAACAGCCTGATGGAGGTTTAAGCCATGTAAGTGTTTTGTCCTTTCTCTTTAAAGGCACTATGTACTAGAATATCTTTTAGATTTCTACCTCTTCTGTAAGTGACTGAGATATTAGATGTTAGTATTTCAGTGAGATCTTCATCACTTTTCAGCAAGTACCAGTATTTGGCAATTGACTCCTTTATCACTTGGGAGTCATAGCCAAAGGTCATTATGCAGCGGATGGAATTGAATCATTTGGAACCTTTCTCGAGGAGTTTTTTCCATGGAGGAGAGAAGTTCTATTACAGTTCCTAGCATATTTGAAAGCTGTTTTGAGGCAGTTCTTAGAAAAACCTCTTTCTTTGAATCTTTCTCTCAATTTTTTGGCTTCTGTTAAGAATTCTTCATCTGTGCTGCAATTCCTTCTGATACGAAGGTATTGGCCTTTTGGTATTCCTCTCTTGAGGGGTTCAAAGTGTTGGCTTTCCCATCTCAACAGGGTGTTTGTAGCAGTGTCTTTTCTGAATGTGGTTGTAGATATTTTGCCATCTTCATCTTTCTTAATTATTAAGTCCAAAAAAGTAATTCTCGAATCATTAATCTCGTGAGTAAATTTGAGGCCTAATGGATTAATGTTTAATTTTTTCATAAATTCTTCAAATTTATTTTTTGTACCTGTCCATATTAATACAATATCGTCTATGTAGCGCCTCAACATAAGTATGGATTCAGTGTATTCTAAGAAAAGTTCATTAAAAATTAATTTTTCTTCCCACCAACCTAATAAAAGGTTGGCGTAACTTGGGGCGCATGGGATACCCATAGCTGTACCTTTAGTTTGATGGTACCAAGTACCATTATAGATGAAGTAGTTATGTTTAAGGACATAATCCAATAAGTCAATAAAAAAATTCATTGAAGTTTTGCAAATTTGTGCCTTTGCTCTGTAGAAAGAATTTGGTTGCTTCAATACCTTCTTTATGAGGAATACTGCTATACAAAGCCTCTACATCTATAGTGGCTAAATAGGCATCCATTGGTATTGTGAGTTCCTCAAGTTGTTTTAAGATGTCATTTGTATCTTTTACAAATATAGGTAAGGTTTCAACCATATCTTTTAGATGGTAATCTAAGAATATACTTGATTTGTAAGATAAATTGTCAGTTCCTGACACAATGGGCCTGCCAGGGATTGGAGTTACTTTTTTGTGGATTTTTGGCATGGTATAAAAGATGGAGATCGTAGGATGTTTTGGAAAAAGGAACTGTAAAGTTTGCTCATCAATGAGACCTTCAATTTTAGCTTGGTCCAAGATATTTTTAAGCAGTTTTTGGTATTTTAGACTAAATATAAAATTAACGAGTTCTTTAACTGTTGTTCTACAGGTGTAGTATATGTAGCAGTTTGTGTTTGCCATAAGATCTATGTTGGAAAAACTAGCCGCCAATTACGATGTAGAATAGGGGAACATGTCTTAAGTATTAAACATATGCTAGATACCCCTATTGCACGTCACGTTAATCTTTACCACAAAAACCAAAGTAGAGTTCTAACCTTTTTGCCATTGATAAAGTCACCATGAGTCAAGGACAGGGTGAGATTGACCGTAAACTCCTTTAATGTGAGGCAAAATGGATATATAAACTAAAGGCCCTCTCTCCTCTTGGCCTAAATGAAGGATTCAACTATACAGCCTTTATTTAATAAAACTGGGTCTTGCTCTGATTTAAAAATACATAAGGGTTAGATTTAATATGGAAACCATTCAATAAGGATCCAATCACCTTTGTTGAATTGTAGACAAATAATAGTGCCAATACTTTATTTTTATTTATGTTGATAATATTCAATTATATTATCCACTTTGCTCACTGCAATCACATTATAATATTTTGAGAATATTCTATTATACTATTTACTTTGCTCACTGCAATCACATTACAATCTTTCAGATGCTCTCCTTAAAAATATTTTATAGGTCCATTGTTGTTATATTCTTATGGGCTTTATTTTGAATAATGACAATATTTCACATTATTGATCTCACTGTAGATCAATCTAATTTAGGGGAATCTAGAGAAGAAATAGAAAGTTCATTTTCTGATACCCTAGTAACGGAAGCATTGACAGCCTCATCAATGAAGCTCTTGATGAAAGATCTATTAGCAGAATTCAAATCGGATTTAATTTTGGAGCTTACAACAGAAATCTCCAAAAACACTAAAGCAATTAAAGATCTTTCACAAAAAACTGATAACTTAGAAATACAACATCTGTCTATGACCACCGATCAGAAGGAACTAAAAGCTGAACTGATTACTATAAAAGAAGAATTAGCAGACCTCAAAAAGAAATATAATAAACTAGAGGATCATTCAAGGAGAGCTAATATTAGAATAAGGGGTATAGAGGAAAAAATTGAACACCAAGATCTAAGTAATTATGTATTCGCCTTTTTGACCTCTTTAATTAAAATTGATTTCCCTGTGGAACAAGTCATAAAAAGAATCCATAGAATTCCCCTCTCAAAAAAAGCAGAACCAAATTCTCCGAGAGATATAATAATTAGACTACATTTTGTATCACACAGAGAGCAGATTCTCAGAAAATCATTTGAGAACCAACAATTTGGACCCCCCTATGAATTACTTAAAATATTTCCTGACTTATCAGTAGAAACGTTAATGAGAAGAAAAGAATTCAAGGAGGTCACAAAGGTTTTGAGACTTAAAAATATAAAATACAAATGGGGTTTTCCCACAAAAATCCTTATCTCGATAGACTCTAGGAAAGTGGTTTTGAACTCTCCTAAGGATGTAGAGAAATTCATTCAAGCAAGAGAAAAGCCAGTTTGAGTGTTTAAAGAAATGGATTCGATAGTTAAAAGTTCCCAAGACGTTACAGAGTAAGATTAGAAACACCTTAAATGACTAAGAGCGTGTTTAGATGTTTTTAAAAGGTTAAAATAGATTGTAATATGCACTAAAACTAATGCACTAACATAAGTGTTAAAAAGAACACTAAAATATTTTTTTTTTTCACATAGAATTTAAAAGAAAGTGTGGTTTTATATGATTTTGGCACATCGACATAAGTGTTGAAAAGAATACAAAAAGATAAACTGAATGAAGTATGACAGATTAGAAGCTGTAATCTGATGTGATTTGGGCATATTGACACAAGGGTTGAAAAGAATATAAAAATGCAAATGGTAGTAGTTATTAGAGGTTGTGTTTTTATAAATATTATGTTTTCTAAGTGGTGCAACTATAAGCACATAAAATTGGTATTAGATAGAATTTAAGGGATTCATTAATAAGTGATACACATAGATGTGGGTCTGACACAGGTTGTCAAAATGTTGAATTTGAGTTATGAATTTGCGCAAGGTGGATTAAGTATACACATGACCAAGGTTTTTGTTTTATTAAATAAGGGTAAAAAGAAGAAAATTAAGATAGTGAATCTGATGAGAATGTCTTGGGGAAATATTCAATCGATTTGTTTATACTTTATTATGTCAGTATAATATCTGAGAGATAGTGGGTATTTCTATGAGATTCATCCAGGATAATTATAAACAATTACACTAAGTGAATTTGCTATTTATGTCACTCTGGGTAATTAATTTCTGTCTATCCCTGAAGTAGGGTCCTTTCTGTGCCTCTTTATATCTCATGAAGAGTACATAAGGGTACTTAAAGATAGGTGGTTAAGTTTTATCTAACACAAAAGCTCTGTCTTATTGACAAGAAAATGAGAATAGAATGTAAAATGCTTGCTGCAGAAGTCCGCTTAAGTGGATTAGTTTTAAACTTTTTGTAAAAAGTTTTTGGAATGATTCGACCCCCCGCACAGACCTCCTCAATTTTTTGGGGGAACGAGAGCGGGGAGCTGAACCATTTCTTCTCTAGAGAGAATGAGAGGATGTATGTGTATGTGTTGTGTTTTTTTTTTTTTTCCTTTTTTCTCTTCCTCTGTTGGCGCGGTTTGGGGGTGGGACTGCGGGGTGGGGAGAGGAGACGGAACTTAATTCTGAGAAATTGTATTGATTTAAAAAACAAAAAAAAATGATGAAAGTTAAGTTAGTTTCTCAGAATGCTCAGGGTCTAAACTCTCCCAATAAAAGAGCTATGTTTTTCAGTGGGTTTTACAATAGTAAGGCAGATATTATAGCCCTGGAAGAGACCCATTGGCAGACGGGCAAAGCCCCTTTATTTTTTGATGGGCGATACACAAATGTATGCAACTCGACATATGATAAGAAGAAAGCAAGGGGCACAGCTATTTTTTTTAATAACAAATTAAATTACAAAGAGGAGTTCTCTAAAACAGACACTGAGGGCCGCTACTCACTCTGGGTAGGGACGATTAATAAGGATAAAGCAACGATCCATAATATTTATGCACCGAATAAAGGGCAAATTAAATTTATTAATAGAACACTGAAGAGTTGCAAAAAATACTTTTCGGGATTATTGATCGTCTGTGGCGATTTCAATCTATGTTCAAACCCAGAATTAGATAGAAAACAGTTGAGATTAACTAAAACATCTAACCAAGGCCCAAATGGGTTCAATAAAATGCTTTGGAATTTTGAACTCTTTAACTCATGGAGGTGTCTACACCCCAGAGAAAGAGATTTCTCATTTTTTTCACACCGCTACCAATCATACGCAAGAATTGATTATATTCTTGTGAATGAAAGTATGCTTAAGAAAATAGTAAGAGCAGATATTTTACCGATTTGTAAATCGGATCATGGACAAATTACCATAGAATTTGTAAGCGGGAGTGTAAATATAGTTCCTTCAACATGAAAAATTAAAGACTCCATATTAAAAGATCAAGAAATGAGAAACAAAATAAAAAAAGAACTAGAATTTTATTTCCAAACAAATAGAAACACAGTTGTCTCAAGTATAGTAGTGTGGAATGCTCATAAGGCTGTAATTAGAGGAATATGCATTAGCCTACAGGCTCAAAAAAAGAAACAGCAGGGACGCCCGTTGAGAGAGTCCTATATCCAGTTAGCCAAACTGGATAAGATTAACAAAAGTGCCCCTACTAAGAGTATTCAAGAGCAGATAAAGAATCTACAACTTGATATAAAAAAAACAGAACAACAACGGGTGGATAATTCCCTCTGGAAATTGCAAAAATATCTGTACCATTTTGGAGAGAAAGCATCTAAATTTCTAGCTACTAAATTTAAGGGTAAAAAAAATAAAAATAGGATAGATGAGTTAATGGTTGATAAAAAAACAATAACTAATCCTTCCAAAATAGTAGAGGCTTTTGGAAAATTCTATGAGAAACTTTATAATCTAGAGGAACACAATGAAGTAACTAAACCAAAAACAGAAGAAATAGAACAGTTCCTTGATGAAATACACATCCCTAAAGTACCTCCGGAGGAATTAGAAAAATTAAATAGGGAAATATCGGAAATCGAGATTCAAGAAGCAATATCTAATTTGAAAATATCATCTGCACCTGGGCCTGATGGCTTCACCAATCAATACTTTAAAATATTCCAAAAAGAAATATGTAGAGATTTAAAAACAACATTTAATGAAATCTTTAAGAAAGGCCGCACGTTTAAAGAAATGCTAGAGGCTTACATCATAAATATTCCTAGACAGGAGAAATCCCAGGGACTTTCGTCCAATTTCTCTTTTAAATGTTGATTTGAAGATCTATGCCAAAGTGTTGGCCAATAGAATGAATAAAATTATGAAACTATTGATTGGTGAAGACCAAAGAGGTTTCATAGCAGGACGTCAGGGAACTGACAACATAAGAAAGTTGCTCAATTTGATTTCCATCTCTAAGGCGAACAACCAGCCTACAGTTTTTCTCTCTCTGGATGCGGAAAAGGCCTTCGACAGAGTCGGATGGAGCTACATGGACCAGGTTCTTGCCAAATTTGGGTTTGGAGAATTTGGTTCCAATGCCATTAAGGCTCTATATGTGGCTCCATCCGCCTCTGTCGTTGGCCTAGGGTCTAAATCACCTAGATTTAAGGTAAGCAATGGTACAAGGCAGGGGTGCCCGCTATTTCCCCTGATATTTGCACTTATGATCGAACCGTTAGCTATAGGTATTCGAGAATCAAGGAATACCAGGGAAATACAAATTGGAAATATAGATCATAAAATATCACTCTTCGCGGATGATGTGTTACTTTAATTAACCAACCCAGCTGAGTCTCTAGGGAACCTACAAGAGCTTATAGATGAATTTTCCAAAATATCAAATTACAAACTCAATATAGCTAAATCGGAAATTCTGCAATTAAATCTACAGGATAACGATATTGCATTATTGAAAAGTAAATACTCATTTAATTGGCAATCCCATATCAAGCATGTAGGCATACATTTCTATGCAGACCTGAAGCAATCAATTTTACAAAACTTTAGAATAGTTCATCAGAATATAATAGAAGCAATCTCACGATGGAAAAAAATTCAGACATCATGGTCAGGTCGCATAATAGCAGCTAAAATGTTTCTTATACCTAAAATTACATATGTAATAAGGTGTATTCCGAGCCAATTTCCAAGCTTTATGATTAATAAACTTCAAAGTACTCTTTATAAGTACATACACAATGGACGCAGAATAAGAATAAAAGCTCATTATATGGTGAATAAATTTAAAAAAGGTGGAATGGTGTATCCTTTGATAGTTAATTATCAAGAAGCTATTCTACTCACTCACCTTGTGAGAAACACTGAAGCTATTATAGATCACCATTGGAGTCAGATAGAAAATGAACAAATAAGGAATGGAGACCTGGGTCTCTTAATATTTCTCCAACCAAAAGACTGGGGAAATTTACCACCTGGAGATAACATAATTAAAAAATACACGAGTGCTTGGGTAAAAATCAAAAATATTCATTAATACCTTCTTTCAGTGGGGTTACACCCATATTATTATTAGACAAAATATATCCATCTTCAATATTAAAATTTATGATAAAAAAGGGAGTGATTTTGCTTAAAGAGCTTTTCCAAAATAATAGGCTATATCCCTTTGAACATTTAGTTTTAAAATTTGGATTGTCATCCAGGTACTGGTTTGAATATCTCAAATTAGAAAAATTCTTAAAATCATTGGGTTTCAATAATCTCAAAAATGAAAATAATTCTGACTTGGAAAAATTGATCCTAGCGGAAGACAAATCACATCTAGTGTCCAAGTGTTATAATATAATAAAGAAAAGTAACAACATCAAAAAAACTATGAAAATGAGAGTATGGGAGTCGGAGCTTAAAGGAGAATGGCCAGTTGAAACTTGGATTAAAGCATTTACAATTACTGATACAATCATTCAAAATGCTCCCTACAGAGAAAATTTCTTAAAACTAACTAATAGATGGTACTTAGCTCCGTATAACATGTACCAAATTACTAGAAATTAATCTAAAAAATTGTGCTGGAGGGAATGCGGCCAAGTGGGGACACATCTACATGTATGGTGGTCCTGTCCGGTCATCAGACAATTGTGGGAAGATTGCTTTCAGCACATTAGACAGGCTTATGAGATTTCAATGAGTTTTTCTCCTGAAATGATTTTGTTTCATATACTTCCTGAAACCTGTTCTAATGAACTCAAGGCATTCTTAATACAGATCTTTATGGCCGTTAAGTGCGGTATTGCACTTAAATGGAGACAAAAAGAAACCCTCTCTGTTTCAGAAATATTTACCAAAATTGCTAAAATTCGTGCGTTGGAAATAGATCTTGAGGATATAGGTATTATTATGAGTCCTAGATATAAATGGAAAATATAGGACAATAAGTCTAGTGGGTGAGTGTGACCAAAATTAGCATTGCACCGCCTCTTCCCCCCCCCGGCTCCCCTCGCTCTCTAGCCTCGCGAACAGAGATTAGGAATATCTTATTTTTTAATAATTTTTTTTGGGTGGTTTGTGTGTTTGTGTGTTTTTGTTTGTTTCTGAATGTTCATTTATGAATATGAGTAAGATTGTGGTAACATCTAGAGAACTAAGTATAAATCCTCTGGAAGGCCAGCCTATGGTTGCGGGTGTCACCACTATTGAATGGTCTTTCTAGCAATGAAGATATCTGTAATTTCACCTGTTACATGCTAGGCTGTAAATTTATAATATACAACAAAACTTGCGGAAGGAAAGGGGAAAAAGAAAGGAGAAAAAAGGAATTGAAAAGGGAAAAGCGTAATAAAAGGAGTAAACTCTATTGACAGGTAGGTCCAACGGACCACCTAGAATTTGTGATAAAATGGTATTATAATATACTCTACATATGAATTGTTATGCTTAGGTGTCTTGTTGTACTGATTAAAACATCATGAATGCCAAACAGTACTATCTCTATATTGGATGGAAAAGGTATTACTCTAATGGCTATATATGCCAACTCAATCCCAAATCGCTTTGGAAATTTGTTAAAAATTCTCCTTTTCTTACATGTAACGAATTGGAGGGTATGATTGTGTCAATTTTAAATGTTCTTTTGCTTGCTCTCTCTTTGTGTTTGTATATATGTGAAATTTAAATAAATAATTAAAAAAATATATATATATATTTCACATTATAGAGATAGATTCTATCACATGTCTATAGATGTTTTTCTTTTTTCTTGTCACATACACTAGCTTTATTTATTTTATTTTAATAGATGGCTATTACTCCCACTATTAGTAGTTAGA
Organism: Discoglossus pictus; assembly: GCA_027410445.1. Taxonomy (NCBI): domain Eukaryota; kingdom Metazoa; phylum Chordata; class Amphibia; order Anura; family Alytidae; genus Discoglossus; species Discoglossus pictus. Next base: position 109,370,166 of record CM050167.1, on the reverse strand, counting down.
TTTTCACCTGTTGTTTTCTTTCCCATTCCTAGTGTTGCTCTATTATTAGTATTACGGCCTGTCTCTCTCCACTTCCCTCTTTCTAGTATTTTTTATGATCATTGCCTTCATAATTTTTAGTTTCTACTTTTTTCTTAACTCATTATTCCCCCTTCTTTTTGGACTTTTTGCTTGCATTTAATATATCTCTGTTACTTCTTATGGTTGCCGTAGCAAGCATCTTATATAAATACCTCGCTAGACATAACTTCCGTGTTTGCCCTTTGAGAAAGACGTCATACGTGCGTCGAAATGTGTCAGGCGGGAGCGTCTCATGCGGTCCACTATGACACGCATATAGACGCTGGCTGGCTGCATTCTGTCTACCTCGCGCTTCTCTATTATTAATCGCTTTTAGCAATTCCCCCGAAAATAAGATCTTATATCCCTATATTTATTACCAGATACGTTCTTATAGGTGATAGTTTCTAGCTTTTTAGTAATCATAAAAATGTTACACTTTACTCTATAGGCTTCTACGGAAACCAGATAAATTGTATGTGCTCTTACCACTTACATTATAAGTACTATAAGAATCTAAGGGGCACATTTTTAGCCTTCTTCAAATATATTAAATACAACACTTTTAGAGTAATTGTGATAATGCTAGAAGCTTACAAAGAGGCTATATAAGCGATACATTTTATTATATAAATGGTCTTTGTGAGCGATCAAAAAAGAACAGAAGCAAGCCAAATGTCCATACCTAAATAACACTAATACTAGCTATTTAGCTTTTGAGATATTGATTATCCTATCAAATTTGGGCCACTCCTGGCCTCTTGGAAGGCTCTGTTATTACTACACCCTTTCTTTCCTTGTTTTTAACATCTTAATCGTCGTTGTGAGAGGTATAAGTACCAAATAAATAATCAAATACACATTTGTAATTTTATTCCCAATCACACTATATATAGTTATGGTAATACCATTATTAGAGTGTAAAACTCTTGGGATCTAGAAAATCCTTTTTCTTCAAAAAGTTATCCCAATAGTAAAGTTTGTGTTAGTAGCAAAATTTCTATGCTGGAATATAAAGTGGCACAAACTGCTATTCAGGATCATTTTAATCCTATACTATGTGGGGGCAAACTCACACAACAATGGATTATTGATTCATATCTACAAGTCTAAGTAAATAATCTAAATGTTATCAAATTTCAACAAAACTAGCTTTGCATAGAACAATATTGTGGATTGATGGATTATGTCGCTGAATTGGCTACCAACAGAGACACTCCACTTTCCAAGTATCTCCTTGCAATATGCAAGAAAGATACAATGATGCCATGGCTATTGTGACCAAATTTGGAAAACCAGAATTATTCATTACATTCACATGTAATCCACAATGATCAGAGATCAAGGAACATTTGAATCATGGCCAAAATACTTCTGACCGACCAGATTCAGTGGCAAGAGTATTCAAAATAAAACTCAATTCATTAATACATGATACAACTAAAGCACAGTTATTTGGAAAATGTGTGGCTTTTGTTTATACCATTGAATTAAAAAAAAGGCCTAAAGATAAATTGAATACTGCAGAGAGAGTGGATTCAGTAATTACTGCTGAACTGACACATCTAGAAAAAATATTCAAAACTTTATGAGATTGTAACACACAGAATGATTCATGGGCCATGTGGAGATATCAATCCAAATTCACCATGTATGGAAAATATAAAATGTACAAAAGAGTTCCCAAAACAATTTCAAATGCAAACTTTTGCTAATTGTGATGGATGCCCTTTGTATAAAAGAAGAGAAGGACAAACAGCTATTATCCGTGGCCACAAGGTTGATAATAGATATGTAGTTCCATACAATCCCCATTTGCTGATAAAGTACAATGCTCACATAAATGTGGAAGCTTGCATTTCTATAAAATATATCAAATATATGTATAAATATATATACAAAGGATATGATGCAGCAACTGTTGTTGTGCAAGGTGCAAAAAAAGAAAAGGAAAATCCAATTTTACATGACAAACTCTCATGTTATTTAGATGCTCACTATGTCAGTGCTCCAGAAGCAATGTGTCATCTTCTGAAATTTGAGATGCATGATCAGTCACATGCTGTGTATCGATTAGCTGTCCATTTGCGACACAGTCAGTTTGTTTGCTCTACTGCAGGCAATGAAAGAATTGCCTTAGCACAAAGTGAACATCGAGAAACAACACTTACAGCTTGGTTTTAAATAAACTGACAGGACCCTGAGGCCAGACAATTTTTATACATTGAGATTCCATATCACTATGTATTTGTAAATGGTTAATGGCGACAGCAAAAAAGAGACACTCATAAAATTAAACCACAAATTTATACCGTCAGTCCAAGAGACATTGAATGTTTCAGTTTAAGATTTCTTCTTTTACATGTTCCCGGTGCACAAAGTTATGAACCTTTACGCACAGTGAATGACATAGTTTATGAGACTTTCCTATTAGCTGCAAGACATCAAAACTTCATAGCAGATGATACAGCATGGGAGAGGTGTCTGGAAGAAACAGCACTATGTCAAATGCCAAAGCAAATGAGGGAACAATTTGCATTCGTTTGCATCTTTTGGAATTGAACCTGATGCATTTGCTTTGTGGGAAATATTTAAATTAAATATGTGTAAAGACTTCTTGAAACCTTACAATGAGCCCATTGCACTCTTAAAAGCGTTAATGGAAATTCTAGAAATATTTCTTGCTCATGGATTAAATTGTGCAAGTTTTAATTTGCCTGATCCAGGACTTATAGATGACATCAACTTTGATGACTATGACACTGAGCTTCAACAACAAAAAACACAAGAAAAGCTGGCAAGTTTAAATACTTTACAATTGCAAGCATTTAATGACATCACAAATGCTACAGATGATGAAATGGTCATAGACCGTTATTTCTATCTAGATGGCCCTGGTGGATCAGGAAAAATGTATCTGTACAATTGTTTGATGAGTTACATTCGATCACAGGGTCAAATAGCAATGCCATTAGCAACAACTGGAATTGCCGCACTTTTATTAGACGGTGGTAGAACTGTGAATAGTAGATTTAAACTGCCAATTCCCCTTTTAGAAACATCAGTGTCAGATATTCGACTGAATTCTTTACAAGCAAAAAAATAAAAAAAAAGTAAATTTATTATCATAGATGAGGCAACAATGATGTCATGTCATGCCTTGCAATGTATTGATAAATTATTAAAAGAAGTGATGGATAATAATTTGCCATTTGGTGGAAAGGCAATGTTGTTAGGAGGAGATTTTAGGCAAACATTACCTGTTGTGCCACATGGAAATAGTACTGACATCATTAGAATCATGTATCAAAACAAGTAAACTGCTGAAAATATTTACACACCTCAAATTAGAATTAAATATGAGATCTGAAGGCCAAAACAAATTCAATGATTGGCTCATTCAAATTGGAGAAGGAAAACATCCACAAATAAATGTTTTACCCAATGATACCATTGAAATTCCATCACAAATAGTTTGCAAGGAATCACAAATATTGGCAATCTTTCTAAACACTCTCAAAAATGACAATTACTCAGACATTGCAAACAAAGTGATATTAACATCCAAAAATATTTATGCCTTGAATCTAAATAACAAAATGTTAAAATTAATCAACGCACCCCAAAATATTTATTGCAGTGCAGATAAAGACTGTGAATCTAAGATTATTATAGAATTTATTTATTCTTTAACACCATCTGGAATGCCACCACATGTTTTGCAAATGAAAAAGGGGGCGATTGTCATGCTTTTGAGAAATATGAATCCAAAAAAAGGACTTTGTAAGGGGACCAGATTAATTGTGCACAAATTAAAAGATCATTTCATACATGCAGAAATTATGACTGGTACCCATAAAGGTGAACGAGTTTTTATACCAAGAATTGATTTGGCTCCAAGTGAGAGTGGTTTGCCTTTTTTTTTTATTCAAAGGAAACAATTTCCAGTTATCATTGCATTTGTCATGACCATAAATAAATCCCAAGGACAAACTTTTAAGTCTGTGGGTATTTTTTACAGGAACCTATTTTTGCACATGGACAACTCTATGTTGCTTTTTCAAGGTGCACAAATCCAGATAATATTAAAGTTTCAATTGAAGACAACCCAAGTCAGAGTGATCTATTACATGATGGACGCATTTTTATAAAAAACATTGTGTACTATGAGGTTTTGTAAACACAGAGAATAGTGATTTCATTTCCAGGATGAAATTTAAAGTCACTTGGCCTCTTTTTAGAGGACCACTTTTTCACATACGAAACTCTATCTACAATTTTACAAAACTACAACAATACCAAAAAAAAAAAAACAACAACAAACAGTGGTTATATCCCATAGACAAAATTAAAAGTCTGCTTGCTCTTTTTAAGGGAACTACTTGGACATGCAAAAACAAAAAGTATTGGAATGTCTTGGAAGTGGCCTTTTTCAACGATTGGCCCCACAAAACAGTTGCATTGCTTTTTATTACTATTATAGTGTTTAAAGTTTAATACATTAACTTTATGTTTGTAATGTTAAAATTGTTTTAGCAAAGGTCACAAAACTTGTTTCATTGTATATAATTAAGGATTCATGTTAGTAGGAGGATGATCATTTGTTGTAAAAATGTAATGTATAATTAAATATTGATCCAGGGAGTAATCTGATCGCTTATTAATGGGGTCAGGAAGGAATTCGTTTTTTCCCTTTTTTGGCTAAGTATTCATGTTTTTTTTTTATTGCTTGCCTTCCTCTGGATTTAATACCTATGTGGTTTAACAGCACTTTAAATAAAAGTTGCATGTTACAAACCATTATGTAATGGTCTCATATACTCATTCATATAAAGTTTACCTAATGTTATGTTATCCATAACTCAGATTTACAATTTTTAGTATTGTTAATAAAAATGGTTCACTAATGTTTCAAATCTAAGTTGCTTGTTGCAAATCATTTATGTAATGGTTTAATACTATTTATTCATACAAACTTCATCCATTGTTACATTATTCCTGCATACATGACAATTACATTTTTTAATATAGTTAAAAAATTATCATTTACCAGTTGTTGAAAGACAAGTTGACTGTTAACAAAATAAAAATCACATATTATAATTGTCCAACTACGATTCGTTGTCACGCTGTTTGCGTAGTTCGTACGACTTAGCCGCGTAGCAAGGCGAGACGTTAAACCGTAGCACTTAGGCCGAAGGCGCTCATAACCGTCGAGCTTCGCGTAGCGAGGCGCGCCGTTAAATCATAACACTTACGCAATGAGAGGCAATGAGCGGTGAAGGTGCTTATTGCTGGCGAGCCTCGCATAGCGAGCCGAGCCTTTAAACATGTCACACGCCGTTAAACACGTCACACGCACAAACCCACCTCGGAACCAACCTTAACGTAACAAACACCCACACGCACTAAAAATACGACCAAAACGGCCGACCCGCGCGCAACAAAAAACTGTGAAAACACACCAAATACTCACAAAAACTACATAAAAAGCTTACCCATAGCAAGGGGGGGCACCCAGGACCTCTGAAAGGGAAGTTACACCTCCATTTAAGTCCAAATTCCCGAGTTCAGACACACGAAAATCCCCTAAACTAGAGAAAAAATGGCAGCCGAAAAAAACAAAAACGAGGCTCACAGCCCAGCCACGTACAACTTACCCAAGAAGGGATCCGAGATAAGCTCGGAAACCCGCATTAACCCCAGGCGATCCGAGATAAGCTCGGAGACCTGCATTAACCCCACATTAACCATCGCAGTGGGGGTCCCAATTGCACGCGAGCGGGGAACCCCGCTGCAATGAAAATTCTAAATTCCTGTGTTACAGGTCCTTAAAGGACCCGTTATAAAAGAAAACAAATATACACTATCACCTTGTCAATCACGGGGTTCAATACAGACCCCCATAAGCCCTTCATTAACGATGTCACTCATGGGGGTTAATACAGAACCCCATAAGCCCTTCATTAACCCTGTCACTCATGGGGGTAAATACAGACCCCCAAAAGCACTTTATTAACCCTGTCATTCATGGAGGTCAATAAAGACCCCCATAAGCTCTTCATTAAGCCTGTCACTCATGGGGGTCAAAACAGACCCCCATAAGCACTTCATTAACCCCCTCACTCATGGGGGTCCATACAGACCCTAATAAGCCTCTATTTAACCCCATCAGTCCCATAAGGGTATATTAAGACCATTATGGGTCTGTTACAACACTACATTAACCACATAAGTGCCATGATGGTCCTCAAGGACCATCATGACACTAAGTATAAACACTACACTGCACTATACCCCCCCAATAAAACATTAAATATCAACTAAACACCCTCTACACCTATTAACACCTACACTACCTACCCCCTAATAACCCCCACCACTCTAATTACAGAAAATAAAAAAGCCTAAAGTCACAAAAAACAAACAAATCTACATTACATAAAATAAAAAACCTAACTCACAAAAAAATAAAAAAATATACATTACAGAAAATAAAAAAACCTAAGTCACAAAAAATAAAAAAAGGAACATTACAGAAAATAAAAAAAAACATTACAACCACCCCCCCCCCCTCACTACAGAAAAAAAATTACACACCTGAAATGGAAATACATACAAAACATACAATACAAATACATACAATTAAATACAATACAATACACCTATCTAATATACATCACACAATCTATCTAAATAAATACCATAATCTAATATACATCCTATCTATATAATAAACATCCCCCAATCTATCTAAATAAATACCCCAATTTAATATACAATACATTCTATGCTATCTATATAAAAAACATACCCCTAGCTAACATACAGTAAATGCTATCTATATATAAAATAATCTAATTCTAAGCTAAAATAAAATAATTAAGACCACTTACCTTTGCAGATGTCCATTCAGATCAGCCACCTACGGAAAAAATAAAAAATAATTAGTGCAACACGTTTACAGTACATAAAGAAACATTCTATACATTCTAAATATTCTACTCACCTTTCCGGCATGTCCCGTCCTTATTCTTTTAACCTTCTTCGGAGCGGCACCTGTTAAAAAAAACTGTAACAGAAACCCATCACTGTTATTATACCAAGGACATTGCATCCTTGCCCAGGACATTATACCAGGCCAGGGAAGGGTTAACTGGTAGGGAAGGGTTAACTGGACCATACGAGGCCCAAGGGTTAATCTTGGCTTTCCATCCTCTTGTTTAGAAATGGGAGTCTGCAAGGGACAGGAAGAGCTAATCCAATTAACCATCTGCTTTGTTTGTAGCTCTATTGTGTATGGAACCAGTCGGCTCCCGTGATGATGTTATAAGATTATTTTCCAGTTGCTAATTAAGTCTTTGTATTGCCAAAGGTGGGAGTATTCCATTGTCCCTGTGGAGACACTCATCCCCTTCTGACTGTATATATATGTGTGTAAAAGAATTAAAAGTTATTCCTGTTCTGAAAATCCACGGTGTGTATCGTCTATTGTGGAAAGAGGGACTTGTGGGACCGGGCTGCGCTATACTTGGCTGTCCTTTGTTATTTATTAGCGGAGATATTGGCCTCTGATGTCACAGTGTGCATTATCCAATCAGAGTGGGATTTTAGGGTGTATCCCTTTGTGATTGGTTCACACATTGGCGCCTCCTGATTGGGTGAATTTGATAGACAGCGTTTTCAACCAATCAGAAGGGGCCATTGCTTATTTTCTTCCCGAAAAGTCTCCGGGAGCCTCATTAGCGTTGGGGATGTCTGGGAGTGCGGATGTAAGAGGAGGCCGGAGACATCGCGGGGAGGTAAGTAGAATGTAGATTATGTTTATTTTATTTTGATGTATGTGTATTAATGTTGTGTTTTTTTTAACAGGTGCCGCGCCGGAGAAGGATTAAAAGAATAAGGACGGGACATGCCGGAAAGGTGAGTAGAATATTTAGAATGTATAGAATGTTTATTTCAGAACTGTAAACGTGTTGCACTAATTTTTTTTTATTTTTTTTTCCGTAGGTGGCTGATTTCAAAGGTAAGTGATCTTAATTATTTTATTTTAGCTTAGAATTAGATTAGTTTATATATAGATAGCATTTATTGTATGTTAGCTAGGGGTATGTGTTTTATATAGATAGCATAGGATGTATTGTAGATAGATTGTGGTATTTATTTAGATAGATTGGGGATGTAATATTATATAGATAGCATGTATATTAGATTATGGTATTTATTTAGATAGATTGTGTGATGTATATTGGATAGGGGTGTATTGTATTTTATGTAATTGTATTGTATTGTATTTGTATTGTATGTAATTGTATTGTATTGTATTTAATTGTATGTATTTGTATTGTATTGTATTTGTATTGTATGTATTATATGTATTTCCTTTTCAGATGTGTATTTTTTTTTCTTGTAGTGAGAGGGGGGGGTTGTAATGTTTTTTTTTATTTTCTGAAATGTTCCATTTTTTATTTTTTGTGATTTAGGTTTTTTTATTTTCTGTAATGTAGTTTATTTTTTTTTATGAGTTAGGTTTTTTATTTCATGTAATGTAAACTTTTTTTGTGTGACTTTATGTTTTTTATTTTCTGTAATTAGAGTGGTGGGGGTTATTAGGGGGTAGGTAGTGTAGGTGTTGATAGGTTAGTGTAGAGGGTGTATAGTTGATATTTAATGTTTTATTGGTGGGGTATAGTGCAGTGTAGTGTTTATACTTAGTGTCATGATGGTCCTTAAGGACCGTCATGGCACTTATGTGGTTAATGTTGCGTTGTAACAGGCCCATAATGGTCATAATATACCCTTATGGGACTGATGGAGTTAAATAGAGGCTTATGAGGGTCTGCATAGACCGCCATAAGTGACCGGGTTAAAATGGTGTAGTGCTTACACTTTGGGTCATGAGGGTCCTGGATGACCCTCATGGCACTTATAGTGTTATTACATGCGTTCATTAGTGTGTTAGAGGGGTCTATATAGTTGAGTCACACAGTACACTCACATTGTGTGGCAAACAGCATTTCAACACTTTATTTTATTGACCGTCATTTTTTAACGGGCAAGTCGCTAGTAATATTATAATTGTTGTACTTCTTTCTACCTAACAAAAAGGTTAAGAGTGTCACAGACTCACATTGTGTGGCAAACAGCATTCCCAGTATTAAAATGTTATTGACCGTCATTTTTTGACAGGCAAGTTGCTAGTATATATATATATATATATATATATATATATATATATATATATATATATATATATATAGCATTTAACACTTTTTGCAGCAAGTATGAAATTTGGCTAAGATGTAAGCTGTGAACCAAGTAATTTTCCATTGTAAGATATAGGTATAAAACAGTTAATTCTGCTAGTAGTTAAAATCATTGTTTTTTTCTTCAATAAGTTTAAACAATTCCCTATTTTTCATAATAAATTGTTCTTAAGAGACAGTAAACAATTATTTTAGTAAGCATACAAGGCGAATATCTGACCTATGCACAGAGATAACAGGTGGGAGTCTTTTTTGCACATCTAGTGACGTACGAAGACTTGCTTGATGGGTGCTGATCAAATGTGTTATATCTTACTGGTCTACTAATATCAATAATCTTTTATTGGCTGTTGGTGGGTTATACCATGTTTCTAAAAGGTGGGAATGGATTATCCCATTGTCTTTATGTAAATGATTATGAAAACCTATGTTGTTTATATTTCTGCCCAGTCAGTCACAAGCAGCCATTTTGGATGTTTTTTGTTGCTGACGAATGTTTTGTACAAATAAAACCTGATGGAAGAAAATTATCTGAGGCCACTGTTCCCTCTAAGCTGTGCGCGTGTGCGCTCGCACACATATCGTGAGATGAGAGCACACAACTAAACATGGAGCGCACACAGATATTTAATCTTAGTTTTACCCAATAACTTTTTGAAGGAGTTACTATTTAGTAAAAAATAGTGCACTTTGGTGGTATACTTCAATACAATTAATGATTGTGTCCCTTGGGATATGGACTAACAATATTAAGTTTAAGTGTGCTCTAATATTTGGACTATTACCCGCCACAGCGATCATCATAATTAAAACACTTAAAATGAACACAATATAAAAGCCATTATTGTATAATTACTCCCACTCTAATTCACAACTCAATCCTATGAAAAGGAAGAGCGTGATAGTGAAGTAAAAGATCACTCTTATTGACATGATTACAGCACTCAGAACTCTCAAGCAAGCAGAAAAAAAATTAAGATTTACAGGGCTCTACAAATGCCAGGAGCCAGGTTGTCATGCCACAAAATACTTACAGGCACTGTCACAATCTGCTACTTCAATTGGACTTGGTAAGAACCTGGTTCAAACCTATCCACAAATACACCATACAATCCCTTAGAATTAGGATTAATTCACAGGCTGACACTCACACTTTGGATATGTAAGTCCATACACAACTGCCACACCTTTATTAGTTGTCCCATTTATACAATTGTTTGGCACACAGGCTGACCAATCACAGTAAGCCCCATCCTTAGGTACATAGAAGAGAGACTAATTAGCAATAGGCTGCCCTTGCTTACTGGGAAACCCTGTACATCTGATGAGGTCAGGCCCTTAAACTATCCTGGTGATATATTAACTATAACATGAGTCAGTGCAGTGTTGGCATTACATTTCCCGGGTTATGCACTGCTCTCTCCAGCCAAAAGTAGACATAGTTACATAGTTACAGAGTAATTAAGGTTGAAAAAAGACTTTCAGTCCATCAAGTTCAACCTTTTAAGATCTCCTCTGATCTGCAATATGCAGATTAAATATGAATAAATTAGTTGTTAATTCATTATTAATCAATTATTTTTTATTTTATTTTTTATTTATTATTAATTAAACCAGAGGAAGGCAAACAGAAAAAAAAAAAACAAGTGAGACTTAGCCAATCGTCTCAAAGGGAAAAAAATAATGAATTCCTTCCTGACCCCAGATACTGGTGATCGGATTTCTCCCTGGTTCAATACTGTCTCTCTAATTATCCATGATAACCCTGAATTCCCTTTTTAATTAGAAATAAATCCAGTCCCCTTTTAAAGTTATCTATCAAATCTGCTGTCACCACCTCCTCTGGTAGAGAATTCCACAGATTAACCACCCTTACTGTGAAGAACCCTTTTCTTTCTTTAAGGGGGAATCTTTTTACTTCTAACCTCAAGGGATGTCCTCTTATCAGTTGAAAACCTCTTGGCTCAAAAAGCTCCCTTGATAAATCTTTATACTGACCCTGGATGTATTTATATAAGGTAATCATATCTCCTCCGAGACGCCTTTTTTCTGGAGAAAATAAGTTTAATTTGGATAGTCTTTCTTCATAACTTAGCCCCTCCATTCCCCTAATTAGTTTTGTTGCCATCCTCTGTACCCTTTCCAGCTCTAAAATGTCCTTTTTTATGAAGTGGTGCCCAAAATTGTACTCCATATTCCAAATGAGGGCGTACTAGAGATTTGTATAGTGGCAAAATTATATTTGCTTCCCTTGCTTCTATACCCTTCTTAATACATGCTAATATTGTATTTGCCTTTGCAGCTGCTGCTTCTCTTTGAGCACTGTTACCTAGGTGGTTGTCCACAAGTACTCCCAAATCCCTTTCAATATCTGATACACCTAGATTTGCTCCATCAAGATTATAAATTGTATGGCTATTTTTCCTTTTTTCTTCCCAGATGCATAACTTTACATTTATTCGTATTAAATCTCATCTGCCATTTAGATGCCCATTCCTCAATTTTATGTAAATCCCTTTGGAGGGAAAGCACATCATTATCTGATTTAATTACCTTGCACAACGTTGTGTCATCAGCCAAAATGGAGACACGACACTCCAATCCCACCACTAAGTCATTAATAAATATGTTAAAAAGGAGAGGACCTAATACTGAACCCCGAGGAACCCCACTTACCACATTAGTCCAATCAGAGTATGTTCCATTTACAACAACCCTTTGCTTCCTGTCGTTTAGCCAGCTCTCAATCCATGAGCAGATATTTACTGAAATTTCTGTATCTCTTAGTTTGCACAATAGTCTCCCATGTGGCACTGTATCAAAAGCCTTCGCAAAAGCCAAAAAGACTACATCCACTGTGTTGATCCAGGTTCCTACTAACCTCCTCATAGAAACGAAGTAGATTTGTTTGACATGACCTATCCCTCATAAATCCATGTTGACTCCTACTTATAATCCTGTTCAAATAGACATATTCTTGTATATTATGCCCTATTAACCCTTCTAAAAGCTTCCCCACTACAGAAGTGAGGCTCACTGGTCTATAATTCCCCGGATTTGCTCTTGCTCCCTTTTTAAATATACTGTAGGTATCACATCTGCTTTTCTCTAGTCATCTAGTAAAGACCCTGTGTTGAGTGAATCTTGAAAAATTAAATATAATGGTTTGGCTATTACAAAACCTAGTTCCATCAGGACCCGGGGCTTTATTAACAATTAATTTTTTCTACCACTTTTGGATTACATCCTGTGTTAACCAATTATTTGGCAAAGGTAGTGTAGCCACATTATGTTGCAGTGTCCCAACCACTGGTACCTCCCTTGTGTATACCGAAGAAAATAACCTATTTAGCTCATCTGCCTTTTCCTGGTCACTAATTTTCAGATAGCCTGTGTCACATTGTAGAGTTCCTATAGCTTCCTTCCTCGCCTTATTTCCATTAATATACTTAAAAAATATTTTAGGGTTAGTCTTACTCTCTTTTGCAATTAATTTTTCATTTTCTATTTTAGCCAGTCTTTGTTGATTTCCTTGTACTTCCGTAAAGCAGTCTCTGTCCCCTCTTGTTTGTATAATTGAAATGACTGTTTTTTATTCCGTATCTTGATATTTAAATAATTGTTAAGCCACATTGGATGGGATTTACTCATTTCCCTTTTATTCCCACATGGTATATGCCGATGTGTATGTATATTTAGTAAGGATTTAAATGTTGTCCATTTATGTTCAGTGTTTTTACCTATCAGTTCTCTGTCCCAGTCTATACTTTGTATTGCTGCCCTTAGACCGTTAAAATCTGCCCTTTTAAAATTAAAAGTTTTTGAATGCCCCTTAAAATTTTGTTTTTTTAATTCAATCTCAAACGAGACTGTGTTGTGATCACTGTTTCCCAAAGGTTGCCCTATTCCAACATTTGATACTATATCAATATTATTTGTGATGACTAAATCTAAGATAGCTTCATTTCTAGTAGGCTCTTGTATAACCTGGGCCAGATAATAATCCCTGAGTGTACTCAAGAACCTGCTCCCCTTAGCTGAACTGCTGTTCTCATTTATCCAGTTTATTTCAGGGTAATTAAAATCTCCCATTATTAGAACTTGCCCATGCTTAGCTGCATTTCCAATCTCTCATGTAATTTGGCATACAATTTAATCACAGCATATGATACCTATATTTCAGGGACCATATAAGTGTCTTAAACACTGAGGCCCTCATTCAATTGCGATTTGGCCAATTGAATAGTGCTCTAAATAAGCCATAACATATTTTTTTCAAATAAGTTTTTAGTTACTGAAAACCTTGATTTTGGATAGATATTTATTAACTAAAAACTTATTAAAAAAAATATGTTATGTGCTTATTTAGACCCCTATTCAATTGGCCAAATCGCAATTGAATGAGGCCCTGAATATCTAAAGTTATGTAGAGATAGAAGAACACTTATAGTCCCTATATATAAAGACCACTTATAAACAATTAAACTTTATTTAAATGGTACAACAACGGCGTGATATAATTGTTAAAACTTAAATTAAGAAGTGGTCTGAAAAAAGAGAACATAGACCACTATCATCCTCCTACAGGGGAATGTATTGATGCAAGGGATATTTATTTAAATATGCTGGTTATGATACTTTTCCCAGTGTATCTTAGGCTATTCTACTAATAATGCCTAGTACACAATGAAAGTATATACTGAACTCATATAAGTAGGGATAAATTCCCTTACATTTATATCTACTGTATGTCTTCATTATAGTGCTTGTTCATAAGCCTCTATTATATTCGGAAACAAAACACACCAGTCTAGATATATCTAGGCTCCAATTTTGCCTTATCTTATTCCTTCATTAATCTGCTATATATAACACTAAGTGAGACTGTGAGAGGATTTAAGCTATGAAAATGCTCTATTTCCCCCACCTCTGGTGAGATCATGAGCAGTAAACCTAATCTAAACACTGGTCTGTATGTTGCCCAGTGAGTATATGCCATAAACAAGGCATTAGTGTAACGGATCTCCTGGCACCCCGACCGGGTACCTCCGTTGATAGACGCGTCCTAGTTTGCGTCGAGGCCTACAAGCACCGCACCGGACACCAAAACCACCACAGACTCCAAGGATAGTACATCAGGAACAAGGGTTCAGTAGTTACAGCTCAAGGGAGTATGCAAAAGCATAGCAATCCCCAGTATGATAGAGCCATCCCCACCAATAACGAGATGAGACTACGTTTTGAAGGGTCAAGAAGAACTATATCTTTAATGACAGGGGATCTCCTTTTATGCAATGGTGCCCTCTGAAGGGCTACACCCACATAATTATCACAGCCAATTATATACATGGTTCAACCCCCACGTCTCCTCCCCTCAGATAACAGGTAACACAATTAAAACAGACACAATTTTAACCACATTCTGGATGTACCCCAAAAACAGGGGGTACACCTTTAAGTCCAGCACCGTTCAATAGCTCTCACCCAGGGGAACAACATATTAAAAAATGGCATGAATCAGACCAGGGGTTCAAAAGTTAGTAAAAGTATCTTACTGGCAGCATGGCAATCCACATCCCCCATAGTTGGCCACACAATACACATAAAGAGAACAATAGGTGTGGTCACCCCTCCCTGAGGCTCCTTGATATAATCAGACAATGATTAAATCAGCCGTCTTTGTTCTTATGTTTGAGAATGAATAGATGTCCTTATCTGTAACAGGATTATCTCTCCTGCCAAGGTCTGCACTAGCCTGGGGCCAATATTCTGCAGAGCATAAACCAACATACATACAGTATATTACTAGGATCATATTTTAACCAAGAATTAAATAACCATAAACAGGGTAAAACAGTGATGGGTTCCGTTACAGCTGGGATCTGAGCGCACAAAACTACCGAATAGCGCTCAGATCATCTTCACACAGTTCAATTGCCATGTAGCTAAAGTCTTTCCCATAGTCTTTCATTATATGAATGGGCTCCATGGCATAGCTATCTGTGGTATCATGGTTCACACAGGGCAAGTACCGAATGACCCCCCTGTATGTAAAGGGCCAGAATGAGTGACATACACTCTGGTATGGCCGAATACTTTGTTTGAAGGGCAATATGTACCAGGGCCATAGTCGCAGGGCAGGAGGCTGGCAAACAGTCCTCTCCAAGACAAAGTGGCGAAGGGCACTTCGTCACAATTAGTATATCTGATCTATCCTCCTCTCACCCTGTCTCGTTGTTGCCCTGAAGGTCCGGATGGCATGTGACGTCACTAAGGCGGACGCCTACTAAAATGAGGGCCCTATGCGGCGTTTCACGCTCCTGCTTGTATGGGAGCCGACACAGGTGTGCAGAGGGGAGGGTGCTTTATAGTGGGTGTCTATCAGTCTGTGCATTGGGTTAACTATTTGTTAGCCACATAGGTGTGTGTTTATAATCAAAACAGATTAATGTGTGTCACAAATAAGTTAAGCCCTTCTGTCTTATCTTTGATATCTTTATTACATACTGAATTTTAATGTCTAAAAGTATGTATTCATACTTATATTGCCTTAAATGGCTAAACCATGATTGATCTAAGAGTTTTAGTGAACAAACGTATACATATATATATATATATATATATATATATATATATATGTATATCGCTTTCTCTACATCTCCATATATTGCTGTATATGTTATAGGGGGATATTTCATCAATTACACTTACATGAATAAATCTAGCATGGTATTTAGTGATGTCGCAAACATAACATTTTCGGTTCGCGGACCGCGAACGCGAACCGCCGCAAATGTTTGCGAACAGGCGAACCCGGCGAACCGCCATAGACTTCAATGGGCAGGCGGATTTTAAAACCCACAGGAACTCTTTCTGGCCACAATAGCGATGGGAAAGTTGTTTCAACGGGAATAACACCTGGACTGTGGCATGCCGGAGGGGGATCCATGGCAAAACTCCCACGGAAAATTACATAGTTGATGCAGAGTCTGGTTTTAAGCCATAAAGGGCATAAATTACCTAACATTCCTAAATTGTTTGGAATAACGTGCTTTAAAACATCAGGTATGATGTTGTATTGATCAGGTAGTGTAAGAGTTAGGCTCGCTTCACAGTGACAGACCAAACTCCCCGTTTAACGCACCGCAAACAACCGCAAACAGTCCACTTGCACAACCGCAAACTCCCCATTTGCACAAGGTTGGATACCAAGCTAGCCATGTCCCGTTCCTTGTCCTCACTGATGTCATTGAAGGTCTCTTCCTCCACCCAGCCACCAAGGGTCCCCGAAAGGTGACAAAAAGCCCCCTGGGACGCCTGCTGTGTTTGGTCTTCCACTGACTCCTCTTCTTTAGACTCCTCTCACTGCGTTGCCTCTCTCTGCATTATTATAAGGTGTGTTAAGTAGTTCTACTCTTATCAGTTTAATACCTGTTACGTCACCTATCAGGGGACGTGTATAAGGCCTGGATTTTTGGAAACGGGAGATGGAAAAAGATGCTTTATTGGTCGTATCACTTCAATTTTGGGGCACGGCACGTGCAATCAAAGGTGCCACCTGATAGGAGTGGCGTGTTTGTAAGTACTACTCTTATCAGTTTAAAACCTGTTACAGCACCTATCAGGGGGCGTGTATAAGGCCTGGATTTTTAGAACCGGGAGATGGAAAAAGATGCTTGGTTGGTCATATCACTTCAATTTTGGGGCACGGCACGTGCAATCAAAGGTGCCACCAGATAGGAGTGGCGTGTTTGTAAGTACTACTCTTATCAGTTTAATACTTGTTACGTCACCTATCAGGAGGCGTGTATAAGGCCTGGATTTTTAGAACCGGGAGATGGAAAAAGATGCTTTGTTGGTCGTATCATTTCAATTTTGGGGCACGGCACGTGCAATCAAAGGTGCCACCAGATAGGAGTGGCGTGTTTGTAAGTACTACTCTTATCAGTTTAATACTTGTTACGTCACCTATCAGGGGGCGTGTATAAGGCCTGGATTTTTAGAACCGGGAGATGGAAAAAGATGCTTTGTTGGTCGTATCACTCCAATTTTGGGGCACGGCACGTGCAATCAAAGGTGCCATCAGATAGGAGTGGCTTGTTTGTAAGTACTACTCTTATTAGTTTAATATCTGTTACAGCACCTATCAGGGGGCGTGTATAAGGCCTGGATTTTTAGAACCGGGAGATGGAAAAAGATGCTTTGTTGGTCGTATCACTTTAATTTTGGGGCACGGCACGTGCAATCAAAGGTGCCATCAGATAGGAGTGGCTTGTTTGTAAGTACTACTCTTATTAGTTTAATACCTGTTACAGCACCTATCAGTGGGCGTGTATAAGGCCTGGATTTTTAGAACCGGGAGATGGAAAAAGATGCTTTGTTGGTCGTATCACTTAAATTTTGGGGCACGGCACGTGCAATCAAAGGTGCCACCAGATAGGAGTGGCATGTTTGTAAGTACTACTCTTATCAGTTTAATACTTGTTACGTCACCTATCAGGGGGCGTGTATAAGGCCTGGATTTTTAGAACCGGGAGATGGAAAAAGATGCTTTGTTGGTCGTATCACTTCAATTTTAGGGCACGGCACGTGCAATCAAAGGTGCCACCAGATAGGAGTGGCGTGTTTGTAAGTACTACCCTTATCAGTTTAATACTTGTTACGTCACCTATCAGGGGGCATGTATAAGGCCTGGATTTTTAGAACCGGGAGATGGAAAAAGATGCTTTGTTGGTCGTATCACTTCAATTTTGGGGCACGGCACGTGCAATCAAAGGTGCCACCAGATAGGAATGGCGTGTTTGTAAGTACTACTCTTATCAGTTTAATACTTGTTACGTCACCTATCAGGGGGCGTGTATAAGGCCTGGATTTTTAGAACCGGGAGATGGAAAAAGATGCTTTGTTGGTCGTATCACTTCAATTTTGGGGCACGGCACGTGCAATCAAAGGTGCCACCAGATAGGAGTGCCGTGTTTGTAAGTACTACTCTTATCAGTTTAAAACCTGTTACAGCACCTATCAGGGGGCGTGTATAAGGCCTGGATTTTTGGAACTGGAGATGGAAAAAGATGCTTGGTTGGTCGTATCACTTCAAATTTCGGGCACTTTGTGACATTAGCTTCTTACGCTCAAACATGTCCTTTACAGGCACCTGACTATGGGCAGATGAGCAGGAACTGCTCAAGGCGAGAGACGGAGTGGCGGATGGTTGAGAGGGGGCAAGGAGGACAGCAGTGGTTGATGTGGCTGATGATGCTGGACCAGGAGGGCGGCTTTGAGTTTGTGTGCTGCTTGTACTCATGTGTTGGTCTGGAGTCACCCAAACATTAGGTCTCAACCTGTAGAGGATAAGGGAACCAGGCTACTCTAGACCTCATTCATCATTACAGGTTTTGACAGATTGGTACTATGCGTGCAAGCTACTGTGACAACAGATATGAGTGGCACTGTGCAATTGCAGAAGTTGGCAGAGTAGACGCTGTAGGTCTGACACACACGCTTGCAGACAACTAACTGCTATGCAATCTATTACAGTAGAAAACATTTTTTTTTGTTTTAAATGTACACTACTGTTACACCAGATATGAGTGGTGTGTTAAGTAGTACTACTCCTATCAGTTTAATCCCTGTTATGTGCCTTTTTTTGGGGTTTGAACCACAGTGCAGCACCAGAGGCCAGAAAAATTAGGCATGTACACATGCCGGAAAATGTAGGTATTGTTGATCTTGCAGCGAGCAGAGAAGAAGGTAGGCCTGATTCAACGCCCCAGCCCCGCATACCCACACTCAGAGATTGAGGGGGGGACCTGAGAAGGCCACGGGCCGGAGATATAAAGGGGGGCCATCCCAAATAAGCACACAAACGGGGACAAAGGTAGTGAAGGGGACATAGAGGCCCATGGACTGACGGTTGCCATCTTGGCAGGAAAAGGGCCCAGCAATTAAGCCAAACTGACCCAGCACAGGCAGCTACTTGAGTCAAATGCTGTACAATTACACCTTAATAAAGCTGAAATGCAGCAGCAGGGATTCTAAACAGCCACACGGGGACAAGGAGGCTAACAGCCCCACAGTCTCTGCACCACTCTTTTTAACAGATAATCCAAGGGGCTAACCAGGGACCTTGCCCACATAAAAAACAGAATTTTATTGGAGGAATTATTAGTGTCTTTACAAGAGAGGACATAATATACGGTATCTTTAGACTACCTAATGGCCAAACCTCCTTTAGCCCCAATGCTATCCAAGAAACATTTCAAAACTTCTATCAGACCATATATTCATCCCAATCCCGCTGCAGCGAATCTGACATAGAGTCCTTCCTACTACAGCAAGAAGTCCACAAAATACCTGTACCTCAATTGGACAGCTTGAACCTAGACATATCCCAAGAGGAAGTTAAATCTACAATCCAAGATCTTAAATTTGGCAAGTCCCCAGGGCCAGACGGTTTTACTCATCTGTACTATAAGAAATTTGAGCCCTTGCTTACCCCCGCACTTAACATCTTTGTTTAATGCTATACTAAATGGAGAACCTATGCCCCCTTAATTGAATCAGGCTGACCTCATAGTCTTTCCAAAAGAGGGTAGGGACCCTTTAGAGGTTAAAAATTATCGCCCCATACCCCTGATAAATGTGGATATCAAGATCCTAGCTAAAATTATGGCCAAACGAATATCTAACTTTTTACTGGACTAAATACACAAGGACCAAACAGGGTTCATTCCTTTCAGAGAGGCAGGAGATAATGTTAGGAGGGTTCTGAACACCCAGTTCTTGGCTCAACACTATAACAACCCAGTTTGCCCTCTAGCCCTAGACATAGAGAAGGCTTTTGATACGGTGAAATGGCCATATATGTACAAAATGCTAGATAAGTTTGGATTTGAGGGACGCTTTCTCAACCTGCTCAGAAGGTACTACGACTCACCAGTAGCTAACTTAAAGATACCAGGGGACCATAAGGCCAAAATCCAAGTACAGAGAGGGACCAGGCAGGGATGCCCACTCTCCCCACTGCTCTTTGCTCTTGCCATTGAACCCCTAGCGCAGGCAATCAGAACCAACCATGCCATCCAGGGGGTTCAAGTAGGACACCATCAGTTTAAGTGTTCACTTTTCGCGGACGATATGCTTTGCACCCTGACCAAGCCCCTTCTCTCTATACCAGCACTCATGTCCACTATAAAAGACTTCAGCTAAATCTCAGGCCTCCAATCCTTTCAAAAGGATATTTCTCTTTCAATGGAATCCTGCTCACTGGGGATACACATAAAAAAAAAACTTATCTCAATCCTAGAACAAGCTATTCCAATTAATGGCTTTAGCATTCAAAATACACATAGCTATCCGGGCCCGGATGGATTTACAAATCTCTATTACCAAACTTTTATAGACTTGTTATTACCCCACTTAGCCACACTTTTCATTTAAATTTTAGAAGGCTCTCCCATGCCACAAGAACTAAACCATGCAAATATGATATGTTTCCCGAAAGAACGACGAGACCCATTAGAACTTAAAAATGACTGCGCCATATCACTCCTAAACGGGGATATACAAATTTTGGCCAAATTAATGGCAAACAGGATTTCGCGATTTCTCCCCTCCATAATCCATAAAGACCAAACAGGGTTTATCCCCCATAGACAAACGGGGGACAATATCAGACGGACACAAAATTTTATCTCATGGTCATCCCAACATCAAATACCCACATGCCTTTTGGCGTTAGATATAGAAAAGGCCTTTTATACGTTGGAATGGCCTTATTTAAAAGCAGTATTACAGAAATTTGGGTTTGCAGGCAAATTTATGAACTTGATAGATACATACTACAAATCCCCATCAGCCAGATTAAAACTCCCGGGAGATCGCTTACAACACATAAAGATTCAAAGGGGAAAAAAGAAATTTTTAGATTTATTTGGAATCATAAAGCCCCAAAAGACCAAAAGGGAAAGGGGGCCTATCATGCCTGAATCTCAAACTGTATTACAAGGCAGCGCAGCTGGCTTTCATTCCTCTGGCGCATTCTCCCACACATCAGCCGCTCTGGGTATTTATGGAAAATGTAAGCATCTCACCTTATACATGGGATACAGTAATATGGATTCCAGGCCTGTATACTTTTTTGAGAAACTTGAAAACCCGTTGATTAAGCACTCATTAAAAATATGGACGGAGATGAACTGGACACAAAAACTGGACACTCGGGTATCAGATCTTACTACTATTGTACCCAATCCCCACTTTAAGATACATCTTCCGGAAAGCTCTCTCAGTTGGTGGAAGTCTCAGAACCTACTAAGGATTGGTCCATGGTGGCATGACGACAAAATAATGACCTTTGAGCGGGTGAGAGATAGATACAATTTACCCCTGGCTGAACACTATAATTTTTGCAGGATACATCATTTTATATATACGATAAGTGGTAGGGGAACCCCCCAAAAAAACACCTGGCTACTCAAAAAATGTAGGGATTGCCCCTTTATCATAACATTAGCCTCATGTATGAACTATTTAATGAAAACTCATGGGCAAACAAACCAGACTATACCAAAGCCTGGGAGAGGGATTTGGGCACCGAGTTGGCAGACAGCACATGGAATAAAAGTTGGCGAGGCTTAAGTAGGCGATCTTTAAATTATAGTCTGCTTGAGACTTCAATAAAGGTCCTACACAGGACATATATTACTCCTTTTAAGCTAAATATATGGGATCCAAAACGGAGCAGCCCATGTTTTAGGAACAGTGGTAATGAGGCTACATTTATTCATGTCTGGTGGGAGTGTTTGGCAGTCATAAGACTATGGGAAGAAACATGCTTACTAGCTTCTAAAATGTTTAAGATTCAGATTTCTGCTAATATAGAAAACTGCATGCTGGGTGTTTCGCATGTCTGTCTCTGGCCCGCTCAAAATAGGCTTTTAAAGTTCATCATGTTGGAGATAAAGAACCATATAGCCAGACAATGGAAATCGGATACCCTACACTTTCAGGTGGTTAAAAATAAATTAAACTTTATCCTTATAAATGAACGCCTTACCCATTTAGTAGACAACTCCATGGATACATTTTGAGATGTATGGTCTCCGTGGCTGCAATTAAGGGATAGCATATCATCTGGAGACAATTAAAGAAATTTAGGTCCGGAATAGGGGCTCCCATAAATGGAAGAGGATATTCTCAAGAGAACGGGATAGATGGAGGTGTGTGTGGATCCTTAGAGGGGCGGAGGACGGAGGTAAATGCTATATTTTACATCATATTTATGTAAAAAAGAAGGATGTTTGTGGACCTTTCCCTTTCCCAACATGTTCCCATTTATAGTCGGATTCAAGACTTAAAGGGAATCAACTTAAAACAAACTGAATTAAAGCTATATTAATAACTGAAAAGTAAAAAAATATATATATTTTTAGGCTACAGGTACAACCAAATTAAGATAACATCCTAGCCTTGGATATGGTATAAGCTTCAAGATTATGGAATGGAAAAGGGTAAACTGAGTATTAATAGAGATAAGGTAACTCAGTGATGTATTAACATGTATGGATATATATGTAACATGGAAATGGTTGTTTGAATATGATATATTACCTGACCTAATAAAATATTTTTTGAAAGAAAAAATACACATAGCTAGTAGTTGGAAAACCCCAAATTAAAACTTTCAGGAATTAATAAAAAAAAGCAACTATTTACTGCTCAACGAGAGATTAAACCATGTAGTCTTGGATAGAATCAGCCAGTTCCAGACAATTTGGGATCCCTGGATAACA
The DNA here is from genome assembly GCA_027410445.1 of Discoglossus pictus. NCBI lineage: Eukaryota > Metazoa > Chordata > Amphibia > Anura > Alytidae > Discoglossus > Discoglossus pictus. The sequence continues at coordinate 109,347,047 of CM050167.1, read as the reverse complement.
TCCCCATTTAGTGCCCCCCTAATATAATAAAACATTTGTTAATGGTTGAAGCGACTCGGGGGGAAGGACCGGAGTGGGGGAGCCCTGGAGGAGACCCTTCAGAAGCAACCGGCGGCAAAATCATCCGAGGAAAGGAGAGGTCGCCTACTGAAGCCTGCTCTAGGGTAACGCAAGGGCGATTGAGCAGGTTAGATATTGTAAATAATACGCTACTGCTGGAGTGATGATAGATAATAGGACTTTGGTGTTAACTGCTGATATACTCTTTACTATTGTCTGTTTTACCATGTCTTAGGTTTCTCTTAAAAATTGCAATCACAGTAAAAAAAAAGAAAAATTATTAACCAAAAAAGTAAAAATAAGAAGGCCTAGCCAGCTAATTTTAACAAAATGTCTTCATTGTAAATATGTATTTTTGCACAACTTTTGTGTTATGCAAGACTGTTCAATATGCTTTCTTTTTCATTACATGCCGTACGCCTTCTGACATAAAAATTTAAATTAAAAAATTAGGTATTGTTGCAGCCGCTGCTCTTGCAGCGGCCAGAAAAATTGACCTTTGTTCCCCAGGCAGAAAGTGCCATAAAACATTTCGTCTTCTTGAACCCTAGTTGGTGGCGGATAAGTCACGCAAGTAATCCGGCATTCACAGATAACATATAGCAGCGTGTGGACCATTTTTAGCCGAAGGCAGCTCATCTCATCAGGCCTTTTTCAGTTGAATGTATCGCCCAGTGTCAGTCCCTTCGGGATCCATCCCTCATTCATCTTTATAAAGGTGAGGCAATCTAGACTTTTTTGCCCTAGGAGACTTCTCTTCTCGGTGACAAAACCTCCTGCTGCACTGAAGGTCCTTTCTGACAGGACACTTGAAGCGGGGCAGGCCAGAAGTTCAATTTCAAATTGGGATAGCTCAGGCCACAGGTCTAGCCTGCATACCCAGTAGTCAAGGGGTTCATCGCTCCTCCGAGTGTCGATATCTGCAGTTAAGGCGAGGTAGCTGTTGCGATGCGTAGGACTGAAAAAGGTCGGCATGTCCTCCATCAACAACACGTCTTTTAAACGTCCTGTCTTTGCCGGCGTGGTCGTGGGAGGAGGATTACTTTCACCTCTTCCCCTGTTATATTGCCCTTGTGCTGTGACATCACCCTTATATGCTGTGTAAAGCATACTTGTTAATTTGTTTTGGACCTGCTGCATCCTTTCTGACTTGCGGTAATTTGATAACAATTCAGGCACTTTCTGCTTATACCGGGGGTCTAGTAGCGTGCACACCCAGTACAGGTCGTTCCCCTTCAGCCTTTTTATATGAGGGTCCTGCGACAGGCACGACAGCATGAAAGACCCCATTTGCACAAGGTTGGATGCCGAGCTACCCATGTCCCGTTCCTCGTCCTCAGTGATCTTGCTGAAGATATGTTCTTCCCCCCAGCCACGTAAAACTCCACGGGTACCAGATAGGTGACAACAAGTACCCTGGGATGCCTGTTGTGATTGGTCTTCCTCCTCCCCCTTAAAGCCACATTCCTCCTCTGACTCCTCTTCCTCACAATCCTCTTCCAGCGTTGCCGCAGGTCCAGCAAGCGATGCTGATAAGGCTGTTTCTGGTGGTGATGGTGACCACAACTCTTCCTCGTCACGCTCATCTACGGCCTGAGCCAGCACTCTTCGCAAAGCACGCTCCAGGAAGAAAACAAATTGTATGATGTCGCTGATGGTGCCTTCGGTGCGACTGACAAGGTTTGTCACCTCCTCAAAAGGACGCATAAGCCTACAGGCATTGTGCATGAGCGTCCAGTAACGTGGCAAAAAAATCCCCAGCTCCGCAGAGGCTGTCCTAGCACCCCGGTCATACAAATACTCGTTAATGGCTTTTTCGTGTTGGAGCAGGCGGTCGAACATTAGGAGTGTTGAATTCCAACGTGTGGGGCTGTCACAAATCAAGCGCCTCACTGGCATGTTGTTTCGCCGCTGGATACCTGAAAAGTGCGCCATGGCCGTGTAGGAACGCCTGAAATGGCCACACACCTTTATGGCCTGCTTCAGGACGTCCTGTAAGCCTGGATACTTATGGACAAAACGTTGTACGATCACGGCACATGCTTCAACTTGCCCAAATCCAATGCCGCCAACAAATTTCTTCCGTTGTCACAAACCACTTTGCCAATCTCCAGTTGGTGCGGAGTCAGCCATTGATCCACCTGTGCGTTCAGGGCCCGGTGTGACTCTCTGCTTTCAGGTAAGTCAACCCCAAGACGGCATGACACTGCCGTATACGGGATGTGGAATAGTATCTGGGGAGCTGGGGGGGTGCCGTTGATGTGGAGCAAGACACAGCAGAAGAGGACTCAGGTTATGGAAGAGGATAGAGAAGGAGGAGTAGAGGAGGTGGCAGCAGGCCTGCCTGCAAGTCGTGGCGGTGTCACCAACTCCTCTGCAGAGCCACGCATTCCATGCTTGGCAGGCGTCAGCAGGTTTACCCAATGCGCAGTGTAGGTGATATACCTGCCCTGACCATGCTTTGCAGACCAGGTATCCGTGGTCAGATGGACCCTTGCCCCAACACTGTACAGGTTGGGGATTGCCTTTTGGGCAAAGAAATTTCGTCCGGGTACCTTCCACTGCGGTATCCCAATCGCTACAAATTTTTTGAACTCCTCAGACTCCACCAGCTTGTATGGTAAAAGCTGGCGGGCTAAGAGTTCAGACAAGCCAGCTGTCAGATGCCGGGCAAGGGGGTGACTTTGTGGCATTGGCTTCTTACGCTCAAACATGCCCTTGACAGACACCTGACTGTGGGGAGATGAGCAGGAACAGCAAGAGGCGAGAGACGGAGTGGCGGATGGTTGAGAGAGGGCAAGGAGGACAGCAGTGGTTGACGTGGATGAAGATGCTGGACCAGGAGGACGATGGTGGCTTTGAGTTTGTGTGCTGCTTGTACTCATGTGTTAATCCCATTGGCGTTTGGGATGTGACATCATGTGCCTTCGCAAAGCAGTTGTAACTAGGTGGGTGTTGGACTTCCCACGACTAAGTTTCTTTTGGCACAGGTTGCAAATGGCATCGCTGTTGTCAGAGGCAGACACACAAAAAAAATGCCACACTGCTGAGCTCTGCGGTGACGGCATTCTTGTGGTGGCAACAGCATGCGTTGATTGGCGTGCTGTCTGGCTGACCCCGGGTGCTGATGCATGCTGTCTGACTGTGCCACTAGCTCGTTGCTATGACCTCCCTCTGCTTCCAACTCGTCTCCTCCTCCTCTCTGTCTCCATATCTGAACTTTCCCCCTGTTCTTCTATTCTTCTAGCGGGCATCCACGTGACATCCACGGACGCATCGTCATCATCATCACCCGCCTCACTTGTATCTGACAACTGAACAAAGGAAGCAGCAGGGGGTACATCATAATCATCACATCGTACGTACATGTGTGTACTGCTGCCTGACTGAGAAATATCCCTGTTATCTACATCCTCTGGCAATAATGGTTGCGCATCACTCATTTCTTCAAACTGATGTGTAAATAACTCTTCTGACTGATCAATTGAATCGGCTGTGGTACTAGTGTTGGTGGTGGCGGCAGGCGGGCGAGTGGTAACTTGAGAGATGCCCGAAGCTAAGCTGGAGGAGGATGGTGCGTCAATGTTCCAAGGGGAAGCTGTACAAGATTGGGTGTCCTGTGTTAGCCAGTCAACTACGTCCTCTGAACTTTTCAAGTTCAGGGTAACTGGCCTCTGAACACTGGGCATTATTGTATGGCCAAAGGGAATCACAGCACCAAAACCACGACGGGCCCCTGCGGGGTGTCCTGCCTCTGCCTGTCATTTTTTTTCCGATTAGTGGTACTATGCGTGCAAGCTACTGTGACAACAGATATGAGTGGCACTGTGCACTTGCAGAAGTTGGCAGAGTAGACGCTGTAGGCCTGACACAGACGCTTGCAGACAAGTAACTGCTATTCAATGTATTACAGTCAAAATTGTATTCTTTGTTTAAATGTGCACTACTGACTGTTACACCAGATATGAGTGGTGGCACTGACTGGGCAAGTGGGCACAGTATACGATGTGAGCCTAAGACACACACGCTGGCAGGCAGGCAAATGAAATTAGATTACAACGAAAAAAAGGGTTGTTTTTTTTAAATGTAGAGAGTTGGTTCCCCAACTAGATTGGATTGGTTGAACTTGGCACAATACTTGTAAGCCTGACACACACACTGGCTAGTGGTCAGGCAAATGAACTTAGATTGACGGTCAGGCAAATTAACTTAGATTTAAGAAAATAAAATTATTGTTTTTTTAAATGTAGACTGCTGGTACCCCAACTAGATTGGATTGGTTGAACTTGGCACAGTGTATTTTAAAATTATGAGAAAACATGTTCTGTAAACTAAATAAAAATCATTTTAGGAAGTTGAGAGAAAAAGAAACCAGATGGGGGGATACCGAGCAGAGCACACCATCTACAGCCCACTGGGAGACAAACTCATCCATTCCCCCAGTGGACAAAGCCAGGTGGTACTCTGCCCGGATACGGGAGCGCACCAGCACCCGGAACATGGCCTCAGGTGACAAGGGAATCCCCCCTATCAAACACTGCTTCCTGGACTTATATATAGCCAATTTGGCTAATGCCAGGAGCAGGTTGACGAGGAGGTCCCTGGCCTTATTGCCCCGGGACACTGGGCGCCCAAAAATAAAAATGTGAGGGGAGAAATGCAGCCAGAACTGCAGGAGGAGGCCCCTCAAGAGTGACAAGAGGGGCTGCAGTCTGGCGCAACTAAAATAAATATGATACACGGACTCTCCCTTGCCACAGAATGGACAAGTGGAGGGAGAGTCAATGAATTTAGCTAAGTATTCTCCCGTGCTCAGTACACCATGGAGCACTCTCCAACTCAAGTCCCCGGTGGGTCGTGGAACTAAATCAGAATAAAGTTCCCTCCACCGGGGCCTCTTGCCCTCGTCAGCTGGTAGGACCCGCCTCCAGATGGTATCGGGACGGGTCACGAGGACAAGGAAGTGCACTGTATGGAGCACGAGAGAATATAAGCTCTTCCTCGGCATGCCGCGAAAGCATGCCGAGGGTATGTCCCTCAACTTTGAGAGGTTGGGGACAGGAGGAGCCTGAGGGAAAACACGGGGCTTGTGTCCAATGCAAACAGCCGGAGCAGGGGTGTTGAAAGGTGCATGTGGCACTCCGGCCTGCAAAGCCCCGCGAAGGAAGATGCGCGAGTCGGGGGAGATGGCATCCCTAATCTCCTGGAGCAAGCGCCCTGAGACTTTGGGCGTCACATATCCCAAACGGAGCGCAAGCTCCTGGGGTGACACCCAATCAGAACGCCCGTATTCCAGGAGATCCCCGACTCGGGTCATCCGTGCATGACTAAGGCGGCGGATGATACTGGGGGACTGTAACATTGGAGCCCCCACTGCTGGATTAAATAGCAGGGGCTCCGTGAATATTTCATCCCCCAAAGGCACGCCCTGCCTGGTCACGGAGACCATGCTCCAGGCCTTGAGGGTTTCCTGGTAGTATGCCGGCAACACCGAGAGATCTCTCCCAAACCCCTCGGGCCTGATCAGAAATAATTGCCGGTCATACCCCAGGTTGCGCAACTGGCGATAAAAGCTGGATGCCAGTGCGCACCACTGCGGAGAGGGATCTGCATATAGGTATCTCTGCAGGTACTGAAGGCGGAAGGTGGACAACTGGGAGCCCACACAAACTGTCCACCCTCCACCAAAGGCAGACTTGCCACCCCTGCAGAGACCCAATGCCTTCCCATCCAGAGGAAATCTAACAAATTCCTCTGGATATTGGTGACAAACTCGGGGGTCGGACTCAGACAAATCAGCCGGTGCCAGATCTGAGAAGCCACCAGCTGATTCACCACTAGAGTCCGCCCCCTAAGGGAAAGCATTTTTGCTAGACACCTCCATCGTCCCAGACGAGAGAGGACACTGCCCTCTAACTCCCTCCAGTTGTCTGGGACGGAAGCGTCCGCAGCGGACAGGTAGACCCCCAGATATTTAATGACATCTGCCTCCCACGTGATGTCACGAAACGTGGGAGGCAAAGAGTCTACCTGTAAATTACCCTCTAAAAGGCCTGTGCATTTGGACCAGTTGATCTGAGCGGAGGAGGCAGCTGAATATACCTCCTGGCACTGTTTTGCCAGCTCAAGATCAACTGGATCCTGGGCCACGAGGAGCACATCATCAGCATAAGCTGAAAGGACAATCTGCATGTCTGGATCTTTTAGCACCAGCCCTGTGAGCCTTTTCCTCAGTAGGCAGAGGAAAGGCTCGATGGCCATTGCATATAACTGTCCAGACAAGGGACATCCTTGACGCACCCCTCGTCCAAATACCAAAGGTGCTGTTAGGGACCAATTGATTTTAAGTAAACACTCTGCAGAGGCGTACAGCGTTCTTATAAAGCCCACAAACTGTGGGCCAAAGCCGTATGCTTGCAGAGTGGCTATGAGGTAACCATGGTCCACCCTGTCAAACGCCTTCTCTTGATCTAAAGAGAGAAAGGCGAGTGACAGACCAGTCCTGCGAGAATAATGCAATAGATCCCGGACCAGAAAGATACTATCAAAGATAGTCCGGCCCGGGATCGCATAGGACTGGTCAGGGTGAACAAATTCTGCCAGCACAGACCCAAGTCTAAGCGAGATGGCTTTAGCTACAATCTTGTAGTCTGTGCTGAGCAGAGCGACCGGTCGCCAGTTCTTAATAAGCCGGAGATCCCCCTTTTTGGGCAGAAGGGCAAGTACTGCCCTGCAACAAGACAGGGGCATCTCCCCGGTCTCCAGGGCTTCCCCAAGGACCAGATGGAAATCAGGTCCCAGAGTCTCCCCGAAAAATTGGAAAAACTCTACAGTCAGTCCGTCCAGTCCTGGAGACTTCTCACAGGACATGGCATGGAGGGCTTCAGAGAGCTCTTGAAAAGATAGTGGTATATCAAGCCGCTCTCTTACACCCTCACTGACTGTGGGGAGCCCCTCCCATAGCACCCTGCAGGCGTCTGGAGAAATGGGATCCGGAGAGTAAAGATCTTTATAAAAGTTCCGGGCTCTATCCCGGATACTCTCCGGATCTGTAAGGGGGGCACCGTCTTCATCTAGAAGACAGGTGATGTGCCTACTGTTACCCCCCTTTTTCTCCAGTGAGTAGAAGAGGCGCGAACCGCGGTCTAGATCTTTGAGAAAACCTAAGCGGCTGCGCACGTATGCCCCCTTGGCCTGGTGTCGTTCCAGGTCACAGAGGACACCCTTCCTCTACATACTCGCTCTGCAGGGATGGGTCCCTACAAGTGAACAGCCTCTGCTCCAGATGGAGTACCTCCCCCCGGAGTGACTCCAACTCAGCTTCGCGCTGCCCACTCTGCACCCTTGGTATATTCCTGACACAAAAGTCGCAAATGAACCTTGCCCACGTCCCACCACAGTTTTAACGTGGCAAAGTCCCCCTTGCAACCCCTCCAGTCCGTCCAAAACTCCCGGATCAATGTCACTGTCAAAGCATTGTTGAAGTGCCAATAGGCGGCTCGTGGCGCTGTTGGCATTAGCGCCACCATCACAGACACACAGTTGTGGTCTGTGAACGGAGCCAGCCTAATGGCACAAGAACCGACTCGTGACATATAGTGACTAGATATATATAGTCTGTCGATCCGGAAGTGGGACACCAGACCGGCTCTCACCCTGACGTAGGTGAAACCGTCTGATGTCCCTGGGTTCTGCTCTCGTCAGATGTCCTCCAGGGAGAAGCGGGCGATGATCTCACGCAGCGCTGACGCAAAAGGCGGGTATGGCTCGGCACTATTCTGGTCCAGAGCGTCGAGGGTGCAGTTGAAATCACCCCCGAGTACCAAGCACTCATCTGCGTCAACCGTCTCCAAAAACTGGGACAGTCTGGCGAGGAACCTCACTCTCTCGGGCCCTCCAGCAGGGGCATATATATTAACTAGGTTAATGATGCTACCCTGCTCTCGGACCCGGAGGTGGATTAGACGGCCTGGGATAACAGCTTTCACAAGCAGCAGCTCTGGCTGAAAAGACTCTGAGAACAGGGTCACCACTCCACATGACGCAGATGTGAAGTGGCTAAAGAAGACCCTGCCTCTCCACTCCAGTTGCCACGAGGCCTCAGCCTCTGGAGTGGTGTGAGTTTCCTGCAGGAAGCTCACAGAGTACCCTCCCTGATATAAATAGGAGAGTACCTGGAACCTGCGGAAACTGTCTTGACAGCCATTAGTATTTAGCGTGCTGATGTGCAAAGCCATTACTGCGTGTCAGGAATTGTGCGTTCCTCAGACCCTTGAGACTGCTGATAGGACACGCACATTTTATAGAATTTCCGGACGCGGAGATGCTCAGCAGTCCCAGAATTCTTGGCCCTAGTGCTGACCACTAGATATTGCTGGAGAGAGTGGAGAATAAATGACATATTCTTCCACCTCTCCAAGGCCAGCCGCACCTTCCTTTTCTTTTGTCCATGAAGGGTGCTCTCAAGGAATAGATCTATTTCCTTGACAGGGATAACCCACCCAGAATCTGATGTTCCTTCTAGTGGGTCACCCCTGGGCTCCTCTTGGCTGAGGGCTTTTACTCCATCCTCCCCGGCTGGAGTCAGTTTCCTCAGCTTTATTCTCAGGGACACCCTCTTAGATGATACAGAAGGAGTCCCTTTAGCACCCTTCAAGGTAAATAATGGACCCTTGGATTGCTGCTGCACCCCTGTAGCTTCAGGAGTGCATTCAGGGGTAGCTGGCTTGACAGCAGTGGCTGGCATGGCTGCTTGCTCAGCTTGGATGGCACCGATGTTAGGGTCAGTGGACGGCTGAGGAGGGTAGACAGGCTCTCCCATGATGTTAACAGGAAAACCTATTTTATCACCCTCCCCCATTTCCACTTCCCCTTGTGCCACATCCCCCCTGACAGACAAATCCATGGGGTCCTGAATGGGGGTCATGCCTATATTCCCCCCCTCCAGTAGTGACTCGGCCTGGGGCTCTAACAAAGCCCGAGGTACGTCACTAGAGAGTGACACTGGAGGAGGAGACTGTCTGGTGCCCTTGAAGCTCAGCACCTCAGGGACACTGACTACCCATTCAGCAGGGGCTTTGTTGGGACCCCCCTCAAAGGCCAGAGGCAGAACCTGATCTTTCTTGTCTACCCCTGCCTCACTTCGGAGACCCTCTTGCCCCTGCTTTTCCTCCAGACCCTTTTCCACATTAACCCCTATAGGGTCTGGAGAGAGAGATGTGTGGTCTGGCACCGGCTGGCTGAGCTTAATAACCGGGCCAGACAATGTCACTGGATGAGGAGGAGATGTTTTGTTCCTCTTCTTGCTTTTAGAGGGAGGTGCTCCACTATAGAGCACTTCCCACTTATCAGCAACCTCCCTGTTGGTTTGATGCTTCCTCTTCCTGGAGACGTCACTCCTGGAAGAGGAGCTGCCACTAGCTGCCTCCCCTGCAGAGGGCTTATTATCCCTCTGCTTACACTGTGCCCCCACACTAACTGATGTAATTATGGTGGGGGCAGATTGGGACTTGGGAGATGCAGCTGTGACACTGGGAGGACCGGTGACATTCTTCCCTTTTTTCCCCGTGTCTGCAGTCTTGCTGGAGACCACAGACACAGATGGCTTTTTTGGGGAAGAAGAGGGTTTGGAGGCCATGGTGGTGGCTTGAGGAACGGCCTCCTTGCCTGAGGCTATAGCCCTTGAGGTCCCCGCTGTTATGGGCTCAGCGGGGATGGGTGCTGTACTGAGGGAGCTTTACATTAGGACAATTCCTACGTGTATGCCCCAACCCTTTGCAATGATAGCACTGCACCTCCGTAGTGCTGTAAAAAATCCTGTAGAGCACCCCCTCAAATGGAACCCCAAAAGACCCCTCAATGTTTTCTGCGCCCTGAGGCAGGCACATTTGTACCTGCCTCTTGAAAGAGAGCACATGACGAAGTGCTCTCTCTCTGCACCCCAGGGGAATTTTAATAAATGGTGTTTTTCTTCCCCTAGGGTTAGCAGGTGGGGGCGCAGGAGGGAGTCTGGTAGGAAGGGGGGCACATTAGAGAGTGTTACTTTTGTGCCCAACCCTTCCAGGGGTTCTATTGGGACTTATAATCCCCCCACTGTGATGCCTCTCTGTATAAGTATGTGAGCAGCAGCCAGCGTACAGGTAAAGAAAACTGCTTTCCCGTACATTTTGCTGGCTGCTGCTATAACAGAGGGGCTGATGACATTAGCTGCAGCACGCAGATATATATCAATGCTGTAGACCCCAGACATCTGACATTTAACCCCATGCTTCCTGGTGATCTGCCCCTCAGCCCCAGCGGTGGTATTACTGGGGCCAGCAGAAACCACCTGTGACCAGGTATTAGCCACAGGGGTAGGTCTGCTGGCAGAACCACCAGGAGCTGGGGCTGCCTTATCTGCCTGGGGCCTATGCTGTGCAGTGCTGCAGCTAGGATTTTCAGGGGCCAATATTCCCCCTTTTGACCCCTGAGGCTTCTTAATGGTCTTATCCCTCATGTTTAGACCCTTTTTTTTTTTTTTTTATAGTTTATTTGTTTTATTGATTTTTATTTTTTGTTTTATGATTTTCTACTGTTTTCTTTTTAAAAATATAAAAGTGTGAAAAAGAAACAAAAAGACAAAACAAAGGGAGAGAGATGATGTTTGGCAGTGGAAGGGTTAATGGCCTGTTGCAATGTGGCTAATTGCAACAACACAGAGAACACAGAGGCTTTTTAACCCCTCTGTGTCTCTGTGGCAGATGTTAAAAAAGCCTTTTAAACAAAACTTCAAATTGTTTCCCCCCCCACTGCCTACAAAGATGTTACTTGTCTTCTCTCCCCCCAAAACATAAAACCCAACACCAAACAAACAAAACTTTAACAAAACCTGAAAAACTAAAAAAAAAAAAAATCAAAGTAAAAAAAAAAGCTCCTGGAGTGAAGGTGAAGTGCTAAGGGAGGGGTTTGGCAAAGTATCCAGGAGACAGCTCACTCTCCTGGGATAGAGAGCTGAGCCTGACTCCCAGAAAACTAAAACTTAAATTAAACTAAGAAAAATACCACAAAAACTCCCAAAAATGAACAACACCGTGCACAAAGTGCTTATAAACAGAAAGGTGTTAAAATAAAACTTGTATTTGAGGGACTAAGACCCTAAAAAGCCTTTTGTTTAGAGCTCAAGCATGCACACAACATGCTCTCTGAGAACTTGGCACAGTACTTGTAAGCCTGACACACACACTGGCTAGCGGTCAGGCAAATGAACTTAGATTGGCTGTCAGGCAAATGAACTTAGATTTAAGAAAATAAAATGATTGTTTTTTTAAATGTAGACTGCTGGTACCCCAACTAGATTGGATTGGTTGAACTTGGCACAATACTTGTAAGACTGACACACACACTGGCTAGCGGTCAGGCAAATGAACTTAGATTGGCGGTCAGGCAAATGAACTTAGATTTAAGAAAATAAAATGATTGTTTTTTTAAATGTAGACTGCTGGTACCCCAACTAGATTGGATTGGTTGAACTTGGCACAGTACTTGTAAGCCTGACACACACACTGGCTAGCAAATGAACTTAGATTGGCGGTCAGGCAAATGAACTTAGGTTTAAGAAAATAAAATTATTGTTTTTTTAAATGTAGACTGCTGGTACACCACTAGATTGTATTGGTTGAACTTGGCACAATACTTGTAAGCCTGACACACACACTGGCTAGCGGTCAGGCAAATGAACTTAGATTGGCGGTCAGGCAAATGAACTTAGATTTAAGAAAATAAAATGATTGGTTTTTTAAATGTAGACTGCTGGTACCCCAACTAGATTGGATTGGTTGAACTTGGCACAGTACTTGTAAACCTGACACACACACTGGCTAGCAAATGAACTTAGTTTGGCGGTCAGGCAAATGAACTTAGGTTTAAGAAAATAAAATTATTGTTTTTTTAAATGTAGTCTGCTGGTACACCACTAGATTGTATTGCTTGAACTTGGCACAATACTTGTAAACCTGACACACACTGGCTAGCAAATGAACTTAGATTGGAGGTCAGGCAAATGAACTTAGATTTAAGAAAATACAATTATTGTTTTTTTAAATGTAGTCTGCAGGTACACCACTAGATTGGATTGGTTGAACTTGGCACAATACTTGTCAGCCTGACACACACACTGGCTAGTGGTCAGGCAAATGAACTTAGATTGTTGGTTAGGCAAATGAACTAAGATTTAACAAAATAAAAGTTTTGATTTTTTAAAAGTAGACAACAAGGTTGTATTGGTTGCACTGTGCACACACAGTATAAGCTGTGAGCCTGACACACACACACTTGCTAGCAGGGGCTAGCAGGGAGACAGGCAAATGAAGTTAGATTAGACAGAAAAAAAAAACAAAAAAAAATGATGTTATAGCCCTAAAAGGGGCTTTTTGGGGTTCTGTGTTTACAGCAGAGATCTGATGAGTCCTTCAGCACTGTACTGGACACTGAATAAACTTGCCTAGCTATTGATTTCCCTATTCAATCAGCATCAACTACACTCTCCCTCCTCTCAGTAAGACTGCAAGTTAGTTATGATTCCAAAATGGCTGCTGTCCATGAGTTAGAAGGGTCTGGAAGGCAGGGTATGATGCTGATTGGCTGGAATGTGTCTTCTGACTGTGAGTTGCAGGGTCAAATCTTGCTCAATGATAAAGTATAGGGGGCGGATCGAACATCGCATATGTTCGCAGTTCGCCGCGAACGCGAACATGCTATGTTCGCCGGGAACAGTCCGAACTATTTGCGACATCTCTAATTATTGGTCATATCTACTAATCCTATTACAAATTAATCTGAGTTCTTTACGGCAACCCATAGCACAGAAATCTAGAAGCACCCCATGACTGTCCAGTCTCCTCCACCCACTTTTGTTAGGTCCTGTACATGTAATCAACTGGATCCTCATCTTTTCCTAAAAAGAATGTGGTGACAAAAGTCAGATATTTTTGATCTGACCTCTGTCACCAAGTTCTGTCACACATTCTTCCATAAATTACCCCTATGAGCCCCCAGGCTTCTCATTAATCCTAATCAGCCTCCGCTAAGCACTACCTCGATCATTTTTAGCCCCTAAGTGTCCTTATCATGCACAAGAACATGCCTTTATTCATCATCACAGGGCTTTCTCTGAGCCCTCAGGCTTTCCACTAGTTCTACCTCAGCCTTCACTAAGCACTACCTTAATATTTTATGGCCTTTTGGTGTCCTTGCCATGCCCAAGGCTCATCCAGCCTTCTAGGCAGGCAGGATGTTCATTAACACCCGATGACAAATGTCCATGTTTGTTACCTGGGATCATGGGAGGGGCCCTATCTAACCCCACCTCTTCCATGGGTGGGACCCTCTATACCTTCACAAGCACTTTCGGTCCTCCTCTTCCTTGCACACCACAGTTCATTTCTGAGTCTGTGCTTAAAGGGTGTTTATCAGCGCCTCTCTTGTCTTGGCTGCTCCAAGTACTTCACTTACTGCTTTTGGCTCCATATCTTCTCCTGCTGGATCACTCAGCTCTGCCCTTCCTCCTCTTACTTCTTCCTATCGTCTCCTCTGTCTACTACGAGCCCCCAGGCTTTTCATTAGTCCCAAATCAGCATTTCTTGATCAGCACTACCTCGATCGCCTCAACACCTCTTTTCATTGACCAATGGGCTTTTGACAAGCCCCTAGGGTTTGAATTAGTCCTAAATTAGCCTTTGCTAAGCACTACCATGATTCTGTTTGGCCCTTTGGTGTCCTTGCCATGTCCAGTGCTCATATGGCACTCTAAGCTCACTGGATGTCTGGTAGCACCAGTCCATACTTCAGCTTTGCCTCATCGTAAGAGAGGGACCTGACTTCAAATATACAGATTAGGATTATTTAATTGAAAACCAGTAGTTTATTTAAAGACAGTTGTAGACAAATAATATATTGCTCATTTGTTTAAAAGGTATAATTGTAGATAAAATCAAAACAAATAAAATAAAATCAGATTAATCAGACACATTTTGGCACTTCTATAGTGCCTTTTTTTCGATGGTGAATTAAACAAAATAAAAATAAAAAGTACTAAGATTTAAAAAACAAGCCATTTTTAGAATGCATAGTGTGTGACTAAGGACCTCACTCAAATGCAATATGGCCAATTGAATAGGGCTCTATATAAGCACTTAGCATATTTGTTTACAGAAGTTTTCAGTTCGTGAGCATCTATCCAAAAGCAAGGTCTTTACTAACTAAAAACTTCTGTAAAAAAATATGCTATGTGCTTATATAGAGCCCTATTCAATTGGCCAAATCGCATTTGAATGAGGCCTTAAATGAATAAAATGATCAATGGATCAATTCAAAGTGCACAGAGCATGCATGTATGTCTAGCACTATTTATAACTTTACCGATGTGCCTCAGCGTTAATTCACACTGGGCAAGTTGCGAACAACTGGCTCAGCATCTTTGTTGCTGGGACACTATACTAAACTAATACATTAACCCCCCCCCAATAACTAATTACAAAGCTAAAAAAAAACTAAAAATGAATACAAATAAAAATACATTAATTACCAAAAATAGCATAGATACATAGTTACACAGTTACATAGTAATTAAGGTTGAAAAAATACTTTAGTCCATCAAGTTCAACCTTTTTAGATCTCCTCTGAACTGCAATATGCAGATTAGTTGTTAACTGATCCAGAGGAAGACAAAACATTTTTTTTTAAAAAATTGACAATTGAAAAAAAAAAAAAAAGAATTCCTTCCTTACTTCAGATACTGTGATCAGATTTATCCCTGAATCAATACTCCTTCTCTAATTAGCCAGGATAATCCTGAATGCCCTTTTAATTATAAAACAACATACAACCCCTTTTTTTTAAGTTATCTATAGAATCTGCTGTTACCACCTCCTTTGGTAGAGAATTCCACAGCTCAACCACCCTTACTGTGAAGAACCCTTTTCTTTCTTTGAGGTGGAATCTTTTTACTTCTAACCTCAAAGGTCCTCTTGTCAGTTGAAAAACTCTTGGAACAAAAAGTTTACGTGACAAAGCCATATATTGGCCCTTGATATATTTATTTAAGATAATCCTATCCCCTGTTAGACACCTTTTTTCTAGATAAAATAAGTTTAATTTGTTTAGTCTTTCTTTATAACTTAGCCCCTCTATTCCCCTTATTATTTTTGTTGCCCTTCTTTGTAGTTTTTCCAGCTCTAAAATGTCCTTTTTATGTAGCGTTGCCAAAATTGTACTCCATATTCCAAATGAGGGTATACTAGGGATTTGTATAGTGGCAGAATTAAATTTGCTTCCCTGGCTTCTATACCCTTCTTAATACATGCTAATATTTTACTTCGCAGATGCTGCTTGGCATTGAACACTGTTACCTAAGTGGTTGTCCACAAGTACTCCCAAATCCCTTTCAATATATGATACCTCTAGATTTGCTTCATTAAGATTATAAATTGCATGACTATTTTTCCTTCCTAGATGCAAAAATTGTTGTAAAGTATTCATATTAAATCTCATCTGCTATTTAGTAGCCCATTTTTCTAATTTATGCAAATCCCTTTGGAGGGAAAGTACATTATTATTTGTTTAATTACCTTGCACAACTTAGTGTCATCAGCAAAATGGAGACAATACTTTCCAGCCCTACTTCCTAGTCATTAATAAATATGTTAAAAAGAAAAGGACCTAATACTGAACCTTGAGGAACCCCACTTAACACATTAGTCCAATTGGAGTATGCTCCATTTACAACAGCCCTTTGCTTCCTGTCTTTTAGCCAGCTCTCAATTCATGAGCAGAGAGTTCCTGCAGTCCTGCATCCCTTGGTTTGCACAATAGTCTTCCATGTGGCACTGTATCAAACGCCTTTGCAAAATTCAAAAATACTACATCCACTGAGTTACCTTGATCCATGCTTCTACTTACCTCATACAAAATAATTAAAATTGTTTGACATGACCTAGCTCTCATTCATCTGTTTTTACTTATAATCCTTATTAAACAGATATATCCTTGTATATTATCCCTTATTAACCCTGCTAAAAGCTTCCCACTACAGAAGTGAAGCTTACAGGTCTATAAGGTCCTTCCTCCCTTCTTAAATATAGGTATCACCTATGCTTTTCTCTAGTCATCTGGTAGTGACCCTGTGTTGATTGAATCTTAATTATATTATATTTAATAGTTTGGCTATTACAGATCCCATCCCAGATCCCTTTATGTATAATATGATATTAGGCCTCAGGTTCTGGTTATGTACCTGTTTGCGAGTATTTGATCCTACTATTTAGGGTTGTTTGTAATGTTTCAAGTTTGTGCAGCAGACGCTGTCTCACACAATGATTTATCACATCAATCCCCCTGCTGGTGACTTGCCTAGTATTATAGATCAGAGTACATGTGAGAATCAAAATAAAAGTCAAAATGCTGTTTTGGCTGAACTGTGCTCTAAATTATAGGACTGAGCCTGTCTGTCACACGCAGCATCACCCAATCAGAATGGCCAGGATGAAAAAGTCCAGGGGCAGCAACTCTCACTATCCCCAGAAACTGAATACATTGGTGCAATCCTGACAATCTGAATTAAGTTTATTGGAAAAAAACAAAATAACTCATGGCTAACTGTGCATGCTTCAGTTTTCTCAGTACTCTGGTGATCTTATTGTTTCTGACTGCCCTGTCCAACACACCAAGCTTGTGACCTGTCTGTCACCACTCCGGCCTATACCTGACAGAAGCAGCTGCCGAGCTCAGGTGATTCCATATCCCTCTCTGTGTTACTGTCAGGACACTCTCAACCTCTATCAGTGTCTCTCTCATTACAATACAAATACATCTGTATGTAACAATGTCTTGTTGTTGTTGTTCTGTCCTTCAGTTGTGTCTGACTCTCAGTGACCGAATGGATGCAGCACATCAGGTACATCTGTCTGTGTTTCTGGTTGTGCTTATCCACATGGCTTTCATAGCAAAGATACTGGAGTGGGTTGCCAGTTCCTACTCCAGTGGACCGCGATTTGTCTCACCTCTCTGAAATGACCTGCCCATCTTGGGTGAGCCTTCATGATATAGCCTACAACTTCATTGAGGTAACAAGCCCCTTCACCAGGGGCCCTGTGTCTTACTCTCTCTTTATGTCCATATGTATTTATGAGGAGAGGGTATACTTACGTTTGGGGGAGATCTCTTATTGAATGTGTAAGATATATATAATGTGTGTATGTCTGTATATATATATTTATATATATATATATATATATACACAGTGGGGGGGGGGAGTATTTGATCCCCTGCTGATTTTGAACGTTTGTCCATTGACAAAGAAATGATCAGTCTATAATTTTAATCGTAGGTTTATTTTAACAGTGAGAGACAGAATAACAAAAAAAAAAGAACAAGAAAAATGCATGTCAAAAAAGTTATAGATTAATTTGCAGGTCAGTGAGGGAAATAAGTATTTGATCCCCTATCAATCAGTAGGATTTCTGGCTCCCAGGTGTCTTTTATACAGGTAACTAGCTGAGATTAGGACCACTCTTTTAAAGGG
This sequence comes from Discoglossus pictus, assembly GCA_027410445.1. Lineage (NCBI taxonomy): Eukaryota > Metazoa > Chordata > Amphibia > Anura > Alytidae > Discoglossus > Discoglossus pictus. The sequence continues at coordinate 109,329,433 of CM050167.1, read as the reverse complement.
AATGCTCCTAATCCCAGCTTGTTACCTGTATAAAAGCACCTGTCCACAAAAGCAATCAATCAGATTCCAAACTCTCCATCATGGCCAAGATCAAAGAGCTGTCCAAGGATGTCAGGAACAAGATTGTATACCTACACAAGGCTGGAATGGGCTACAAGATCATCGCCAAGAAGCTTGGTGAGAAGGTGACAACAGTTGGTGTGATTATTCGCAAATAGAAGAAACACAAAATAACTGCCAGTCTCTCTCTGTCTGATGCTCCATGCAAGATCTCACCTCGAGGAGTTTCAATGATCATGAGAACGGTAAGGAATCAGCCCAGAATTAAGGGGGAAGATCTTGTTAATGATCTCAAGGCAGCTGGGACCATAGTCACCATGAAAACAACTGGTAATACACTACATCCTGAAGGACTAAAATCCTGCAGCGCCCCCAAGATTCCCCTACTCAAGAAAGCACATGTACAGGCCTGTCTGAAGTTTGCCTATGAACATCTGAATGATTCAGAGGAGAACTGGGTGAAAGTTTAGTGTCAGATGAGACCAAAATCAAGCTCTTTGGCATCAACTCACCTCACCATTTTTGGAGGAGGAGGAATGCTGCCTATAACCCCAAGAACACCATCCCCACAGTAAAGCATGGAGGTGGAAACATTATTCTTTGGGGTTGTTTTTCTGCTAAGGGGTCAGGACAACTGCACCACATCAAAGGGACAATGAACAGGGCCATGTACCTTCAAATATTGGGTGAGAACCTCCTTCCCTCAGCCAGGGCATTGAAAATGGATGGTGGATGAGTATTCCAGCATGACAATGACCCAAAACACACAGCCAATGCAACAAAGGAGTGTCTCAAGAAGAAGCACATTAATGTCCCGGAGTGGCCTAGCCAGTCTCCAGACCTTAATCCCATAGAAAATCTGTGGAGGGAGATGAAGGTTCGAGTTGCCAAACATCAGCCTCAAAACCTTAATGACTTTGAGAGGATCTACAAAGAGGAGTGGGACAAAATCCCTCCTGAGATGTGTGCAAACCTGGTAGCCAACCACAAGAAATGTCTGACCTCTGTGATTGGCAACAAGGGTTTTGCCACCAAGTGCTAAGTCAAAGGGGTCAAACACTTATTTCCCTCATTGACCTGCAAATTAATTCATAACTTTTTTGATATGCGTTTTTCTTGTTTGTTTTTTTTGTTCTGTCTCTCACTGTTAAAAGTACACAAAATAAATATTACATTTGTCTTCACATTTGACTATGTCTAAAATAAATAAATAAAAAACATTTCCTGCTCAGAATTCCAAAAAATACAGTTTTTATTGGGCCGGGACATTCAAATATGTCCACAAAGGCTTTGCTCTCGTAATCCAGTACCATTATGCATAATCCTACCTAAGCTTTTCTTCAAGCTAAATGCTCTCTTTGTTTTATCTATATATCTTTAAATCCATCTTTTGCAGGGATTTCAGATGTCACAAGACTGTTGCGTGTACTCTCAAGCTATTTCTCATACCTTTGAAAAGCTCTATATCCAAACTCGGAAGCATTTAATAGTAAAATGCTATTTAAGCTTTATCCCCCCAGGATATTTTTGGCTCCTACACCCCTAGCTCTAGGAGCAGAAGACTTATGTATATATATATTTGTGATGGATTTCTAAAATATTACTAAAAGAGCCTGCTATTTTGTAGGCTTTTTAAATTTTACACTTTGCTTCTGGGTGGAAGAAATATATAGACTTTTTTCAAACTTTTTCTCTCATCTATTTGTGAAAAAAGTAACATAATAACTAACTTAAGATACTTTGCACCATCATGTGGAGCAGTTATCCTCAATAAATATATTGTGTACATATCTACATGGTTCTAGCATGCCAGGATACCACTTTCCCACAAACATTATCTGGAATACAGCACTTTCACCTTGCACAGTTGTTATTGCACTACTGTTGTATCCAGCCAATCCTGAGGAGCTCCACTTTCAAATGGTTACACTGTGTAAGAAATTAATATCTGAGTGACAATCTGAGCTTTTAATTGTTTTGTTGTTGTAAATCACTCTCTAGAATGCCTCTATCGGGTCTCTATTCTATTATTTAGTTCTATACCAATATTTTACTTAGATTTTGACCTTTTTGCTATGTAGGACTAATTTGTAGTTTTATAAAAGTTGCTACTAGGTAAGTTATGTATCTATATTGAGTTTTTCTAATATTGATAGTAAGCATCTCTCAGTTGTCTAATAAGCACAATCCTCTCATATGTATTAGGATATTAAACGCATGGAAAATACATAGGCCCTCATTCAATTGCAGTTTGGCCAATTGAATAGGGCTCTAAATAGGCACATAACATATTTTTTTAAAGAAGTTTTTAGTTAGTAAGCATCTATCCAAAAGCAAGGTTTTCACTAACTAAAAAATTATTTAAAAAAAATACGCTATGTGCTTATTTAGAGCCCTATTCAATTGGCCAAATCGCAATTGAATGAGGGCCATGGCATCTATGTTATGAAGGAGCTTATATCCTGTTCCTAAAATAGTGTGACGGGTTAACTTCCTGGTTAACCACCTTTAGGGTCACCTTTGTATTTATTGAGACAATATTCCATATATACACTAGTGGTAGAACAAGTTGTCTTTCAAGAATATTATGGCATCCACAGGTTGAGTTCTATTCTAGATGAAGACACATATTTCTATTTATGGTCATGCTCTACATATTTCATTGTGATGGTACTTCCACAGCAGCTAATCATTCAAATAAGTTTTGCAATACATGACGTTTTGCTTTGACCCACTTGAGACATGGCTATCTTAGGAAATACAGCCCACCACAACATTGTGAAATAATTCTCAATTAATTTATTCAATTTTCTGAAAGACTGATTTTACCTTGGTTAGTTTTCATCTTCAAAATTTTCATTAGAGCATTCTTTACATCTGTATTCCGTAGACGTTATATCAATGGGTTTAGCATGGGAGTCACTGCAAGATACAATACAGAACTTCTGAGTTTATTGATGGTAGACTCAAGTACATCAAAATGGCAGTCACATAGAAAAGGACAGTGAGGTGGGAAGTACATGTAGAAAACACTTTCTTCCATCCATCCATGCAGTCTGAATTTTTAGTATATTGATTATTATTTTTACATAGGACATTAAACTAAGCACAAAGTAAGATTATATTTGCAAAAAATACAATGTAAAACCCATTGCCAGCACATATTAGTGGAATAGCTTCAACATCACAGAATAACTGTTGAATGTTTTTAGAATGACAAAATGATAATGTTGAACCAAAAAATGTTAACAATGATGCATTCCCAAATGCAGTAAAGCTGGCACTTAATAAAAGCTGAATATTTTTTTCCTGTTCATTAAAAGATGGTTATGTAATGGGTGACAAATGTGCTCCCCATGAAAATGAAAAAGTACATCTGAATGAAACACTGGTGAAAGGATATTGTGTTATTTCCAGATACTATAGGGAGAGTTTTAGGGAGAGTGATTGTTGTGTAACATATATCTACACAAGACAAATTGCAAATAAAGTAATACATAGGTGTATGTACATGATAATACAGACTATCCACTGCAATTATAACTACATTTCCCAGTAAACCAATAATACATAGCAGGGAAAATATAAGAAAAAGAAAGAGTTGCATTTCATCATTACTGGAAAATATTGAAATGTGGAATTCTTTAGTTGTTTGGTTGCCCATCAATATTCCTTCTATTAGAGAGAAAAAACAGATGCAAAATTATTTTTATGACATTCTTTTTGTCCAAGTATATAAAAGTTTAATGAAATTAACCAGGTTATTCAGTCAAAAGACTTTGTTAGTCATAATGGATCTGCATAAATATATAATCTTCAACAGAAGAAGACCTGCCTAAACATAAATAAACTCATCGCAAGGCCCATGGACTTAGCGACGGCTGAAAAATTAAACACGTAGATGGACTGTGGGGCTCGCAAAAATACGACTTTAACAGTCGAACCACCAAACTGGAAAGACATGCAAAAACACACAAATATGCCTCAAATTAACTTACACACTCACACACAACACAGGGGGAGAGCCAGGGGGCCTGAGAGCGAGGTTTCAAGTTAATTTGAGTCAAATAGTTTGCCTTTTTTCACGAACGAACATCACTGAGGCAAGAAAAAAAAAGGCTGCCGGAAAAACAGAAAAAAGCCTGAAAACGAAGCCGAAGGACGTAAATCGAGGCCGAAGGACATAAATACAAGCCCTAAGCACTAAGAGTTAATGCAAAGCAGTAACACTTAATACAAGGCAGTAACATTTAACTTAAGCCAGTAACACTTAACAGTCATTGCAGGGTTCGTTAAACCTGCAAGTTTTGTGCTTGGGAATGCCATGTGTCTCTTTCCACCATCTCCCCCCTGTCCCTTCCCTGTGTCTTTCTCCTCTGTGTGTCTTTCTCCTCTGAGAATCTTTTTATGGCGCACTCTGACTGGCGTTGGTTTTATTTTCAAATTCCTGTGTGCCTTGCATTGTTCATGTGTGTTACTGTCTTTGCCGTCGTGTATTTTCTAAGTCACAAGTGCATGGTGTTATTTGTGTGTGTTACTGTCTTTGCCACCATGTATTTTCTAAGTCCCACGTGCCTTGCTTTGCTCAGTCTCGTTTTCATCCTGTTTCATTTTTTTTTCCTTTTTTGTTCGCCATTTTTTTTTTTGCTTAGCAGATTTTCAATGGACGAAAAACGGCTAATATGGCTCAAATTCGCTTGCAACCTCACTCCCAGGCTTCCTGGTTCTCCCCCTGTGCTGTGTGTGAGTGTGTTTTTTTAAAAAAATTATTATTTTGCTTGTTTTTCAGTTTTTTCGAGTTACGCTCTTGAACTAAGTTTTACCGTTAAATTAGCAAACTGCGTTCCTCGCGGTCAGCGGCAAAGTGCTACCTTTTTTGGTGGCTCTGTGACAAGGGCATATTTAAGTGAGGTGGGTTATGAATGCATGCTGTCGAATGCAATCATAACCCATCATGCAAAAATGTTTGCAATAAAAATACAAACAGCCTTTGCAAAAAAAAGGAAATGTCCTGGGGGTGATGTAGACACCTCCTGCAACTGAGCTACACATATAGGGTTTTCAAAATTATTATTTCGGACCCTAGAAAACTGCACATGCGAAGGCTGATGTGCTTTTCAGCCAATCAGCAAAGAGCGATGACATCAGCTGTGACATCACCGCTCTTTCTGAATACCCATCAGCGGAGCTGTTTGTGTGCAGTGCATGTCTGTGTGTGTGTGCATGTCAGTGTGAGTGAGTGTCTGTGTGTGAGTGCATTTCTGTGTGAGTTAGTGTATGAGTGTGACTGCATGTCTGTGTGAGTGAGTGCATGTCTGTGTGAGTGTCTGTGTGATTGTCTGTGTGCGAATGCATGTCTGTGTGAGTGAGTGTCTGTGTGAGTGCATGTCTGTGTGTGAGTGCATATCTGTGTGAGTGTCTGTGTGTGTGAGTGGATGTCTATGTGAGTGTATGTCTGTGCTTGTCTGAGTGTGAGTGTCTGTGTGTGAGTGCATGTCTGTGTGAGTGTCTGTGTGTGTGAGTGCATGTCTATGTGAGTGTCTGTGTGTGAGTGTTTGTGTGAGAGTGTGTCTCTGTGTGAGTTTTTGTGTGTGAGTGCATGTGTCTGTGTGAGTGCATGTGGAGGTGTCTGTGTTAGTGTCAGAGTGTGAGTGCATGAGTGTGTGTGTGTCTGTGTGTGAGTGCATGTCTATGTGTGTGAGTGAGTGTCTGTGTGTGAGTGAGTGTGTGTGAGTGAGTGTCTGTGTGTGAGTGTGTGTGTGAGTGCAGGTCCATGTGAGTGTCTGTGTCTATGAGTGCATGTCTCTGTGTGAGAGTGTGTGCGTGAGTGCATATCTGTGTGAGTGTCTGTGTGTGTGTGTGTGTGTGTGAGTGAGTGTCTGAGTGTGAGTGTCTTTCTGTGAGTGAGTGTCTGTGTGTGTCTGTGTGAGTGTCAGCGGCAAAGTGCTACCTTTTTTGGTGGCTCTGTGACAAGGGCATATTCAAGTGAGGTGGGTTATGAATGCATGCTGTCGAATGCAATCATAACCCATCATGCAAAAATGTTTGCAATAAAAATACAAACAGCCTTTGCAAAAAAAAGGAAATGTCCTGGGGGTGATGTAGACACCTCCTGCAACTGAGCTACATATATAGGGTTTCAAAATTATTATTTCGGACCCTAGAAAACTGCACATGCGAAGGCTGATGTGCTTTTCAGCCAATCAGCAAAGAGCGATGAGATCAGCTGTGACATCACTGCTCTTTCTGAATACCCCCCAGCGGAGCTGTTTGTGTGCAGTGCATGTCTGTGTGTGTGTGTGCATGTCAGTGTGAGTGATTGTCTGTATGTGAGTGCATTTCTGTGTGAGTTAGTGTATGAGTGTGACTGCATGTCTGTGTGAGTGTCTGTGTGCGAATGCATGTCTGTGTGAGTGCATGTCTATGTGTGTGAGTGAGTGTCTTTGTGTGAGTGCATGTCTATGTGTGTGAGTGACTGTGTGAGTGCATGTCTGTTTGTGAGTGTGTGTGCATGTCTGTGTGAGTGTCTGTGAGTGCATGTCTGTGTGTGAGTGTGTGTGTGAGTGCATATCTGTGTGAGTGTCTGTGTGTGTGTGGATGTCTATGTGAGTGTATGTCTGTGCTTGTCTGAGTGTGAGTGTCTGTGTGTGAGTGCATGTCTGTGTGAGTGAGTGCATGTCTATGTGAGTGTTTGTGTGTGAGTGTCTGAGTGTGAGTGAGTGTCTGTTTGTGTGAGAGTGTGTGTCTGTGTGAGTTTTTGTGTGTAAGTGCATGTGTCTGTGTGAGTGCATGTGGAGGTGTCTGTGTTCGTGTCAGAGTGTGAGTGCATGAGTGTGTGTGTGTGTCTGTGTGTGAGTGTCTGTGTGTGAGTTCATGTCTGTGTGTGAGTATGTGTGTGAGTGCAGGTCCATGTGAGTGTCTGTGAGTGCATGTCTCTGTGTGAGAGTGTGTGCGTGAGTGCATATCTGTGTGAGTGTCTGTGTGTTTGTGAGAGAGTGTCTGAGTGTGTCTCTCTGTGAGTGAGTGTCTGTGTGTGAGCGTGTGTCTGTGTGAGAGTGCATGTCTGTGTGAGTGTATATCTGTGCTTCTCTGAGTGTGAGTGAGTGTATGTGTGAGTGTGTGACTGTGTGAGTGTCTGTGTGAGTTCATGTCTGTGTGAGTGTCTGTGTGTGTGAGTGCATGTCTATGTGAGTGTCTGTGTGTGAGTGTCTGAGTGTTTGTGTGTGAGTGCATGTGTCTGTGTCAGTGCATGTGGAGGTGTCTGTGTTAGTGTCTGAGTGTGAGTGCATGAGTGTGTGTGTAAGTGTCTGTGTGTGAGTGCATGTATTTGTGAGTGTTTGAATGTGAGTGCATGTCTGTGTAAGTGTGTGTGTCAGTGCTTGTCTGTGTGTTTGAGTGCATGTCTGTGTGAGTGTCTGTGTGAGTGAGTGTCTCTCCTTACCCTAACCCCTAACACTGGGGCTGGGGGAGGTGATGAGGGAATTCAAGGGGGATTGGGGGAGGTGAAGGGGCAATTACCTGGGGCTGGGGGAGGTGACAGGGGCAATTACCTGGGGTTGGGGGAGGTGACGAGGCAATTGCCTGGGCTGGAGGGCAATTCACTGGGGCAGGTGATGGGGGCAATTCACTGGGGCTGGAGGGCAATTCACTGGAGCAGGTAATAGGGGCAAAATATAAATACATACAGGGTCAGTATAAAGATTTTGTCAAGTGAGATTTTTGTTCCAAGAGGTTTTCAAGAGGGCATTCTTTAAAGTTAGAAGGAAAAGGAGGTGGTGACAGCGGATTCTATAGATAACTTTAAAAGGGGACTGGATTTATTTCTAATTAAAAAGGGCATGCAGTAGCTATCCCGGGGAGGAATCTGATTGCTAGTATCTGGGGTCAGGAAGGAATTATTTGTTTCCCTTTAAGACGATTTGCTTAGTTTCACTTGTTTTTTTTTTTCTGTTTGCCTTCCTCTGGATCAATTAATTAACAACCAATCCTCATATTGCAGATCAGAGGAGATTTTAAAAGGTTGAACTTAATGGTCTGAAAGTATTTTTTTCAACCTTAATTACTATGTAACTATGTCACTATGTAGCTATGTAAGATAGAAGGGCTACACAAGCAGTAAATAAATGTGAGTTAGTTCTCGATTATTTTAAAAGAGGTCAACAGCATACCACAGGATCCTCAAACCTCTTCTTGATTGGTGCACTGCAATAATTGTGATTTCCATGTCCCTTTCAAACCGATTACAATTTTATAAGTAACAATTAAGGCAACTGAAAGATACATCTAATCTAAAATTGAATCTATGTTCCATTTTATAACTTGTCATTGCATTAATATGTTATGAAATAAATTGATAAAATTACACACAATATAGGATTTATCATATTCCACTGCAGCCTTTTTACTATTAGCAGTCTTCCCCTGATAGCAAGACTTCCATCTTGCTAATGCTGCAGTTGCAAATTAATAACCAATATGCAACAATATCCAACACAGGCCCATTCATGTAAACTCCAGTGTATTCCACTTGGCCGTATCATATAACCAGTTAAAACCTGGTCAATTGTGACATCAAATGAGTATGCGATGTACAAAGCTTGCATGCTTGTGGTTTTACAATATATAGATACAATAACAAATATTATGAAATGGAATATTGGTTAAACATGACATTTTTGTCATGCTTTATTTGTCCTTTAGCCTCTATCTAGTCAAATTCAGGGTACAGCATGTAATGTTGTAGGCTCACATGCAAAATGTGTAATATGGGCATTCTTGCAAATGCTGGCTGCTAGTATATGTATGCACGTCTCTCAATGTCATAAGATCACACAAAAAATAGTGTTGATGTGATTATTACAAGGGAAGGGATTCATATAGAAGGTGAAGAAACAGCTTTTCTCTCACTTTAAATTAATAAAAACAAACATAGAAGCCCCCTTTCTTTCAAATGAGCTATATCAAAACCCTATAGTAATAATTAGATCACCATGACAATGACAGTTTGTTGCCCTAACAAATAAGACTTTTTAAGTGGTAAGACTCCCAATATAAAAAAAAAGTCATTCTCCTTTTGTACATTGTGGTTAATAGCCTTCCCACTGATGAGAGCTATTTAATATCGAAACAGCTGTCTGCAGGTAGGTCCCCCAACTCCTGCATAATCCATCCTATGCTATGATTTAAAGCTGTGTAATACAGCAGGTATATGCTTAAAAGGAGTGAAATAAAATGGAATTAGATTAAAGTGTGAAGCCTTTCAGGACTAATTTTCATGCCCCTACCAGGTTCCCAAAATGCAGTGCAATAACTGTATTGCTCGGAATTCTGAGCAGGTAATACGATTTTAACTTATTTTAGACATTCAAGGTTGAACACAAATGTACTATTTATTTATTATAGAGAGGATCAAGACCCCATCATTGAAAAAGAAGAAGCCTTTCTTTCAAATGAGGTGTGTTCGTTCATCGTCTGAAAGTGGATTTCCCTAGTAACAGCAATATTCTGACTGCTTCAGTATTCCTTTGCATAGCAAGGCTCTAAATGAGCTCCTCAATATGCTCGGACCTATACACAATTTACATGATACTTCTTATGAGAATAAGAGGAAACCTCTCTTTAAAATTATGGGTTTCACACTACTCTGACTTGGTAATGCCAATTATTTGATTTTATCACTATATCTTATATGTATGGCAATGCTTTAAAACATTCTCTAAATTGTCATGAAAATCCTTATTTTATTATATATGCAGTTCCTTTCTTTCAAATTATGGTTTTTATGTTATAACCATACAAACAGCAATACTGCAACATCCAACTCAAGACTATTTTACAAAATAAATTAGGGGGACATGAATAATGTCAGTGACGTAAGATTTCCCTTTTTGTGCAGAAAGTGACCAAGTGCCAGATGAGGATTGGAATGATAAATATGTTATCTTACCCTAGAAATGTGTAACCACAATGTTGTAAGATCAACCCGTCAACCCTAAAGTCACCAGAAGTAACAGATAAACTCATTAAGCCATATTTAGTTTAGTTTTTAGTCTTTTTAGGTAATAAGAAAAAAATGTGATGTGGTAATGGGTATATCATTTAAGGGGTATATCACTAGTTTGAACAGATGCTCCATATGGGTCCCGGGTATCTTATGCTGTAAAGGTTATGCAGACTAGAGGGATTCTCCAAATGAGATATGCTGATATACCTGTACTGCTGAGCTGTCATTTGCTGTAAACTACACTCATCACATAATTTGAGCTAAGTAAAGCTTTATTATTTCTAGCTTGTGTGTGTGTTCACTCTCTTGAATCTACTGTCTATGATAATCACTAACTACAAGTACAGAGGACTGTCGTAATTAATATGCAGTTACCCTTCCTGAAACTGATCCTAACACTGTAACACCTGACAGTATTAAGATCAAATATTACACACAACCACCCCTTGCTAAAAAAAATAAAAAATCTGAAAATGTTCCGTTGGAGAGAGAACCACTTTCCCTTTCAAATGTGACCCTTATGAGAGATTTGGAGTAAAAAAGATTATATATTTTACTCAAAACCCAAACATTATCTATTTATCCAACTTCAAGCTTGGAATGCTTAAACATCCAAACGATTGATAATTCCGTATGGTATTACTTGAGCTCAGTAAAACACTATACTGCATTTTGTACATTTAAAAGTTGAAATATATGCAAATGTGTCATAAAACAATCACCTAATCAAAATCACCAAAGAGTGCAGAAAAAGTCCAAGAAATGTTGAGGGTTCTATTGGAAGTGTCAAATGAATGTATAAACATTTTCAGGTAATCAAGACAGGTTAATAATGATTTTGTATTAGCTTTGTATATTAAATCTACTTTAGACCGTAAGTTAATGAAGGTTAATTGTTTTTATCAATAAATAAAAAATCAACAATCATAAAAGTTTTTAATTGGTTATATTCTTTGTAATAGAACAATTTAGAAAAATAAACTTGGTTGTACCAAAACAATTTCTCAGTCAGAATGATAGAACTTTAGTTAAAATGCAATGTCCCTCCTAAAAGTATTAACTTTCATTCAATGTAGTGCGTACTCCCACATATTGGAAATAGTCAGTGTGAAGGGCTCACCTTTGTAATACGATGAAATAGGATCCTTTGTGAAGTGTATTATATCACTTATTTCAGATCTAAACAGAAGTGCACATGGCTTATATACTGTATACTGTACAGACTTTTGTGTCATGTTTACATATCTGGGGCAGAATATACCCATAGTTGCTAGTGACAATTACATAAAAAACACACATTACTTCCAGCTTTATATTTTAAAGTAATGTTCTTAAATTTACATTTTGATGTTACATGCAATTGTAATCTTTAGGTGAGTTTTCTGAGAAACAAAAAAAAAAAAAAAACAATCATAACGATACCCAGGACATTGCATGCATGGCCAAACACTTCTGAACTGAAATGCAGGTTTATAATGTACACAACAATGTACACTGCCCTTCAAAACTTCACAAAGAACCTTTAAGGTCATATTTTTTTATTTTATTTTTTATTTGAAGAGCTATACTTGAAAATATAAAACATGTTCTTAGAATGTAAAAAATACAGTTTCTAATTCTCTTTTTATATGTAATTATTGTTCTATAGAATCTACCATTTTGTGTTCAGATCAACTTCCTGAAGTGGGAAGAGATGTTAAATGCAGAAGAAGTTTATATCTGCACAATGTGATCTTGGCTACTGACAGCACTCTCAATAGGACTATAAATATTTTTTTTAATCTATTCTAATAAATGTTAACATATGAAATGTTTTTGTTCTTTAGTCATTCAGAATTGCCCGACTCGCCTTGACCTTATGGACCGCAGTGCACCAGGCACATCTGTCAGCCACTGCCACACAGAGCTCCATCAAGCTCATGGTCTATGCTTCAATTATCTAGCTATACCTATCTCTGCCTCCCCATTCTTTGAGTGCCTTCAATGTTTCCCAGCATCAGAGTCTTCTCTAAGGAATCATGTCTTCTCACGATATGGCCAAAATATTTGAGCTTCAGCCTCATGATCATACCATCCAGTGAACAGTTTGTCTTGATTTCCTGTAGTACAGATTTACTGAATCTTCTTGTGGTCCAATGGATTCTAAGCAGTTTTTGCCAACCCAACAATTTAAAGGCATCAATTATAAGGGTCTCAGAGTAATATCTTTACTTTTTACTAGCTTGTAATTTCATGGTTAGAGTCACAATCTGAAGAGATCTTGGATCCAAGTCTATGCTCCAACCATGTATGGTGAAGAGGCTGAAGTTCTACGAAGGTATTTAATATGTCATAGATGTGAAATAGTGTTTATATTCTGGACCGGGAAGACATCTGGGCCCAGGTCCTTATTTGATTTCAATTACCCCTTGTATTGTTATAGTGGATGTAGGTATGGGATTTCTAGATGACTGTTAAGACCAGTCACATGCATAACTTTTTTACCACATCAGTGCGCCCCCTCCTGCTATCTGCATAGGCCACTGCTAATCATATAAAATGATAGACAATGAGCTCTGCTGGTAGTCTAAAATGCTAACTCCCTTGTATCAACTAACTGTAGTTGTATAAAATATCAATGGGAATGATTGGTATCAGTATGTATGTGGTTACATTTAAAAAATGCAAACTTTTTGATTTATATGAAGTCACCCCACTTTCCATAAACCTTGAAGTGTATAACTAAGGAACAGTAATACATAATTGCTTTAGTGCAACATCCCAGCTTTTGTTCTCTTCCAGAATATAAATTATTGATTATTTCTGTAGCCAAGGGTTTGTCACATTATGAAGATGAGCTTATAAGCACTTACAATGGTCCTTGCATTTTATGTTGGCAGCTAAAAGATTCATAAATTCACCCATAAACTATTGCACATAGTCAAGAAATAAAGATCCCCAAATTACTCCCCAAAGTAATGTATTGTCCTCCTAAACACCATCCATGATGGTTTGCATATCCTCTGTGGAGTTAGAGAGAGGTCAGAGGGCAAGGCGAGTGGTGGCAACAGAGGCCAGTGCTGTGGGAATTTACATTAGGGTTGTGAAGAGTGTGAAACACAGCTATGATCCTCCAGCAGTGGTGGAATATAACATGTGGGAAAAACACCTGAGGGGTAGAATGACCATACCTGCACATACACTTATAAATTGTGCTCAATGATATTGTAAAAAAACATTAGACACATCAGATATTTTGAATAAATTGTTAAATAAAAACATTCCACATATACCAGCGAATATGCAGAGATGGCTAACACAGGATCATTATAGAACAAGAAAGGATAAAAGGCCTCATTCTGGCAAGGAGGATCAAATTGATATGGAATACAATACAATTGCCAACAATGAGGTAATACTAAATATCCATAGCTAAAGAACATATAGAAAAATGTAAGTAAATGTGGGTACATTTGTGATAAGTCAAGTAGATCACAATACAAGTGCATCGTTATGGCTGCTGGTTGTTTATATTAGTTTTGGGAACATAAATACTTATCACGAGAAACTACTACATGGTCATAGTTGAGAAAGACACCTCAAAATGTAGGCAAATGTATGACAGGTTAAGTAGCTCACAATACAAAATGGGTAAAAGGGCCATAGAGCAGATCATAAGGGTCACACATCAACAATAGAAGGGTGGTCAAGAAGTGAGTGAGAAACAGGATTCCAATGAGGCAAAGCAGAGGAGAGTGGAACAGGGGTACTATTCAGCAGGAAGATGTTAACTCAATTCAGAGTATGATGGTCCGCAGGTGTGCTGACTGTATGCACAAAGCATATTGATCTTTTTTTACAGACATCAAAACGATCTTAAACAGAATCAGATTTGTCGTCATCTATACTGATATTCAAATGTCACCATAAGGTGGTGACATTTGAATATCAGAATAGATGATTTTCAAATAAGATATACAAAAACAACATATAAGATGAAATGTTACAACAACAGGGCTCTTGATTTACTAGTATGGGTTCTTCAGTGTTCATTTCCAGACAATATCATCAGTGATCTGTTGATGCTATTAAACAACACAAAAGGATATATTAATAATCATACATCATCAATCAATATCAAATATAACTATAACTACAACATGCAAGATGGTACCAGTATAACAGACAACAACATGATGTCACAAATTATGCCACATACATCTTTCATAGGCTGGAGTTGACAAACATACAATGTAGGGGGAAAAACTTTTAAAGTACATTTAAAAAATCAAAGTCATTACTATTTTTCAATGATCCCCCACTGTATCAGCTCCAGATCTGAATGGAGCATTGTGGCTGCAGTGGACCCACCCAGTGGAAGTGCCAAATCTCAGAATGAAATACACATTAGTAACAGGAAGCAGTGTAACCTAAGCTGCTAATCATGTACAAGTATATGGGAAGTGAGTAGCCTACAAAACTACTTGAAGAATAAAAGCATCCCTAGAGGCCTTAGAATTAATACAATCCCTGCCACCAATCTGATGAATGAAACATTTATAACTAAATGGAAAGAAATCCTCTTTAAATGTTCCTGTGACTTGATGTCTCTGATTGTAGAGATAGAACAACAAAATCTGGAAATTGTTAAGCATAAAGTAGTCACTAATCAAAAAGAACTTGAGAAATTCAAAGAATCACCAGAATATGAAAACCTCTGTACAAAACTAAACATTAACATTGAGAAATTCAAAAAAGAGCTAAAGGAACGCAAACAACGCAAATTTTGGAGGGACCAAAATGATTTCAAACTGGGGAACATATATAGGAGATTCCCCTCTGGTAAAATCTTTACATCAGACATTAGTTCATCAGAATGTGACAACTCAGATATTGAGGATAGTATCCCCAGAAGCTGGAATAGACCAAATACATCCTACAATAGGGATAGGTATGATACCAGATCAAGATCATTTTTTAGGACACCTATTAGGCCTCACAATGAGTCTTTTTTAGAGAGAGGCCAAGTTCCCCAAGGCCAACCAAACCATCCAATAAGAACAAGAAGGAATCAAAAACGGTAATAGATAGCTTGGATAATATAAGAGATACTAATCCTGAGAGTCACCTAGTTGTCAATCTATCTGAATTCACACTCAATGAGACCCATATCTCTATCCTTACAAAAGGACTAACTTTTGTTCCCACATCTATAACTAACTCCTTTACCCACATTAAAGATGTCAATCTATTTGCAAGAAAACTGGCTCTGAAAAAATTCTATCTAAACAAAAGTCAGAGGGAGTTCCTACACTTAGGAGTAGGCAAGGAAGACATAGATGCATTGAAGGCTTTAATGTCCCTACTAGAAGAAAATGAACTGAATACTAATAAGTTGCCTCCAAAAAAATGGAAAAACAAAAGTACATTTACACCTCAACTTAAATAATATGCTAACATATGTTTTTTTCTGCAACAAGTGTGTAATGAAATTGAACAGATTGACCAAAGAATGATAACTAGGAAATATAATCTCTCTAAGGAGGAGTATGAAACATTAAAAGAGCTAAGAACAAATAAAGAAATTCTAATCAAACCTGCAGACAAAGGGGGCAATGTAGTAGTTATGGGGAATAGAGAGTACAGAGAAATGTGCAATAGGATCCTCCAAGATAGTACTACCTATGAAGTAATTCCCAAAAATCCAACAATAGAATATAGAAAGATATTAAAAAACATCTTGGATAAAGCCAAGAACAATGGAATTCTGGATGAGAATACTTACAACTTTCTATTGCCCAAATTCCCCGTTATATCTACCTTCTATGCACTACCCAAGGTACACAAGAAAAGTACACCTATCCCAGGTAGACCAATAGTCTCAGGCACAGATAATTTGTCACACAACTGTAGCCAATTTTTGGACTACCATTTAAGAGGATCAGTGACAAGTCTACCCTCATATGTGAGGGATAGTATGGATATTCTTAACCAACTTGAAGACCTTAATGTACCTAAACATACCTGGTTAGCTTGCATAGATGTTGAAGCCCTATACAGCAGCATCCATCATAGCTATGGAATTAAAGCAGTTGAATACTTTTTACAAATGAAAGATTCAAGATCTGCTGAATTTAATCAATTTCTTCTTACACTTCTTGATTTTGTACTCAAACACAATTATTTTACATTTAATGATCAATGGATTCACCAATGTAAAGGTACAGCCATGGGCACACCATGTGCTCCAAGCTATGCCAATCTTGTGTTGGGATGGTAGGAAGAAAAATACATTTTCAATGAAACACAGACGAATTGTACGGATAAAATCTTGCTATGGCGTCGCTACATAGACGACATCCTAGTTGTATGGGAAGGTACAAAAAAGGAATTTGAAACCTTCATGAAATCTCTAAATGAGAATACCCTGGGTTTAAAATTTACCCATGAAATCAACACAGAGAAGGTAAATTTTCTTGATCTAAAAGTTTATAAAGACAGTGATGGTAACATCTATACTTCTACTTACAGAAAAGATACAGCAACAAATACCTTACTACACTGGGATAGTCAACACTACGAACCCATTAAAAGAGGCATCCCCAAAGGACAGTATTTACATATTCGAAGAAATTGTAGTACAGAGGATGAATTCCAAATTGAAGCTGAGAAACTAAGACAACGATTTAAGGAAAGAGGTTATCCTAAAAGATGTCTAAAATTGGCCTACCAACATGCCCTAAGTTGTAACAGGACAGATTTGCTCAATACTTATACAACAAATAGGAGGCCAGACACAACTACAAATACCATTCCTATTGAAGTAAAATAGAAATTGCCAAAAGATAAACAACTAGCAAATACACTAAGGTGCATCATGACTTATGGGTATGATTCTGATATTATCAGAAGTATCCTGAGCAAACATTGGCACTTGTTATTGAGTGATGAAGATCTAAAAGACATCTTACCAACAAGAATCCCGATTACCTATCGTAGAGGTACCAATCTTAGAGATATGCTAGTACATAGCCACTTCAAAGAGAACCATCCAGGTCAAACATGGCTACAACCACCGAAAGGATGCTTCAGGTGTGGGCGATGTAGCTTTTGCAAGTATATAAAGCCCATAAAAAGATATGAACATCCAATCACTAAGGAGGTATTTGAGATTAATAAATTTTTTAACTGTCTATCCACAGGGGTTGTATATGTGGCTACATGCCTATGTAATAAAATCTATGTAGGCAAAACCCGTAGACAGCTACGGCGTAGAATAGGAGAACATATCTATGCTATCAATAACTCCTATGATACACCCATTGCACGCCATATCAAATACTATCACAATAATAACAGTAACGTTCTTCGC
Organism: Discoglossus pictus; assembly: GCA_027410445.1. Classification (NCBI taxonomy): domain Eukaryota; kingdom Metazoa; phylum Chordata; class Amphibia; order Anura; family Alytidae; genus Discoglossus; species Discoglossus pictus. Next base: position 109,312,019 of record CM050167.1, on the reverse strand, counting down.
TTCTGTGTGGTGGATAATGTTGAATCAGGCCCCAGAAAGGGAGATCTTGAAAGGAAACTTTTACAATGTGAAGCAAGATGGATCTATAAATTGAGGGCCCAAGTACCTAGGGGATTAAATGAGGGTTTCTCATTTACTCCCTTCATTTGAACATATACTGAGAAATAATGATTTATTTCCCTATTATGTCTATTCACATCCAATGGTTATGTTTATTCACATTGAATGGTTCACTTGTTTTGAACCTTTTCACTAGTATAATGGCACAATTGTCATATTATATACACATCACTTGAGTCCATTTGACTTCATGTCACACTCACTTTGTAAGCACATACCAATTATTATACATTTAGGCATTGTATTCCCCTATTAAATCTACAACTAATTATTTTAGTTATTTTTCTTTTGTACTCTATCATTTAGATCAGAGACAGATTATTTGGTACACTGTATACACTCCATTAATTTTTATCTTTTGGATTCCCAGTCACTACCTAATCTAATCTTGATAGATTAGTTCTCCTTGGATTCTATGGCATTTAGTCAATGGTAGAGTCACTTCACTATACACAGGTATACACCACAATTTTTTTATTTTATGAGACCTCATCTTGGTGGAGATCTTCACGTGATAGGTGAATATTAATTTATTTCCCATATTCGTATGTTTGAGTTCCAGCCTGGCATTTATGGCAAGAGTGTTTTGGCATATATGATATTAAAATGGAGCAATCTATTTGAACATATAAAACTTTAAAGTGGAGAGTTTTACTCCAGTATATATTGTATAAACTAACATTCTGTCTCTAAAGATGTTTATTTTGTTCATCTTTATACACAGTTAAGATAACACTGCTGTAACAGATATACTAATGCAGTGAGTTAATTTTATATATAGACTTTATGCATTATTCATCCTCAATTGCTGGAAGGCTACTCTTTAATAGCCAACTATTTATCTGACATATTATATATTGCCCTGGATGACATAGCTTTAATATATGGGACAGTAGATCCCTTGTATGTTCAATTTATTTATCCCATCTAATCTAGAAACTTATGGAATATCATTATACTAGCGAATTGCCCGTCAAAAAATGACGGCAATGAAATTGTAAGGTAGCTAATGCTGTTTAGTGTGTAATAATGAAATATATAATACATTAATAAATGAATATACTTTACCTATTTTAAAGCATTGTGTGGAAGAGCTGTGAATGTGTTTTGATGTTGCTGCAGCATTAGTGGTGTGGATCTGCTGTGTAAGCGTGCTGAATGTGTGCAGTGTAACACTGTGCGTGCGCGAGACCAAACCGTTAGCGTAGTCGTGTACTTCCGCATTGGCGTAAAATGGCGAGTAATGTGTGGTATACGTCTGTATCGGAATATCCGTAGGTGTTTTGTGGTGTTTTGCGAGTTTAGAGTGCTGTAGCCTCGTTTTCGTTTTGTTCGGCGGCGATTTTTTCTCTTGCTTCGATTTTTTTTTAGTCTTTAAACTGTTTTATTTCGAGTAAAATCGAGGTGTAAGTTGTATTTTTGAGGTCCTGGGTGCTCCCTCTTGGTGTAGGTAAGTTTTTTATGTATGTGCTGTGTGTATGTATTGTGTTTTACATTTTGTAATGTTCGCGAGTTGCGTCCGAGTGTTGCGAGGCCGTAATGTGTGTGAACGTGTGTCGTATGTTGTTTGCGAGTCTCGTAATGTGTGTGTCGTGCTGTTTGGTTTGCGACGTAAAGTTTGCGAGGGTCGCAGTTGCTGGCATGGAGCGCCTTCGGCGCTCCATGCCAGCAACTGCTGCCCTCGCTTTGCGAGGTCCTCAGGTGCTGGCATGGAGCGCCTACGGCGCTCCATGCCAGCAACTGAGACCCTCGGCCACTGCCCTCGCTACGCGAGGGCCGCAGCTCGCTACGCGAGCCCGCAGCGTTAGCAACAACTCGTACGCTCACAACTATATATGTGATGTCATTGAGAATGTGGGTATTCCTCTATATACCTTATCTAGTTATAAAATTAAGGATATCTCCCTCACTATATCGATATATATGACAAAATCACTACTATATCTTTATCCAATATAATACATTATATTGGGCTCGTAAATCTGTGTGCCAGCTAAGGTTTGCTTCAGTCTGAGCCGCTGATATGATTTCATCTATATTATTTAGTACACAGTATACATAAATCTATAGGAGGCCTGTATGTCCATTTAACATGGCTCCCATTTAACTACGTCTCCAGTACTGGTTTCCAAGGCAACCTAACCATTATATAAGACTAGCGACGACATCACCACCTCCCCCTTTGAGAAAGACGTCACAGTACGTTGAAACGCGTCAGGCATAGGCGTATACACGCATACGTGCGTCATTACGCACAAGGCTGTCCACGCAAATCTAGGAAGTGAAGCCATGCAGCATTAGCGTTCTTAGTAAGAAGCATGGCACTAGTTAGATAACTCGTATAATATATAGTATGGTTCTCTTAGAAGTATCTAGGACTAATATATAGGCCAAATAAGCGATAAGGAGCCAGTATAAGTGATGTGATACACAATTTGATATTTTCACAGCATAATAGTAAACTAGGACACAGTAGCCCACAATAAGGTCTATTCCATTAACCAAGATAAGAGTATTGCCTATACTTTATACAGACCAGCATGTGGGTAGAAGATGCTCTAGTAAACTAGTATTAGTATATTACAATCCTATAGTTGACAAATAGGAGATATTTCCAAATTTAATCTCCTATAGTCTCTGGCTGCCTATTGACTTTAAAATAGTGCCTTTTTTATACCATACTTTTTCCAATAATTCCACCAAAGAAAGTCTATATGAAATTTCCTATTGTAAGGATAATATAATAGACGTTGGATATAGTGGAATAGAGTTATTTTCAGTGGAACACTATAATTCTCCTTTATGAGTAAAGATAAAGCATATATCTCTATACATTGTTTATAAGTGAATCATATCACTATTTCTCAGAGGAGTTTTCCTTTTTCCATTGTTTTTAATATGTTTTTAATCTTCCTTTTTTTAATCTCGTCGTTGTTATTTTGGAATAAATAAAATACAATAAACTTGTTGGCCAATTTGTAAATATACCCAGATTATACTTCTATTTAAATCAGTGGTAAACACTACAAGGGAATTACCTCCCTAGGACTTGATATAATCATGTACAAACCCATTTTCAAGTCAACATACACTATCATACTGCATCTGACTTATCCCTCCCCCTTGATGGCTCCACCCCAGACAGTAGTTTATTGGGAGGTGTCGAGATCTGGAGCTTAAATATGCTGGGGCCATGATAGAGACACACAAAATCATTGTTTCAATGCACAGTAGGAGTTTGATACATTGTTTTCTGATGCCACCATAGGTAACTATTGTTTAGACAGTTCTCTATTAGACAGCTTATTATTTATTTTTTTCGTTTTGTTCGGCGGCCATTTTTTCTGTCGCTTATAGAATTTTTTAGTGTCTAAACTCTTTTATTTTGAGTTAAATGAAGGTGTAAGTTTTTTTTTTTTTGGTCCTGGGTGCTTCCTCTTGCTGTAGGTAAGCTTTTTATGTATGTGCTGTGTGTATTTATTGTGTTTTGATTTTTTTCATGTTCGCGAGTTGCAGACGTTTTTTGCGAGGTCATAATGAGTGTTAACGTGTCTTGTATATTGTTTGTGTTGCGAGGTAAAGTTTGCGAGGGTCGCAGTTGGTGTGTCGTGTTCTTTGCGTTACAACGTAAAGTTTGCGAGGGTCGCAGTTGCTGGGAAGGAGTGCCTTCGGCGCTCCATGCCAGCAACTGAAGCCCTCGCGAGAGAGCTGGGCATGTGGTATGTATTGTGTACAGTATAATGTGTGGGGTCATGTAATGATTCTATATATATGATATATATAGAGAGAGCTGGGCATGTGGTATGTATAATGTACAGTATAATGTGTGGTGTCATGTAATGATTATATATATAGAGAGAGCTGGGCATGTGGCATGTATAAAATGTACAGTATAATGTGTGGTGTCATGTAATGATTATATATATAGAGAGAGCTGGGCATGTGGCATGTATAAAGTACAGTATAATGTGTGGGGTCATGTAATGATTATATATATAGAGAGAGCTGGGCATGTGGTATGTATAATGTACAGTATAATGTGTGGTGTCATGTAATGATTATATATATAGAGAGAGCTGGGCATGTGGTATGTATAATGTACAGTATAATGTGTGGTGTCATGTAATGATTATATATATAGAGAGAGCTGGGCATGTGGCATGTATAAAGTACAGTATAATGTGTGGTGTCATGTAATGATTATATATATAGAGAGAGCTGGGCATGTGGCATGTATAAAGTACAGTATAATGTGTGGGGTCATGTAATGATTATATATATAGAGAGAGCTGGGCATGTGGCATGTATAAAGTACAGTATAATGTGTGGGGTCATGTAATGATTATATATATAGAGAGAGCTGGGCATGTGGCATGTATAAAGTACAGTATAATGTGTGGGGTCATGTAATGCAGCTCTCTCTCTCTATATATATATAATCATTGGATGAACCCACACATTATACTGTACACAATACATACCACATGCCCAGCTCTCTCTGTCACTCTGGCTCAGCCTGGCAGGCTTTAGATGTCCCTAATCTTGGTTTCCATGGTTACAGCCCAAGCTGTCTGACGCTTCCCCGCCTCCCAGTAATCCACCCGCACAAACCTCTGCACCCTCATGCCGCTGCTCCGGTTCTCTGCGTGTCTCCCGGGAACCGGTGTCACTATCTCACAGCTTTAGCCAAGTGGCAGTGGCGTCACCATGGTGACCTGTGCATGCTGACAACTCGCAGTCCCTGTGCAGCAGTGCCCGGATGTTCCCATCCCTGTACAGGACACTGTGTGACCCGCACTGGGCACCGTGTCATGGTCAAGTTTGCGAGGGTCGCACCACCACTGCAAAGGCGGCCCCTCGCTTCGCGAGGACCCGCATTTGAGGAAGCGAGGGAGGCCCTTGCCCGCAGCCCTCGCTACGCGAGGGCTGCGGGCAAGGGCCTCAGTTGCTGGGATGGAGCGCCTTTGCTTTCCGAGGGCCGCATCGCAAGCCTGAGCAATGGCCCGTACGCTCACAACTATATATGTGATGTATCATCATAGCATTACTTGCATTATCCCATGCAATGAGTAATTCAGTGCATAGTTCGGAATGAATAAAGAAACTATTGGTGATATGAGTGAGCTTTTTATACCATATGTTGATATCAGTGTCATGACCCCCACATACTCTTTTGTGTTGGCAATCAGAACTTGATAGGCACTAGCCCATGTGGCAACCTAAGTCAAGGGCTATTCTCATGACCATCAGAGTTTGTTAAAAGGACTATATCATTTAGACAAGAGGTCTAAATAAAGTCAACACACGCTTTAACACTTTCACTGACACAAGTGTCAAAATGCACTACATGGCAATGTGTGGCTTGCCATTTTGGCAGACAAAGGGTTAAAGACTTGACTACAAGAAGCATAGGAGCAGTAAAAAAATAAAAAAAATAATGGTCATGGCAGAGAACTATTAGCTGTTCTCCCAGAATTCACATGTATATGGCTATTGGTACATCATGTTCTGAGCTATTAAATCCCAGGGAGAATGGTCTACCTTCTACTACAACCCCGTTCCTCCCAGCCCATGGCCTTAATTCTACTTTTTCTGTTTTTAAATGTATGGTTATCTGGCTGCCATAAGCACAGGTACATAGACTGAATCCTGAGGCAGACTGCTACTATGACATCATAGTCAGTGACAGGGAGAGGCAAGGTCAGACTGCTGGACAATGGCTGACTGAACTGCAAAAGCATCCTCAGCTGGCCTAGTGGTTAGGATTTGGCGCTCTCGCCAACGCGGACGGGGTTTGATTCCCGGTCATGGAAAAGCAGCGTCGGATCTTAACCAGGATGGGGCTATAGGAAGTGCTGTAAGCTAGCGGTCTGTTGGGAGAGTCAAAGTGTGCCAATGCATCTCACGGGCTGACCAGGTTAGCGCAGGGGCTGATGTGCCCCGTAAGAGCGAGCACCCATGTGGTCAACAGATTCTAGGTTTCTTCTTAAACGTGAGTAAAGACACAGATCCATTCATGCTTTCACTTGTGTGACAAGAGCAATGTAGGGGAGGGGGAGCTACTGTACCGAGCCCTGCCCATTATGCAGATGAAGACTCACAAAAAAAGTTAGCTATAAGTTGCTGCATCTGGACATATAAGCCATGGCAGGGACAGATGGGATTGGGGCTATGCCCAAGATGGACTTGGGGTGTCCCCTTCACACCCTCTCCTACCAGCTCTGTAGCTCTCCCTCAGTGTAAATGTGGGAGCGGGGACGTCAGCAATGACATAGTCTATTTTATAAGCCAAGAAGAAATGCCCCGCGGTAACACCAGGCAGCTTTCTTGCTTTGATTTGGGATCAAACAGAACTACTGGTCCCCAGCAGTGATAGAAAAGCAGAGCCTTCCATGCATCTCTGTACTTGATAGCAAATGCATGACACCTGTGGGGAGGGGGGAGCACAAATATAGCAGCCTATCTATCTCTCTCTCTTACCTCTCCACTGTGCCTTCTCTG
>CM050167.1:109189343-109305302 GCA_027410445.1 Discoglossus pictus | reverse complement strand
TGCTTGAGCTCTAAACAAAAGGCTTTTTAGGGTCTTAGTCCCTCAAATACAAGTTTTATTTTAACACCTTTCTGTTTATAATCACTTTGTGCACGGTGTTGTTCATTTTTGGGAGTTTTTGTGGTATTTTTCTTAGTTTAATTTAAGTTTTAGTTTTCTGGGAGTCAGGCTCAGCTCTCTATCCCAGGAGAGTGAGCTGTCTCCTGGATACTTTGCCACACCCCTCCCTTAGCACTTCACCTTCACTCCAGGAGCTTTTTTTAATTTGCCATTTTTTTTTTAAAGTTTTTCAGGTTTTGTTAAAGTTTTGTTTGTTTGGTGTTGGGTTTTATGTTTTGGGGGGAGAGAAGACAAGTAACATCTTTGTAGGCAGTGGGGGGGAAAACAATTTGAAGTTTTGTTTAAAAGGCTTTTTTAACATCTGACACAGAGACACAGAGGGGTTAAAAAGCCTCTGTGTTCTCTGTGTTGTTGCAATTAGCCACATTGCAACAGGCCATTAACCCTTCCACTGCCAAACATCATCTCTCTCTCTTCCTTAGTTTTGTCTTTTTGTTTCTTTTTCACACTTTTATATTTTTAAAAAGAAAACAGTAGAAAATCATAAAACAAAAAAATAAAAATAAATAAAATAAATAAACTCTAAAAAAAAAAAAAAAAAGGGTCTAAACATGAGGGATAAGACCACTAAGAAGCCTCAGGGGTCAAAAGGGAGAATAATGGCCCCTGAAAATCCTAGCTGCAGCACTGCACAGCATAGGCCCCAGGCAGATAAGGCAGCCCCAGCTCCTGGTGGTTCTGCCAGCAGACTTACCCCTGTGGCTAATACCTGGTCACAGGTGGTTTCTGCTGGCCCCAGTAATACCACCGCTGGGGCTGAGGGTCAGATCACCAGGAAACATGGGGTTAAATGTCAGATGTCTGGGGTCTACAGCATTGATATCTATCTGCGTGCTGCAGCTAATGTCATCAGCCCCTCTGTTATAGTAGCAGCCAGCAAAATGTACGGGAAAGTAGTTTTCTTTACCCGTACGCTGGCTGCTGCTCACACGCTTATACAGAGGGGCATCACAGTGGGGGGATTATATGTCCCAGTAGAACCCCTGGAAGAGTTGGGCACAAAAGTAACACTCTTTAATGTGCCCCCCTTCCTACCAGACTCCCTCCTGCGCCCCCACCTGCTAACCCTAGGGGAAGTAAAAACACCATTTATTAAAATTCCCCTGGGGTGCAGAGAGAGAGCACTTCGTCATGTGCTCTCTTTCAAGAGGCAGGTACAAATGTGCCTGCCTCAGGGCACAGAAAACATCGAGGGGTCTTTTGGGGTTCCATTTGAGGGGGGTGCTGTACAGGATTTTTTATAGCACTACGGAGGTGCAGTGCTATCATTGCAAGGGGTTGGGGCATACACGTAGGAATTGTCCTAATGTAAAGCATCATGCCCCAGCCCCAGAAAATGGCACCTCCTCCAGTACAGCACCCATCCCCGCTGAGCCCATAACAGCGGGGACCTCAAGGGTCATAGCCCCCCCACAGAGCTAAGGCAAGGAGGCCGTTCCTCAAGCCACCACCACGGCCTCCAAACCCCCTTCTCCCCCAATAAAGCCATTTGTGTCTTTGGTCTCCAGCAAGACTGCAGACACGGGGAAAAAGGGGAAGAATGTCACCGGTCCTCCCAGTGTCACAGCTGCTTCTCCCAAGTCCCAATCTGCCCCCAATATAATTACATCAGTTAGTGTGGGGGCACAGTGTAAGCAGAGGGATGATAAGCCCTCTGAAGGGGAGGCAGCTAGTGGCAGCTCCTCTTCCAGGAGTGACGTCCCCAGTAAGAGGAAGCATAAAACCAACAGGGAGGTTGCTGATAAGTGGGAAGTGCTCTATACTGGAGCACCTCCCTCTAAAAGCAAGAAGAGGAACAAAACATCTCCTCCTCATCCGGTGACATTGTCTGGCCCGGTTATTAAGCTCAGCCAGCCGGTGCCAGACCACACATCTCTCTCTCCAGACCCTATAGGGGTTAATGTGGAAAAGGGTCTGGAGGAAAAGCAGGGGCAAGAGGGTCTCCCAAGTGAGGCAGGGGTAGACAAGAAAGATCAGGTTCTGCCTCTGGCCTTTGAGGGGGGTCCCAATAAAGCCCCTGCTGAATGGGTAGTCAGTGTCCCTGAGGTGCTGAGCTTCAAGGGCACCAGTCAGTCTCCTTCTCCAGTGTCACTCTCTAGTGACGTACCGCAGGCTTTGTTAGATCCCCAGGCCGAGTCACTACTTGAGGGGGGGAATATAGGCATGACCCCCATTCAGGACCCCATGGATTTGTCTGTCAGGGGGGATGTGGCACAAGGGGAAGTGGAAATGGGGGAGGGTGATAAAACAAGTTTTCCTGTTAACATCATGGGAGAACCTGTCTACCCTCCTCAGCCATCCACTGACCCTAACATCGGTGCCATCCAAGCTGAGCAAGCAGTGGTGAAACTGGTAGAGGAGGCATATAAAGCCTCCAAGGCTTCCATTAAAGAAGCCATGCCAGCCACTGCTGTCCAGCCAGCTACCCCTGAATGCACTCCTGAAGCTACAGGGGTGCAGCAGCAATCCAAGGGTCCGTTATTTACCTTGATGGGTGCTAAAGGGACTCCTTCTGTATCATCTAAGAGGGGGTCCCTGAGAATAAAGCTGAGGAAACTCACTCCAGCCGGGGAGGATGGAGTAAAAGCCCTCAGCCAAGAGGAGCCCAGGGGTGACCCACTAGAAGGAACATCAGATTCTGGGTGGGTTATCCCTGTCAAGGAAATAGATCTATTCCTTGAGAGCACCCTTCATGGACAAAAGAAAAGGAAGGTGCGGCTGGCCTTGGAGAGGTGGAAGAATATGTTGTTTTTTCTCCACTCTCTACAGCAATATCTAGTGGTCAGCACTAGGGCCAAGAATTCTGGGACTGCGGAGCATCTCCGCGTCCGGAAATTCTATAAAATGTGCGTGTCCTATCAGCAGTCTCAAGGGTCTGAGGAATGCACAATTCCTGACACGCAGTAATGGCTTTGCACATCAGCACGCTAAATACCAATGGCTGTCAAGACAGTTTCCGCAGGTTCCAGGTACTCTCCTATTTATATCAGAGAGGGTACTCTGTGAGCTTCCTGCAGGAAACTCACACCACTCCAGAGGCTAAGGCCTCGTGGCAACTGGAGTGGAGAGGCAGGGTCTTCTTCAGCCACTTCACATCGGCACTTCACATCGGCACATCGACCCTGTTCTCAGAGTCTTTTCAGCCAGAGCTGCTGCTTGTGAAAGCTATTATCCCAGGCCGTCTAATCCACCTCCGGGTCCGAGAGCATGGTAGTATCATTAACCTAGTTAATATATATGCCCCTGCTGGAGGGCCCGAGAGAGTGATGTTCCTCGCCAGACTGTCCCAGTTTTTGGAGACGGTTAACGCAGATGAGTGTTTGGTACTCGGGGGTGATTTCAACTGCACCCTCGACGCTCTGGACCGGAATAGTCCAGAGCCGTACCCGCCTTCTGCGTCAGCCCTGCGGGAGATCATCGCCCGCTTCTCCCTGGAGGACATCTGGCGAGAGCAGAACCTAGGGGCATCAGACGGTTTCACCTACATCAGGGTGAGAGCCGGTCTGGTGTCCCACTCCCGGATCGACAGACTATATATATCTAGTCACTATATGTCACGAGTCGGTTCTTGTGCCATTAGGCTGGCTCCGTTCACAGACCACAACTGTGTGTCTGTGACAGTGGCGCTAACGCCAACAGCGCTACGAGCCGCCTATTGGCACTTCAACAATGCTTTGTTGGAGGACCAGGGGCTCGTGACATTGATCCAGGAGTTTTGGACGGACTGGAGGGGTTGCAAGGGGGACTTTGCCACGTTAAAACTGTGGTGGGACGTGGGCAAGGTTCATTTGCGACTTCTGTGTCAGGAATATACCAAGGGTGCGAGTGGGCAGCGCAAAGCTGAGTTGGAGTCACTCCGGGGGGAGGTACTCCATCTGGAGCAGAGGCTGTTCACTTGTAGGGACCAATCCCTGCAGAGCGAGTATGTAGAGAGGAAGGGTGTCCTCTGTGACCTGGAACGACACCAGGCCAAGGGGGCATACGTGCGTAGATCTAGACCGCGGCTCGTGCCTCTTCTACTCACTGGAGAAAAAGGGGGGGTAACAGTAGGCACATCTGTCTTCTAGATGAAGACGGTGCCCCCCTTACAGGACCGGAGAGTATCCGGGAAAGAGCCCGGGTTTTTTATAAAGATCTTTACTCTCCGGATCCCATTTCTCCAGATGCCTGCAGGGTGCTATGGGAGGGGCTCCCCACAGTCAGTGAGGGTGTAAGAGAGCGGCTTGATATACCACTATCTTTTCAAGAGCTCTCTGAAGCCCTCCGTGCCATGTCCTGTGAGAAGTCTCCAGGACTGGACGGACTGACTGTAGAGTTTTTTCAATTTTTCTGGGAGACTCTGGGACCTGATTTCCATCTGGTCCTTGGGGAAGCCCTGGAGATCGGGGAGATGCCCCTGTCTTGTCGCAGGGCAGTACTTGCCCTGCTGCCCAAAAAGGGGGATCTCCGGCTTATTAAAAACTAGCGACCGGTCTCTCTGCTCAGCACGGACTACAAGATTGTAGCTAAAGCCATCTTGCTTAGACTTGGGTCTGTGCTGGCAGAATTGGTTCACCCTGACCAGTCCTATGCGATCCTGGGCCGGACTATCCTTGATAGTATCTTTCTGGTCCGGGATCTATTGCATTGTTCTCGCAGGACTGGTCTGTCACTCGCCTTTCTCTCTTTAGAGTGTTTGACAGGGTGGACCATGGTTACCTTATAGCCACTCTGCAAATGTACGGCTTTGGACCACAGTTTGTGGGCTTTATAAGAACGCTGTACGCCTCTGCAGAGTGTTTACTTAAAATCAATTGGTCCCTAACAGCACCTTTGGTATTTGGACGAGGGGTGCGTCAAGGATGTCCCTTGTCTGGACAGTTATATGCACTGGCCATCGAGCCTTTCCTCTGCCTACTGAGGAAAAGGCTCACAGGGCTGGTGCTAAAAGATCCAGACATGCGGATTGTCCTTTCAGCTTATGCTGACGATGTGCTCCTCGTGGCCCAGGATCCAGTTGATCTTGAGCTGGCAAAACAGTGCCAGGAGGTATATTCAGCTGCCTCCTCCGCTCAGATCAACTGGTCCAAATGCACAGGCCTTTTAGAGGGTAATTTACAGGTAGACTCTTTGCCTCCCACGTTTCGTGACATCACGTGGGAGGCAGATGTCATTAAATATCTGGGGGTCTACCTGTCCGCTGCGGACGCTTCCGTCCCAGACAACTGGAGGGAGTTGGAGGGCAGTGTCCTCTCTCGTCTGGGACGATGAAGCGCTCTAGCAAAAATGCTTTCCCTTAGGGGGCACACTCTATTGGTGAATCAACTGGTGGCTTCTCAGATCTGGCACTGGCTGATTTGTCTGAGTCCGACCCCCGAGTTTGTCACCAATATCCAGAGGAATTTGTTAGATTTCCTCTGGATGGGAAGGCATTGGGTCTCTGCAGGGGTGGCAAGTCTGCCTTTGGTGGAGGGTGGACAGGGAGTAGTTTGTGTGTGCTCCCAGTTGTCCACCTTCCACCTTCAGTACCTGCAGAGATACCTATATGCAGATCCCTCTCCGCAGTGGTGCGCACTGGCATCCAGCTTTTATCGCCAGTTGCGCCACCTGGGGTATGACCGGCAACTATTTCTGATCAGGCCTCTCGGTGTTGCCGGCATACTACCAGGAAACCCTCAAGGCCTGGAGCATGGTCTCCGTGACCAGACACGGCGTGCCTTTGGGGGATGAAATATTCACGGAGCCCCTGCTATTTAATCCAGCAGTGGGGGCTCCAATGTTACAGTCCCCACAGTATCATCCGCCACCTTAGTCATGCACGGATGACCTGAGTCGGAGATCTCCTGGAATACGGGCGTTCTGATTGGGTGTCACCCCAGGAGCTTGCGCTCCGTTTTGGGATATGTGACGCTCAAAGTCTCAGGGCACTTGCTCCAGGAGATTAGGGATGCCATCTCCCAAGACTTGCACACCTTCCTTCGCGGGGCTTTGCAGGCCACATGAACCTTTCAACACCCCTGCTCCGGCTGTTTGCATTGGACACAAGCCCCGTGTTTCCCCTCAGGCTCCTCCTGTCCCCAACGTCTCGAAGTTGAGGGACATATCCTCGGCATGCTTTCGCGGCATGCCGAGGAAGAGCTTATATTCTCTTGTGCTCCATACAGTGCACTTCCTTGCCCTCGTGACCCGTCCCGATACCATCTGGAGACGCGTCCTACCAGCTGACGAGGGCAAGAGAACTTTATTCTGATTTAGTTCCACAACCCACCGGGGACTTGAGTTGGAGAGTGCTCCATGGTGCACTGAGCACTGGAGAATACTTAGCTAAATTCACAGACTCTCCCTCCACTTGTCCATTCTGTGGCAAGGGAGAGTCCGTGTATCATATTTATTTTAGTTGCGCCAGACTGCAGCCCCTCTTGTCACTCTTGAGGGGCCTCCTCCTGCAGTTCTGGCTGCATTTCTCCCCTCACATTTTTATTTTTGGGCGCCCAGTGTCCCGGGGCAATAAGGCCAGGGACCTCCTCGTCAACCTGCTCCTGGCATTAGCCAAATTGGCTATATATAAGTCCAGGAAGCAGTGTTTGATAGGGGGGGGGTTCACTTGTCATCTAAGGCCATGTTCCGGGTGCTGGTGCGCTCCCGTATCCGGGCAGAGTACCACCTGGCTTTGTCCACTGGGGGAATGGATGAGTTTGTCTCCCAGTGGGCTGTAGATGGTGTGCTCTGCTCGGTATCCCCCCAATCCGGTTTCTTTTTGTCTCAACCTCCTAAAATGATTTTTATTTAGTTTACAGAACATGTTTCTCATAATGTTAAAATACACTGTGCCAAGTTCAACCAATCCAATCTAGTTGGGGTAACCAGCAGTCTACATTTAAAAAACCAATAATTTTATTTTCTTAAATCTAATTTCATTTGCCTGACCGCTAGCCAGTGTGTGTGTCAGGCTTACAAGTATTGTGCCAAGTTCAACCAATCCAATCACAGTAGCTTGCACGCATAGTACCATTAATAGGAAAGAAAATGACAGGCAGAGGCAGGACACCCCGCAGGGGCCGTCGTGGTCGTGGTGCTGTGATTCCCTTTGGCCCTACAATAATGCCCAGTGTTCAGAGGCCAGTTACCCTGAAATTGAAAAGTTCAGAGGACGTAGTTGACTGGCTAACACAGGACACCCAATCTTCTACAGCTTCCGCTTGGAACATTGACGCACCATCCTCCTCCAGCTTAGCTTCGGGCACATCTCAAGTTACCACTCGCCTGCCTGCCGCCACCACCAATACTAGTACCACAGCCGATTCAATTGATCAGTCAGAAGAGGTATTTACACATCAGTTTGAAGAAATGAGTGATGATCAACCATTATTGCCAGAGGATGTAGATAACAGCGAAATGTCTCAGTCAGGCAGCAGTACACACATATACGTACGATGTGATGATGATGATGATGATGATGTACCCACTGCTGCTTCCTTTGTTCAGTTGTCAGATACAAGTGAGGCGGATGATGATGATGACGATACGTCCGTAGATGTCACGTGGGTGCCCGCTAGAAGAGAAGAAGAACAGGGGGAAAGTTCAGATGGGGAGACAAAGAGGAGGAGGAGGCGAGTTGGAAGCAGGGGGAGGTCGTCGCAACGAGCTAGTGGAACAGTCAGACAGCATGCATCAACACCCGGGGTCAGCCAGACAGCACACCAATCAACGCATGCTGTTGCCACCACCATAATGCCGTCACCGCAGAGCTAAGCAGTGTGGCATTTTTTTTGTGTGTCTGCCTCTGACAACAGCGATGCCATTTGCAACCTGTGCCAAAAGAAACTGAGTCGTGGGAAGTCCAACACCCACCTAGGTACAACTGCTTTGCAAAGGCACATGATGTCACATCACAAACGCCAATGGGATCAACACATGAGTACAAGCAGCAAACAAACTCAAAGCCGCCATCCTCCTCCTGGTCCAGCATCTTCATCCACGTCAACCACTGCTGTCCTCCTTGCCCCCTCTCAACCATCCGCCACTCCGTCTCTCGCCTCTTGCTGTTCCTGCTCATCTCCCCACAGTCAGGTGTCTGTCAAGGGCATGTTTGAGCGTAAGAAGCCAATGCCACAAAGTCACCCCCTTGCCCGGAGTCTGACCGCTGGCTTGTCTGAACTCTTAGCCCGCCAGCTTTTACCATACAAGCTGGTGGAGTCTGAGGCGTTCAAAACATTTTTAGCGATTGGGATACCGCAGTGGAAGGTAACCGGACGAAATTTCTTTGCCCAAAAGACAATCCCCAACCTGTACTCGATTGTGCAAAAGAAAGTAATGTCATCTCTGGCACACAGTGTTGGGGCAAGGGTCCATCTGACCACTTTTACCTGGTCTGCAAAGCATGGTCAGGGCAGGTATATCACCTACACTGCGCATTGGGTAAACCTACTGACGCCTGCCAAGCATGAATGCGTGGCTCTGCAGAGGAGTTGGTGACACCGCCACGACTTGCAGGCAGGCCTGCTGCCACCTCCTCTCCTCCTCCTACTCCATCCTCTTCCATAACCTCCTCAGCTGAGTCCTCTTCTGCTGCTGCGTCTTGCTCCACATCAACGGCACCCCCCCCAGCTCCCCAGATACTATTCCACATCCTGGATACGGCAGTGTCACGCCGTCTTGGGGTTGACTTGCCTGAAAGCAGAGATTCACCTGAACGCACAGGTGGATCAATGGCTGATTCCCACCAACGGGAGATTGGCAAAGTGGTTTGTGACAACGGAAGAAATTTGTTGGCGGCATTGAATTTGGGCAAGTTGACGCATGTGCCGTGCATGGCACATGTGTGTAATCTGATCGTACAATGCTTTGTCCATAAGTATCCAGGCTTACAGGACGTCCTGAAGCAGGCCAGAAAGGTGTGTGGCCATTTCAGGCGTTCCTACACGGCCATGGCGCACTTTTCAGATATACAGCGACGAAACAACATGCCAGTGAGGCACTTGATTTGTGACAGCCCCTCACGTTGGAATTCAACACTCCTAATGTTCGACCGCCTGCTCCAACAAGAAAAAGCCATTAACGAGTATTTGTATGACCGGGGTGCTAGGACAGCCTCTGCGGAGCTGGGGATTTTTTTGCCACGTTACTGGACGCTCATGCGCAATGCCTGTAGGCTCATGCGTCCTTTTGAGGAGGTGACAAACCTTGTCAGTCGCACCGAAGGCACCATCAGCGACATCATACAATTTGTTTTCTTCCTGAAGCGTGCTTTGCGAAGAGTGCTGGCTCAGGCCGTAGATGAGCGTGACGAGGAAGAGTTGTGGTCACCATCCCCACCAGAAACAGCCTTATCAGCATCGCTTGCTGGACCTGCTGCAACGCTGGAACAGGATTGTGAGGAAGAGGAGTCAGAGGAGGAATGTGGCTTTGAGGGGGAGGAGGAAGACCAATCACAACAGACATCCCAGGGTGCTCGTTGTCACCTATCTGGTACCCGTGGTGTTGTACGTGGCTGGGGGGAAGAACATATCTTCAGTGAGATCACTGAGGACGAGGAACAGGACATGGGTAGCTCGGCATCCAACCTTGTGCAAATGGGGTCTTTCATGCTGTCGTGCCTGTCGCAGGACCCTTGTATAAAAAGGCTGAAGGGGAACGACCTGTACTGGGTGTGCACGCTACTAGACCCCCGGTATCAGCAGAAAGTGCCTGAATTGTTATCAAATTACCGCAAGTTAGAAAGGAGGCAGCAGGTCCAAAACAAATTAACAAGTATGCTTTACACAGCATATAAGGGGGATGTCACAGCACAAGGGGAAGAGGTGAAAGTAATCCTCCTCCCACGACCACGCCGGCAAGGACAGGACGTTTAAAAGACGTGTTGTTGATGGAGGACATGCGGACCTTTTTCAGTCCTACGCATCGCAACAGCCCTTCGGGATCCACCCTCAGAGAACGACTTGACCGACAGGTAGCAGACTACCTCGCCTTAACTGCAGATATCGACACTCTGTGGAGCGATGAACCCCTTGACTACTGGGTATGCAGGCTAGACCTGTAGCCTGAGCATTCCAGGGCTCACAGCAGAAACCAAGCGAAGCGCTCTGGTCCTCAATCCTGCCTCCTCCACCGAAGAGGCATTCCTCGGTAACCCGCAGCCCAGCCCCTCGTACACTCCCACCATGCCTCCATCAGCGCCACTGCAGGTGCCACTGTCTCCCCCTGCCTCACCCCCCCATGAACACCACTAGGGAGACAGCGGCAGGCCACGGAGGATTTGGGCCCTGTGCCTAGGCGGAGTAGAACCTAGGGGCTGCGCAGATGTTTGTGCCTTCTCAATAGCACTCCTCAGTGTGTAGGACCACTGTAGGTGGGCATGTCATAGCAGAGAGGTCAGGCAAATCACAGTCCACTAGAGCAGGAAATGGAAACCCACTCCAGTATCTTTGGCATGCAAAACTTGTGGAACAGCACAGGCAGAGACCTAGCTAAATGTGCTGCAGTCCATAAAGTCACAGAGTGTCAGACATAACTGAGGGACTGAACAACAAATAATAAAATGTTCCCCTGGTACTTGATATATGTGATGTGGTGGTGTAATTTGGCCACTATTTGTTTTCCCAATGTAGATGGGATGAGCGAGATGTATATGCAAATATATATATATATATTCCAGCGTACACATTAGAGCCTCTGTGAGTGAGAAAGGGTTAATATGGCATAAGTTTCATGTTTTTGTGTTGCTATTTAATCAGGTAGTGTGTCTTTAATTGCTTTATGCATGTTGCAGCGTGGCTTTTCATATGGGCATATGCATGAACATTCCAACATTTGATGAAATGCATTTTAAATGCATATTTTTTATTTCGGGATTGTTGTGCAAGTAATTGTGATGCCTTTCTATTCTTTCCCCATGTTTTAAATCCCACTGGTGTATTTACATTGTCTTTTACAGTGTTAAGAACTTGCCCTTTGCGGGTCCTATTTGGATGCTGTAATATTTTTGCCTCCATTTGCGGGTTACGGGTTTAAACGCCAGTGTGTCTTTTGAGTTTTCTAGCAATTTAATAGCGATTTGCGAAAGTAACATTTATGGGCTTGACAGATCAAGGGCTTTTTGATTCCAAAAGCCGTAGGGTTTTTCCACCTGTAACCCGCAGATCGCTTGCAGGTAGCTGTAAGAGGCTAATTTAATAGCTGTAATATTTGTGGGCTCTGTTACAGGCTACGGGTTTTCACATTGGGGGAATTTAATAGGGCTGCTGGCCTCCTTCCCAGGTGAGAGAAACTTAAACCTGAGATGCTTGTCAACCCTCATAAGACCAAGCTGCCCATCACTGCCTTGTCTACTCCAATCCTATCCCCTCTCCCATTCCTACCTGCTTCTAATCCTAGTTATGCAAAAATCCCACCAGTTATAGGACCTGCAACAATCTAATATAATAATCTGTCATACCTTATCCAGGTCAGCTTCTCTTGTACCCTCTGTATGCAACAAAACTATGTTATCCAACACTTCTTTATCATTCAACTTACTATCAAACATAGAAACATAGCTTTCCTTATATGACACTGCCATATGGTGGCATGAGGGCCCACTCGGTACTAATAAAGTTTGACTGAGATAGGGATCCCAGTGATTTCCCTACCTCCTCCCTAAAAGAGTTATGAACACTTGGGATGGGAATAGATTGGTTGATCTGCTATTTGTTGGTGTATGTCTTATGTGCCCAGTCATTGGTGCTGTGGATTACTGCACTATGCTGTTGTTGGCTTCAGGATTAGTACAGGGTTAAAAACTGCAATCTTTCTATTGGTTGGTACCAGGTGCCTATGTAGGCAACTCTGGGTGAGAAAACCATTTTAAATAAAATAAATATGTATGTGTATAGAATTAATCAATGTAATGTATGTTTCTGATATATGCAGTATGTGTAAAAACAGGAAAATTTCCATATACTTTTAATAGGTTAGTTCTATGGACTCTGAAAGCAGCAATCTTCCTTCACAGGGAGAAATATCCTGTAGTTTATTAGTCCGGTCTCACTCAATAAAGTGACCCATCCATGAAATGCCAGGCAATTCTACACTGAACATGAGAAACAGCAAACCCAAGAAATAAGTTTCGGCCTTATTTAGACCTTGTCAATAGGGTGTAGATGAGTTCCCTAAAGCATCCAGGAAGCGTACTGTGTAACAGCATTTCTGTGTATAGGCGATTCTCTCAGAAACATTGCAATACCTTACTAACTTGTAGTCTATGTGTGGCTAGATTAAGTGAGAAAATGAAGATGTCATCCAAATAGACCACCAAAAATTTGTATCATTTGAATACCCAAACATGGAAAATTAATTATTAAAATATTGAATCACAGCTGAAACATTGCATAGGTCGAAGGGCATTATGATATATTTAAAATGTCCATCTCATGTACTGAATGCAGTTTTCTGCTCGTCTCTTATGTGTATTTAGTTATAGGCTCCTCGTCGATCTAGCTTAGTGAAGATTTTGGAGCCATGGATGCAATATAAAAGTTTAGAAATCAGTGGAAGAAGACAGTGATCCTTCACAGTGATTTTGTTCAAAACCAATGCAATGTTCAAAGTCAATGCACAATTTAAGGCCACCATCCTTTTTTAAGAAAAAGAAGAAGCCAGCACCTGCTGGTTTCATTGACTCTTGGATGAATCCCTTGGCGGCTTTGGATTCAGCCTTTGACAATGGATAGATTCTACAAGCATAGATTCTAAGCAAATGTATACAGCAGTTATACGGAAGATGAGGTGGCAGGATATCAGCTTTGACTTTGCTGAATACATCCAACAAACTTTGGTACTGTGGTTGCAAATTAGGATTGACTTGAGACTCTACAGAGGAATTTTCTAGATGGACCTTAGAAACAGCCTTGGTTATCCAATTATCTGCACATTTCAGGCTCTACGTTGATATCTGGTTGCCAATTAGTTTGAGTAGTATGCTTAAGGAGCCAAAGATAGCCCAAAGTTATTGGAACGGTAGAGCGAGACAGATTGTCCTGGTAATGCCTTCTTGGTAGGCGAGGACCACTGTTAGTCTCAAGTTCAACCTTTCCAGAGCCTAAAGGAGATGCAGCAATGGATTGAAGTGTCAAGGCTTGCCGTTTGGTAGAAAGCAGCACCAAATGGTCTTCTGCAAATTGATAGTCTATAAAATTTCCTAAATCACTAACAGCTTGAGCCTCAATTTCGTGAGGCCCTAGAGAAAGAGTAACTGGTACCAGAAGTCAAAATGTAGTTGATGGAGGGACAAATGAGGTTTTGTCTAGCAATCACCCCATATTAACTATTAAATGTTACATCATGCGAAGACAGGACAAGTTCTGATAATATGTATTTTAGTTCCACAATAAAGGTACTGGCAGGCGCGGAGGCAGCCCCACGCACTGGGTCTGATGCAACACAGCGTGACCCAACGGAGCCTAGAGCACTCATGATTGGCTGAGAGAGTGGAGGAGGGACTTCCGCCCATTTCGCGGGCTTCCTCCTTCACTCTGCATCGGCCATTGGCAGGATTTGGAAGCCAGTGTGGTCTGCTCCCGTCTTGGTGCCTGCAAGTATAGCTGCCCAGAATTCCTTAACCGTGTCAGTGATAAGGCAGTGGGGGTCCCTCTGTGTGCTGTGTGGGCTGCGTGCTGGGTGGGCTGTGTGCTGTGTGGGCGGTGTGCTGTGTGTGCTGTGCTGTGTCTGTGTGCTGTGTTTGCGTGTGGGTGTGTGGCATTTGTCTGCGTCCGTGGGGGCTGGTGTGGCTTTCTCATAGACCCTGGGGAGTTAGAAGTCCTTTTGGCCATGGTTAGGTCCCCAGCATTGTGTCATGGCGTTAGGTGGGTCCAGGATAGATTGGTTTCGGCGCATCTGGGGAGCGAGGGCCTCAGTCTGAAGTGGCTGCTAGCCTGAGTCTCGTGAGGGAGGTCACTAGCCCAGACAGGCACCATAGGCCCATGGAGCCATGCAACAGATGCTGGCAATAGGGCCAACCAGAGGGCAGGGGCCACGGATGAGGTCTTCGAGAGCCAGGAGCTAATCCCACCCACTGCAGAAAGGTCAGAGCCATAGGGAGTTGCGGGCGAGGGCCTAGCCGTCCGGTCACCACATAGCGTCTTGCCCCAAGGCCTGCACCGGACCCCAGAGTCCGCTAAAACCCCAGTTCAGACCCGGTCCCGGGTTTCTAGGGGTTAGAGTAAAAAGCCAGGGTATTTTTCAGGGACAACGCTCCCCCAGTGGTGTGACTGGCAAGGACATGGGATCCATGAGAGGAAAAAGACATCAGGTGCTTGAGGAGATGGCTAGCGACGGCAGTTAGGTGCTGATAGACAACGTTTCAGTCACAGCCAGGGCGGCGCGGCAGACGCGCCCCACCAGGGCTCGCAAAGCAACGAGCAGGTACAGTCCTTTCGCTTTTACTTCCACCCCAGCAAGGAGACAGAAGTCCCCGGACGAAAAAGTTAGGCCACAGCTTAGGTTGACGCCAAGGGATGCAGACACGCAAAACGGGTTTAGTTACGGCATTGGCCAAGCCCTTAGGCCATTGGGGTTAGTTGAGTCTCTAAGCCCTGCCGTTGCCCTAGATTGGGTTTCCGAGCACTCCTCAGGGTGCAAGCGGACTGCTGGGGCAGCTAGATACAGGCATAGGAGAGCTAGTAATTGTTCTTCCAGCCTTCCCAGATCCAGAGGCAGGTCCAGGTCTCGAAGTGAGAGGTCAGGCGGTTGCAGCTGCACATGCTCAGGAGCCGGCAGGGAGAAGAGCCCTCAGAGGTCTAAGGCGGACACGGATTCCCATTCGGACCGAGCTGCGAGAGTGTTCCAGGGTGGCAGCTACCCCTGCACGACGGGAGTCAGGTGAGTGTACAAGGGATTTGGGTGTGGAGCGATACGAGGGGGGGGGGGCTCCATCCATGGCACCCCAGTTGTTTGCATCCCTAAAATCTCTTATCTGTGCCCACGATCTCCCAAACAGTGACAAAATAGCCGGTCCGTGGGTGGGTAGTCTCTCCGGGAATGCCCAGGCGCACCTGGGTCACTCCTCCGGGTTAACTCTCCTCCCCTGTATGGAAATAAACACTTCTACCCTTCCAGCAGGCCCCCAAGGGGCGCCGTTACCCTCCATTCAGAACAACTCTTTAGTCGGGACGGGCGGGGTGGCAGAGTCGGCCGGGAGGCCCACCATTGTGTGCGCCCAAGACAACCTCGGGGCAGATTTGCCTCTGGATGTCAAAGAAAAGATCTGGTGCAGGGAATTTGTTGAACTGTTCTCATTATTGCCCATATCCTGGTTAGCAGATCCCCCGGAGCGTTTCCCTAGGGAAGGCGATGATCGTAAGAATTCCTTTAGGCGGCTACCCCGTACATTCGACAACTGGCTCCAGGCCTTCTCAATCAATGCGTATCGGACTTACGGGGGGATGGCGTGGTGGCGGTACGATGAGGAGTTTCAGCTGTACATGGGGTCAAGGTCGACCATGGCGTTGAGCGACAAGAAGGTAGCCTATTGGCTGAACATAATGACTCTGATGCGGGCCATGCCATGGGAACACAGGCGGGTCAAGTAGCCACACCACATTGGGCGCCCCCGGCCTCGGGATTTGCCGCTCCTTCAATGATGGCAGCTGCAAATGGGCCCCGAACTGTCGTTTTAAGCACTCCTGCTCGGGCTGCAGCGGAGGAGTCCTCTCCAAAGAGGCAGGACTCCTATCCGGTTGGCCACATAGCTACCATGGCTAGAACACTATGGTAGACGGCTGGGAAGGCAAAAGCAGCTTCGCTGCTGAGGGTTTTCGTGGTGGTTTTGAGATCCCGTGTTCCCTCCTTCCATCCGCTTTGCGTCCAAAGAATTTGAAGTCAGTTAGTAATTTCCCCGGAGTGGCCTCGGAAAAGATCCAGGCGGAAGTGGGGCTCGGTAGGATGGCGGGTCCATTCTCATTTCCCCCAATCCAAGACTTGGTAATTTCTTGGGAATAGTGACGAAATAAGAGCCGGGAAAATGTTGTCTAATACAGCACCTGTCCCACCCTCGGGTGGGCTTGGGAAATGACGGAATTGGTAATGAATGGTCCACTGTGTCCTACTTGTCTTTTGACCATGCCACGGGGCTTGTTAAGGCCGCCAGCGTCGGTGCCAAGATGGCTAGGGTGGATATTGAGTCTGCTTTCCAGTTGCTCCCCATTCATCACCGTAGCCATCAGCTTCTGGGTGTTTCCTGGAGGAAGGGTACTACGTGGACCTTTGTTTAGCCATGGGTTGCTCCGTCTCGTGTGTGTATTTTGAGACATTTAGCACTTTCCTTCAATGGGTGGCCCGAACTGCGGCGGGTTACCACAGCATCATCCACTATGATGATTTTCTCTACGTGGGGCCAGTGGGCCGTGATACGCGTGGTTTTATTCTTGAGACATTTACGAGTTTATGCCAGAACTTCGGGGTTCCATTAGCGCACAAGAAGACGCAGGGTCCCACAACGGAGTTGGCATTCCTGGGCATAACGATTGACTCCAAAAGAATGGAGTGCAGCTTACCCATTGAGAAGGTAGCAGACCTTACAGAGGACCTCTGGGCCCTTGGGGGCGAGGGGAGGGTAACCTTGAGGCGCCTTCAATCGATTCTCGGGAAGCTTATCTTCACGTGCAGAATCATCCCAATGGTCAGGGTGTTCAGCAGGCGATTGTCACTGGCTACGGCGGGGGTGATGCAGTTGCATCACTTTGTAAAAGTGTCAGGAGCAATGAGAGTCAAACGCGAAAGTCTGGATAGCGTTCCTTCAGTCGTTTAATGGCGCTGCGTTAATACATCCAGAAAGCGTGACGATTGCCCAACTCGGGCTGTATACAGGGGAGGGATTCGAAGGGTTCGGCGCTTACTAAAAGGGATCATGGTTAGCTGCGGCATGGCCCAAGTCATGGGTTTCTGGTGGCCTCACATCGAACTCAGCCTTTATTCCCTATGGTAGTGGAGGTTCAAGCATGGCACGGAGTTCAAGGATCGGCATCATCATCATTGCCAGTACTAAACCTTATACGGTGGTTGGTGCTCCTTTGCTTGCGGTTGAACATATGGTTAAGAGCATTCCACGATTTACATCCGGAGAATGGCATTGCTGATGGACCTTTCTCGGTTGCAGGAAGCGCGTTTCAGGACACTGGCTCCTGGGGTTAAAACGCAAGGCGAGGACATCCTCCCGGAACTCTGGGAGCTTGGAGCGGTTGGATAGCCAAGTATGTCAAACAGTCGCTGGCACCGCGGACATGGGCGGCCTATAAGACGGTATGGAACAAATGGAACAATTTGGTGGAGGTTGTCGGTGGTACCGCTTCGGAAGAAGAATCATTAGGCTTGTTACTATGGTTCCTGTTGCGGTGCGCAGAAAACGATGATTCCAAGGCATCGGTTAGTTGGCAGGTCACAGCGCTGGCCTTCACGTTCAAGATGGCTGGTACAAGGGACCTGATGAAGGAATTTGTGGTTCGCCGAGTGGTGAAATGCATGTTCATGGGTGATCAGAGGCAGGACAAAAGGCGTCCAATTACCTTCTCATTGTTGGTGAGCATGGAGCAGGAGTTGGAAGTACTCTGCAGGGACCCCTTTGAATCCCTGCTTTTCTGGACGCCTTTCTCTCTAGCATTCTTTGGAGCCTTCAGAATCGGGGAGCTGGGCATGCTTGGAAAAGCACTGGGTGGCCCTGGGCGCGGGCCCAGGGAGTGAGCTTACTGTCCTGGCTCCTACTCCATTATGTTAATTAAGGAATGTTATGTTAATTACGGTAATTATGTTAAGTTGGTTAATAAAGCTGTGGCCCGTGTCACTCCCAATTTGGTGTCAGTCGTTATTTCACAAGTTAATGGATCTTGATGGGTCAAGGCCTTTGGCACATCTTACACTTTGCTCTGCCTCAGAGAGATGAGTGAAGCTGACTTGTATCGGTTTCTCAGTAGGTAAGGAGGTAGTAGCAGAAGGATTTTAACACTTGGGTGCCAATTTGGAGGTTGAGGCTGGATGAAAAGTTGTCTCTTTAGTGCCTTCACTCAGATGAAAATCTATTTGGTTAATCAGGGAGATCAATCCTTCCAGAGAATCTGGTATATTATAATGAGTGAGCACATATTTTATGAGCTTGAAAAGTTCCAGATGGTAGATTGTCAATAAACCCTCATTATTCCAGCCAGACTTAATAGCCAGGTTTCAAAACTCAGTGGTATACTGTCTCACAGTGTGCCCCTTGGCCCCCTGTTGGAGATGTAACAACATTAGCAGAGGAAGAGGCACAAGATGTCAAAATCCTTCTTAAATTCAGACAAACATATTTTGGAGTCTTTGACAATTGGAGAATTTCTCGCCCAGAGTAGTGTTGATCAGGCCATCTATTAGCAAAGATATTACATATGCTATATGTGCAATGAAAGGAGAAAAGTACCATCTGGAGATTGTGTGGTATGGAACATTTGTTGAATGCAGCCTCAGCAGGCAGTTGGATCATGAGAATAGCATCATGGAGCAGGTAAGTGTTGGTTGTGGGAGGATTTATAAGCATACTTACAACTACTTTATAATATAATCCTGCCAGGATTTATAGGTAACTGTACTGCTGCGACTTGCATTAAATAGATTATTTTCTTCGTTATACACAAGGGAGGTACCAGTGGTTGGGATACAATAACACAACGGGGCTACACTACCTTCACCAAATAATTGATTACCGCAGGAAGAAATCCAAAAGAGGTTTGAAAAAATAAATGTTAATAAAGCCCCAGGTTCTGATGGTATACATTCAAGCGTACTGAGGGAACTTAGATCTGTAAGATTATATCTAATTTTTCAAGATTCACAGGGTCTCTACCAGATGACTGGAGAAAAGCAGATGTGATACCTATATTTGAGAAGGGAACAAGAACAAATCCAGGAAATTATAGACTTGTAAGCCTCACTTTAGAAGGGTTAATAAGGGATAGTGTGCAAGAATATATCTGTTTAAACAGGAATATAAGTAGGAGTCAACACAGATTTATGAGGGATAGGTCATGTCAAACAAACTCTGCGTATGTTTTCTTTTTGGATTTTGCAAAGGATTTTGATACAGTGCCACATGGGCGACTATTGTGCAAACTAAGGGATACAGGATTTGCAATAGATATCTGTTCATGGATTGAGAGCTGGATAAAAGACAGGAAGCAAAGGGCTGTTGTAAAAGGAACATACTCTGATGATTTGGACTAATGTGGTAAGTGGGGTTCCTCAGGGTACAGTATTAGGTCCTCTAATTTTTAACATATTTATTAATGACTTAGAATTAGGATTGTAAAGTAGTGTCTCCATTTTTGCTGATGACGCTAAGTTGTGCAAGGTAATTAAAATCAGATAATGATGTACTTTCCAAAGGTATTTGCATAAATTAGAGAAATGTGCGACAGATGAGATTTAATACGAATAAATGTAGTTATACATCTGGGAAGGAAAAATAGCCATGCAATTTATAATGTTAATGGAGCAAATCTAGGTGTATCAGATATTGAAAGGGATTTGGGACTTGTGGACACCCACCTAGGTAACAGTGCTCAATGCCAAGCAGCAGATGCAAAGGCAAGTAAAATATTAGCATGTATTAAGAAGGGTATAGATGCCAGGGAAGCAAATATAATTCTGTCACAATATATACAAATCCCTAGTACGCCCTAATTTGGAATATGGAGTACAATTGTTGGCACCACTTCATAAAAAGGGCTTTTTAGAGCTGGAAAAAGCACAGAAAAGGTCAACAAAACGAATAAGGGGATTGGAGAGGCTAAGTTATGAAGAAAGACTAATCAAATTAAATGTATTTTCTCTAGAAAAAAGGCATCTAAGAGGAGATATGATTATATTATATAAATACATCCAGAATCAGTATAAAGAATTGTCAAGGGAGCTTTTTGTACCAAGAGGTTTTCAACTGACAAGAGGACATCCTTTGAGGTTAGAAGAAAAACATTCCACCTTAAAGAAAGAAAAGGATTCTTCACAGTAAGGGTGGTTAAACTGTGGAATTCTCTACCAAAGGAGTTGGTGATAGCAGATGAGATAGATAACTTTAAAAAGGGGTTGGATATATTTTTGAGTAAAAAGGTCATTCAGGGTTATCTTGGATAATTAGAGAGGGAATATTGATCCAGGGAGGAGTCCGATTGCCAGTATCTGTGGTGAGGAAGGAATTCAATTTGTTTCCCCTTTTGAGTCAATTGGCAAAGTTTTACTGGGGAGGGGTGGGGTCTGTTTTCCTTCCTCTGGATAAATTAACAATTAACAATGAATCTGCAATTGCAGAAACACCTACAGCCTTATTAAATTGTGATTTGGCCAATTGAATAGGGCTCTATATAAGCACATAGCATATCTTGCTTTTGGATAGATGTTTACTTACTAAAAAAAATATGCTATGTGCTTATATAGAGCCCTTTTCAATTGTCCGAATCGCAATTTAATAAGGCTGCTAGCCTGCAATTGCCTTACTATCTTCCTATCCAACAATTTTTATATGCCCCACTGAAATTTGGCTTCTGTTCCCAAACTCAATGCAAATTTAACTTATAAAGGCTAATCATATTAAAAAAAAATCCTATGCCTAATTTACAAAGCCAATAAATAATCTTAGGGAATTGTCGCTCTGAGTTAGATAATTTAATAAATTCAGATTTGAATCTTTCTGATATAATAATATATTGTATGTATAGTTATCACACTGTTGTGGCTTTTCATGTTGATTAAAAATGGTGTGATATTATGTTAAACACTTACTGTATGTGTTTTTTACACTAGTATATTCTTTTTTGATTATTATAACACTAGAGTATTGCCCGTCAAAAAATGACGGCAATGAAATTGTAAGTGAGCTAATGCTGTTTGGTGTATAATAATCAAAAAAATAATACATTAATAAATTAATATACTTTACCTATTTTGAAGTAATATATGCAGGAAGCATTATGTTGAAGAGCTGGCAATCTCTTGTGCTGTGCAGCTGCTGTGTAAGTGTGATGAATGTGTGTAGTGTAATAGTGTGCGTGCGCAAGACAAAACCATTAGCGTAGCTGTGTACTTCCGCATTGTATAAGTTATTGTTCTAAAAAGGCGGCTAATGTGTGGTATGAGTCTGTCCTGTAGCCTCGTTTTCGTTTTGTTCGGCGGCCATTTTTTCTCTCGCTTAGAGAATTTTTTAGTGTCTAAACACTTTTATTTTGAATTAAATTGAGGTGTAACTTCATTTTTTGAGGTCCTGGATGCTCCCTCTTGCTGTATGTAAGCTTTTTATGTATGTGTTGTGTGTATTTATTGTGTTTTTCATTTTTTCCTGTCCGCGGGTTGTGGACAATTTTTGCAAGGTCGTAATTGGTCGTAACGTGTCTCGTACTTTTTTGCGAGGGCTGCAGTTGCTGGCAAGGAGCTTGCATGCTCACAATTATATATGCGACTAGCGACTTGCCCGTCAAAAAATTACAGCAATGAAATGTGTATGTTTGGAAAGTTGTTTAGTTAATATACGTATTTGACACTTGTAAGGTTTTAGTTATGATGAAATAAGTGCTATTGTGATATTAAACATGCTTATTTTTGTAAAATGTTCTTTTGTTGAACATTAACTGTTAAAGCATTTTGTATGAAAAGTATTAACATTTGAATGTAAGAACAGTTGAACTTGAAATTAATCAGTATTGTAAACTTGAGGTAATGGTTTTTTAACATACATGGTTTATCTGAAGAATTGTTAACTTAAATTCCAGAGGAAGGCAAACAGTAAAAACTCTCTTTGAAACATAGCCAATTGTATCATAGAGGGAAAAAAATTAATTCCTTCCTGACCCCATTAACTGGCGATCAGATTACTCCCTGGATTAATGTTTAACATAAAAGACAACATTTACATTGTTACTTAAAACGTGGTTGAGCTCTTAACATGAACTTTGTAATATGTCTAAGTAAAGAACTTGAAAGTATATTTTTTTAAACTTGAACTTTCTTATCTGTCTAACTAAGGAACTTGAAAAACATTTTTTGAAACTTGTAACATTAGAAACAGTAACATAGTTAATTAACATTTTAACATAATTTGTGAAAATAATGGAAGTGAAGTGTTTTGTGAGGCTTATCATCCATAAACAGTAATTCCATTAATTATGAGTGAATTGTTTATTGATTTGTATTTTTCAATGGTTGACCTTTGTTTGTTGCTGTGATTTAAAACGTGGTTGACCTGTTAACATAAACTTTGTAATATGTGTAAGTAAGGAACTGGAAAGTATATTTTTGGAAACTTGAACTTTCTTATCTGTCTAAGTAAGAACTTAAAAGTTTTGGTTCAAGCTTGTAACATTATAAATAGTAACATAGTGAATTAAGATTTTAACATATTTTTTTATTAAAAGTATTAACATTTGAATGTAAGAACAGTTGAACTTTAAAATAATAAGTATTGTAAACTTGAGGTAATGTTTTTTTAACATCCAAGTTCTATTTCAAGAATTCTTAACTTAAATATACATTGAATCCAGAGGAAGGCAAACAGTAAAAACCCTCCTTGAAACGTAGCAAATTGTATCAGAGAGGGAAAAAAAATAATTCCTTCCTGACCCCATTAACTGGCGATCAGATTAATCCCTGGATTAATGTTTAACATAAAAGACAACATTTACATTGTGACTTAAAACGTGGTTGAGCTCGTAACATGAACTTTGTAATATGTCTAAGTAAGGAACTTGAAAGTATATTTTTTTAAACTTGAACTTTTTTATCTGTCTAAGTAAGGACCTTGAAAATATTGTTTTGATACTTGTAACATTAGAAACGATAACATAGTTAATTAACATTTTAACCTTATTTGTAAAAATAATGCAAGGAAAGTGTTTTGTGAGGCTAATCATCCATAAACAGTACTTCCATTAAATATGACTGAATTTTTTATTGATTTGTATTTTTCAAGGGTTGACCTTTGTTTATTGCTGTGACTTAAACGTGGTTGAGCTGGTAAAATGAAGTTTGTAACGTGTCTAAGTAAGTAACTTGAAAGTATATTTTTTTAAACTTGAACTTTCTTATCTGTCTAAGTAAGGACCTTGAAAATATTGTTTTGAAACTTGTAACATTATAAACAGTAACATAGTTAATTAACATTTTAACATAATTTGTGAAAATAATGCAAGGCAAGTGTTTTTTGAGGCTAATCATCCATAAACAATACTTCCATTAATTATGAGTGAATTGTTTATTGATTTGTCTTTTTGAATGGTTGATCTTTGTTTGTTGCTTTAGTAATTGTTTTAAATCGCACATATAGTTTGGTCTCTGGAAAAGTGGTTCTTTAAAAAGAGAACGCAAGAACTTAAACTTGTTGCACGCTGTGTAAGCACTTTTCTGTATGTGTTTGACAATTTAATGTAGTTTAACAGGAAAATATTATTTTTGTAAATGTAATTTCTCATGCTTAATAATGACCTTTTGATGGGAACGGACATTTATGTGTATTTGTTTTAAAAATGTGGTGGTTATATTGTGTTTTTTTATATTTTTGCATTTGCTTTTAAATTTGTTTTGCATGGCTTTTATTCCTTTAATGAAAAGTTAAAGTACTTCATAGTAGACAATGTTTTTAGTAAAAATACGTCCATCTTCTAATAAATCACCTTGACTTTCATTCTTTTCAATGTAAACTTTAATAGCCTGTGGATTTTTGCACCGTGATAACGCAATGTACAATTGGCCATGTACAAATACTGGTTCTTGTAAGAAAATACCCACAGATTTGAACGTTTGTACTTGTGATTTATTAATGGTCATGGCAAATGCCATAATGATGGGAAATTGTCTTCTTTGAAGTATAAAAGGGAGACTACTTTCACTTGGTGCTAAATCTATTCTTGGTATGAAAACTCTCTCTCCTTTATGGGTACCAGTTAAAATTTTAGCATCTATGAAATGGTCCTTTAATTGTTGAACAATTAATCTTGTCCCATTGCATAGGCCTTTTTTGGGGTTCATATTTCGCAGTGACATGACAATTGCACCTTTCTTTAGCTGCAAAATATGTGGTGGCATTCCAGAAGAAGTTAGTGAGTTTATGAATTCAGTGGAAAAGTTTGCCTGACTTTCATTGTCATCAGCAAGTACAGAATCAGCACTGTGATAATTTCTTTGTGGTGCATTAATTTTTTTTAAGATTTCATTATTGAGGATTAATGCATCCTTATTTTTACACGTTAGTATGACTTGGTTGGCAAGCTCTGAATATTCCTGGTTATTTATGCTACCTTCAAATATAGCCGATATAATATCTTGGTGACAAATCATATGAGGTGGGATCTGCACAGTGTCGTCAAGTAAATTTGGTATTTTTTCTGTTCTGCCTTATCCAATTTTAATAAGCATTAATTTGAAATCAGTTTGGCCTTCTGATCTCATGTTTTGTTGCAGTTGAAGATGGGTAAAATGTTTCCATAGTGTGCTTGACTTTATACAGGTTTCGATAATGTCAGTTCGGTTTCCATGTACAACGACAGGTAATGTTTGTCTAAAATCGCCAACTAACAACATTACCTTTCCACCAAATGGAAAATGATTATCCATGACTTCACAAAGCAAACGGTCAATACATTGGAGGGCATAGCATGAGATCATTGTGGCCTCATCTATTATAATTAATTTACTTTTTTTAAATGTTTTTGCTTGTATTGATTTCATGCGAATATCTGACACAGAGGTTTCTAAAATAGGCACTGGCAGTTTAAAGCCACTATGTACAGTTCTTCCACCTTCTAATTAAAGTGCGGCAATTCCAGTAGTGGCAAACGGCAGTGCTATTTGACCATGTGCTCGTGCAGAACTCATTAATAAATTATATAGATACGTTTTTCCTGATTCGCCAGGTCCATCAAGATAGAAATAACGCTTGTCATCATCTATTGTATTTTTAATGGCATTAAATGCTTGCAATTGTAACGTATTTAAAGTTGCAAGTCTTTCTTCTGTTCTTTCTACTTGTAGTTGAATGTCATAGTCTTCAAAGTTTATGTCATCTATAAGACCTGGATCAGGCAAATTAAAACTTGCACAACTTAATCCATGAGTTAAAAATACTTGTTGGATTTCCATTAACGCTTTTAAGTGTGCAATAGGTTCATTGTATCGTTGCATAAAGTCTTCAGACATATTACTTTTAAATGTCTCCCACAAAGCTAATGCATTTGGAGCATATGAGAAGATACAAATAAATGCAAATTGTTCTCTCTTCTGCCGTGGCATTTGACATAGTGCTGCTTCTTCTAATCATCTTTCCCATTCTGTATCATCAGCTAGTAAGTTTCTGTCTTGCAGCTAAATGGAAGGATTCATATACTATGTCATTAACAGTTCTTAAGTGTTCAAAACTTTGTGCTCCAGGAACATTTAAAAGTAATATTCGTAAGCAAAAACGTTCAAGATCTCTTGGACTGACTGTGTAAATTCTTGGGATTATTATATTTCCTCTGCTTTTTCTAGGTCTCCATAATCCATTCACAAAAACATAGTGATATGGAATTTCAATATATAAGAATTGTGTTGCTTCTGAATCTGTGGAATTTAATTCAAACCATGCAGTTAGTGTAGTGTGACGATGTTCACTTTGGGCCAATGCATTACTTTCATTTCCAGAATGGAAATAAACTAAATGTCTTTGTGGCAAATGTACTGCTAATCTATATACTGCATGTGATCTATCATGCATTTCAAATTTTAAAAGGCGCCACATAGCTTCTGGTGCACTTACATAGCGAGCATCTACATGAGATGCAAGTTCATCATGTATTAACTCACTGCTTTCAGGGTTGTCTGCACTTTTGACGACTACAGTAGCTGCATCACAGCCTTTGTAAATATATTTGTACACATATTTAATGGATTTGCAGGCTTCTACATTAATGTGTGCGTTATACTTCATGCGTAAATGTGGATTGTAGGGTACTACATATCTATTGTCAACTTTTTTACCACGAATAATGGCACTATCTCGTTCTCTTCATTTATAAAGTGGATAGCCATCACAATTGGCATAGGTTTTGTCTCTATAATCTTTTGGAAAATCTTTGGAACATTTATTATTTTCCATACGTGGTGATTGTGGATTAAGCTCACCACAGGGTCCATGAATCATATGCCATGCGATGAGTAACAATCTCATATAGTCTACCATATAGTTCTGCATCTGGTAGTTCAGCAACAATGAGTGCATCCACTTTGTCAGCAGTATCTAATTTATCTTTTTCTTGAAGTATTATGAGAAGATGTGCAGGCCTCTTTTTTGACATTCAATGGTATATACATGAGCAAGACATTTGCCAAATAAGTGACTTATAGTGATGTCACGTATTAATTCATTTAATTTAATCTTAAAAACTCTGGCTACTAAATCTGGTCTATCAGAAGGACTTTGGCCAAGAAGTAAATTTTGTGTAATTTCTGGCCATTGGGGATTACATGTAAATGTAAGAAATAAATCGGGTTTGACAAATTTGGTGACAATAGCCATAGCATCATTGTATCTTTCTCTCTTATTTCGAGGAGATCCTTGAAAGGAAGATGGTAAAATTATGGCTTTGCCAGCTGTCATGTCTCTGCTTGTAGCCACCTCAGCAACATAGTCCATTAGTCCAGAATATTGTTCTACACGTAGTTTATCTTGTTGATATTTTATAAAGTTTAAATTATTGGCCTCAACTTGCAAATAAGAATCAATAATCCATTGTTGTGTTAGTTTTCCACCACATAAAATTGGATTAAATGTATTTCGAATGGCAATTTGAGCTACTTTAAATTCAAGCATAGAAACATTATTTCGGATTCTGGCTTTAGCATTTGGGTAACTGGGAAGTGTTAATTTTGGTTGCCAAACTGCCTCTCCGTGTGTGAAAAAAATGGGATATGTCATTGGATCTAAATTTGGACTTAAGATACTCATATTAATGAATGGTTGCTCCTCATTTCTGTGATATATTCTAATGTCTCTTTGAAATGGTGGTTCTCCTTCATCATTTTGAAACACCATTGCAACCTCATTTGATGTTGGCGAGTTATAACGACGTTTATCGGTATGTCTGTCTCTTTTAAACACTATATTGACATTTGGCATTGGTAATTGATGTCTTTGTGCATGAAGTTGTTGTTCATTTTCTACTTCTGCCAATTTTTTATAAGCTTTAGTTTAGGGGTTATTGTTCATAATGTTATCTAGCTCTATAAAAACACTGGGTAAGCATTTTTTATTTTCTTCCAGCTGCATACGTTGGTCAACAGCTTCCATTGTATCTAGGACATATAGTTGAGCGAATTTTCTTTGCTCTCCTTTCTCTGGATGTAAACGGGAAGTACGATGATAAATTTGGCCTTGGACTTTAAAACAGTAAGGACCATGTCCTGGTACATTAGCAGCCAATGTTGCCCCCATAGATGCAAAGGATATGGCACTATTGTAGGATCTTATGTTTGTCTTAAAATTTTTGTAGTTTGGAAAGGTAGGTTCAGTCATAATGTTTTGTAAATTTTCTTTCTGGAAGTTTGAACTTGCCTTTATGACAGCAACTAATAAATTGGCCATCTCGGGGTCTCTCCTTTTTAAAATAATAAGCCTCACAAAACTGACATTGTGTATTCATGTCCCCACAATTATGAACCTCTACTGCTAAAGACTTGAGTAAAGGACAATTGAAAAAGCATATATCAGTTTGATTTTAAAATTCATCAGGTGAAATGTCATGTGATGTTTCAGGAACAGGTTCTAAATGCTCTGTTTTTTGTGTGGCTTTTTTTGGTATATGTTTTATTGGTTTAGGTAAAATGTCATGTAATGTTTCAGGAAGAGGTTCTAAATGCTTTGTTTTTTTGGTTGCTTTTTTTTGTATACCTTTGATTTTTTCAGATAAAATGTAATCTGATGTTTGAGGAACAGGTTCTAAATGCTTTATTTGCTCAGTAGCTTTTTTTGGTGTATCTTTAATTTTTGCAGCTGATAGTCTTTTGCTTGCAAGTCTTTTGCGTTCTTTTTCTCGCCTAATTTCTTTCTCCTCTGGTGTCTGCTGGTTGGCCCATCTCTCTTGTCGTTCTCTAGTTTGACGTCTTTTCTTTCCTTGTTTGCTCTCGTTAGTAGCCATGTTAATCTGTAAAAGAAAATAATGATAATTAGTTTAGTTTGAGATGTTAAGTTTGTTTTTTACATTTTTTATTATCAACAGTTTGTTTATATGTGCTTGTAGTTCATTGTAGCGGTACTTTCTTTGTATTGTTAAATAAGTGTTTTTTTTTTGGTCTTACTTTCTGTCGTAGGTTGTAATTTTTGCCTTACATAAATAGCACACTCAAGGAACTGACACTATACCTTCTTCTACATGTAGTAGGTGTCTAGTGTTAATTGAAATGTATATTTTTGTTGTTTTGGCAATTTATTTTTTTGTTGTACTTTTAACTTACAGGCATAGTAGAGGGCAAAAATTAGTCTTTGTAATTTTTACTACAGGGGATTGTCATAATAGATATTGATATTTTATTTAAAGGCTTATATGTTCGGGCAATTAATTTTTTTTTTTCTTGGGGTGTTAGTACTATTTGTTGTAGTATTCTATTTTAGGTGTGTGTTTAGGTTTTATGCTTAATATTGTACATTACGACTGGTAATTGAGCATAATAAATTTTCTGCAGTGTGTGTTTTGACACTTTTGTGGACTATGCTGTTTTCTTTTTTTTTTTTTTGTGTAGATTGAAGTTTGGGTTTAATGTTAAACATTGTTGTCTTTAAAAGACAAATAATAGGTAAATGACAATTGTGTCACTAATATTTTGGTAAAGGTTATAATTATTCGGTGTTATTGTTTTGTTTTTGTTTTTTTCTGCTGACATGGATGCAGAATAAACATGTTTATATAGTTTTCTCTTTTTTTACTTCAAGCAGAATCTTTGTTGGTCCGCTGTTAAAAGTCTTCGTCCGATGCTCTTCACGCAGTGTCTGTTGTAAAATAAAAAATAAAATGTTATTTGATTTGAATGTATTTGTAATGAATAGCATATTTCATTGTTTTGCTCTATTGTATCTGTTATGGTGAATTTTTCTGCTATGCTGTTTTTTGTGCAACCTTTTAAAAAAAATGTAATTGTATTTGTATATTCCAGTTATCCTTTTTTTTTACTGTAATTATTAATGTGTTTCTTCTTTTGGATATGATGGCAATGTTTTTAGCATTATCCTGTTTTGTGTCCAACACTTTTGGTATGCTTATTTAGGCTTATAGCTTCTTAAACAGTAAAGAAGAATATTAATTTACTTTTCTATGTGTTTGTGTGATTTTTGGTCAATCCTGTTTTGTGTCTACCTTATGTTGCATAATTTATTTGCTTAATTAGTCTTTTTATGAAGATAAAATGTTTTTGTACAGTGAAAATGAATGTTTTCCCTATTTTTGGATATGATGGCAATGTTTTTAGCATTTCCTGTTTTGTGTCCACCACTTTTGGTATGCTTATTTAGGCTTCTTTGTAAGGCTTATAAGTTCTTAAACAGTAAAGAAGAATATTAATTAACTTTTCTATGTGTTTGTGTGATGTTTGGTACAATCCTGTTTTGTGTCCGCCATATGTTGCATACTTTTTTTGCTTAATTTGTCTTTTTTATGAGGATTAAATGTTGTTGTACATTAAAAATGAATGTTTTTCCTATTTTGGATATGATCGCAGTGTTTTTAGCATTATCCTGTTTTGTTTCCACCACTTTTGGTATGCTTATTTAGGCTTCTTTGTAAGGCTTATAGGTTCTTAAACAGTAAAGAAAAATATTATTTAACTTTGCTATCTGTTTCTGTGATTTTTCGTACAATCCTGTTTTGTGACCACCATATGTTGCATACTTTATTTGCTTAATTAGTCTTTTTTATGAGGATATGATCGGAATGTTTTTAGCATTATCCTGTTTTGTGTCCACCACTTTTGGTATGCTTATTTAGGCTTCTTTGTAAGGCTTATAGATTCTTAAACAGTAAAGAAGAATATTATTTAACTTTTCTATCTGTTTCTGTGATTTTTGGTACTATCCTGTTTTGTGTCCACCATATTTTGCCTACTTTATTTGTTCAATTACTGTTCTTTATGAGTATTCAATCATGTTGGACAGTACAAATTAATGTTAATTGCCTTTTCTATAACATGTTGTGCTTTTTTTTTTATCCTGTTTTGTGTTCACCACTTTTTGGTTGCTGCATTTGGCTTGTGGGTGATGGTTGGAGGTTATTTTACAGTAAAGAGGAGGAATAGTTTTGTTTTATGTATGTTGCTAATGTTTCAGATTCTATCCTGTTTTTTGGCTACCTCTTTATTTTTTTGGTTTCTGTGAAACTGTCTGTCTTCCTAAATTGTATAGGTCTTTGTGAAGTTTGTTGAACTGTGTTTTGTTCTTTATTCAATTTATATGTATTTTTATTTTATTTTACTTGAAATTGTTATATTGGCGTCCATTAAACATATATAGTTCCTTTATTTTTTCCTTGTTATACTATACCTTGATTGAAGTGTTGTTCTTGTCTGAATGTTGACAGTGTCTGTGAAAGTGAAATGGTTAATTGTATATTTCTTCTTTTTGATTTAGCAAAGCATGGTCTTTTTCAGCATATAATGTATTTTTTCTATCTTACCTCTTCTTCTTTCTATGTGTTCTTTAAAAGGGATTCTCTTGCACAGTGCACGGTGCAAATTCTTGAGTGACATTGTTGATGCAGAGTCTGTTTGAATAGTGAAAACAAGGGCAAAGATTCAGCTTTAGGTTACATATGTATTAGTGTCATATTATTTTTTGCTATCAGTTGCAGTAAATTAATGTCATGTAAATAGACTTGTTTAATTAGTTTCGGTTAACATTAGTTTGTTTTAGGGCCTATACATATAAATGTATGTGTGACATGTCACTATACATGATACACATAAATGTACATGTCACATGTCACTATACATGAATCACATTTTCATAGTTAAAGCTGTTTTTTTTTTTATGTCATTTAAATATACTTGTTTAATTAGTTTGGGTTAAGATTAGTTTGTTGTAGGAGCTATGCACATAAATGTGCGTGTCGCATGTCACTATAGATGAATCACAATTTCATAGTTAAAGTTGTTTTTTTTTCCTGTCTTAATAATAAAATGTAATATATTATAGCTAACCTCTCAGTTGTAATTCGCACAGTGTATGTAAAGTAGGAAATTAGGAAATAATTCTCTTCTCAAGTAACAGCAGCAGTTAACTATCCAGTCACTCCGTTCATCACCTGAGTAGAAATTTAGAATTTTCTGGAAAGTAGGCAGTATTTATAAACTTTCAAGTGCCTCAGACCGTTAGAACGCAATACGCATGCGCTATTTGCGTTCCAGTTTACAATTTGCGTTCAATCCGCCATTTTATGCGTAGTAGTTTTCAAAATGGTGGTTAATATCAGTGTGGTACGTGCCGCATAGTATGTGTTTCAGTTTTGCGAGTCACTATAGTATTGAAGCGTCTGTAGCCTCGTTTTAGTTTTGTTCTGCGGCCATTTTTTCTCTCGCTTAGGTGATTTTCGGCAGTTTAAACTAGTTTTTTTTTTACTTAAATGAACGTGTAAATTAACTTTTCGAGGTCACGGATGCCCCCTCTTGCTGTAAGTAAGCTTTTTATGTGTTCGTTGTGTTTATTTATTGTGTTTCTGATGTTTTCATGCGCCCCGTTTTTAGCCGTTTTTTTCGTCTTGGGAATGGGTCGTTTCGTATTTCGTATGGGTTGTCCGCATTTGCGGACAAACAATACAGCCGACGTTGGAGCCTCCACCACCGCAAATGCGGCCCCTTGCTTCGCGAAGGTCCGCATTTGCGGAGCGAACTGCCGCCCTTGCTTCGCGAGGGACGCAGTTCTTGCGGCCTCGCTGCGGGAGCCCGCAAGCGTTAGCAACAACTCGTATGCTCACAACTATGTATGTGATTGGAGATTCCTTGTACATATACTGAAACGTGGTGGGATGAATCTCATGACTGGACAGTTAATCTGGATGGTTATAACCTATTTAGGAAAGATAGAGGCAATGGTAAACGAGGAGGAGGCATTTGTCTGTATGTTAAGCCTGAATTTAAGCCTATAGTCAGAGAAGATATTTATGGTGGACCTAGTGATAAAGCTGAATGTTTGTGGGTAGAGTTAAATAGCGGAGCAGCAAATTCCAAAAGAATATTAGGAGGAGTATGCTATAAACCCCCAAATATACAGTAGCTGAAAGTGAGGAAATACAATTATTGTTACAGATTGAAAATGCAGCTAACCATGGTCAAGTTCTAATAATGGGAGATTTTAAATACCCTGAAATAAACTGGATAAATGAGACCAGCAGTTTATCTAAGGGGAGCAGGTTCTTGAGTACACTCAGAGATCATTATCTGGCCCAGGTTGTACAGGAGCCTACTAGAAATGAAGCTATCTTAGATTTACTCATCACAAATAATATTGATATTGTATGTAGTGTTGGAATAGGGCAACCTTTGGGAAAAAGTGATCACAACACAGTCTCGTTTGAGATTGAATTAAAAAAACAGAATTTTAAGGGGCCAACAAAAACTCTTAATTTTAAAAGGGCAGATTTTAATGGTCTAAGGGCAGCAATACAAAGTATAGACTGGGACAGAGAACTGGCAGGTAAAAACACTGACCACAAGTGGACAACATTTAAATCCTTACTAAATATACATACACATCGACATATACTGTGTGGGAATAAAAGTAAAAGGAGTAAATCCCATCCAATGTCGCTTAACAATGATTTAAAGATCAAGATACGGAGTAAAAAACAGGCATTTAAATTATACAAACAAGAGGGGACAGAGACTGCCTTACAGGAATACAAGGAAATCAACAAGGCTTGCAAAAGGGCGATTAGACTGGCTAAAATAGAAAATGAAAAATTAATTGCAAAAGAGAGTAAGACTAACCCTTAAATATTTTGTAAGTATATTAATGGGAAGAAGGCGAGGAAGGAAGCTATAGGAACATTGCAATGAGACACAGGCCGTCTGATAATTAGTGACCAAGAAAAGGCAGATGAGCTAAATAGGTTCTTTTCTTCGGTATACACAAGGGAGGTACCAGTGGTTGGGACACAGCAACATAATAGGGCTACACTACCTTTGCCAAATAATTGGTTAACACAGGAAGTAATCCAAAAGAGGTTGGAAAAAATAAATGTTAATAGAGCCCTGGGTCCTGATGGAATACATCCAAGGGTACTAAGAGAACTGGGTTCTGTATTAGCCAAACCATTATATTTAATTTTTCAAGATTCACTCAACACAGGGTCTCTACCAGATGACTGGAGAAAAGCTGATGTGATACCTATATTTAAAAAGGGAGCAAGAGCAAATCCGGGGAATTATAGACCAGTGAGCCTCACTTCTGTAGTGGGGAAGCTTTTAGAAGGGTTAATAAGGGATAATATACAAGAATATATCTATTTGAACAGGATTATAAGTAGGAGTCAACATGGATTTATGAGGGATAGGTCATGTCAAACAAATCTAATTAGTTTCTATGAGGAGGTTAGTAGGAACCTGGATCAAGGCAACTCAGTGGATGTAGTCTTTTTGGATTTTGCAAAGGCTTTTGATACAGTACCACTTGGGAGGCTATTGTGCAAACTAAGAGATACAGGAATTGCAGTAAATATCTGCTCATGGATTGAGAACTGGCTAAAAGACAGGAAGCAAAGGGTTGTTGTAAATGGAACATACTCCGATTGGACTAATGTGGTAAGTGGGGTTCCTCAG
The DNA here is from genome assembly GCA_027410445.1 of Discoglossus pictus. NCBI lineage: Eukaryota > Metazoa > Chordata > Amphibia > Anura > Alytidae > Discoglossus > Discoglossus pictus. Next base: position 109,271,393 of record CM050167.1, on the reverse strand, counting down.
GGTTCAGTATTAGGTCCTCTCCTATTTAACATATTTATTAATGACTTAGAGGTAGGATTGGAGTGTGGTGTCTCCATTTTCGCTGATGACACGAAGTTGTGCAAGGTAATTAAATCAGATAGTGATGTGCTTTCCCTCCAAAGAGATTTACATAAAATTGAGGAATGGGCATCTAAATGGCAGATGAGATTTAATACGAATAAATGTAAAGTTATGCATCTGAGAAGGAAAAATTGCCATGCAATTTATAATCTTAAATTGAGCAAATATAGGTGTATCGGATATTAAAAGGGATTTGGGAGTGCTTGTGGACAACCACCTAGGTAACAGTGCTCAAAGCCAAGCAGCAGCTGCAAAGGCAAATAAAATATTAGCATGTATTAAGAAGGGTATAGAAGCCAGGGAAGCAAATATAATTTTGCCACTATACAAATCTCTAGTACGCCCTCATTTGGAATATGGAGTACAATTTTGGGCACCACTTCATAAAATGGACATTTTAGAGCTGGAAAAGGTACAGAGGAGGGCAACAAAACTAATAAGGGGAATGGAGGGGCTAAGTTATGAAGAAAGACTAACCAAATTAAACTTATTTTCTCTAGAAAAAAGGCGTCTAAGAGGAGATATGATTACCTTATATAAATACATCCAGGGTATATAAAGATTTGTCAAGGGAGCTTTTTGTGCCAAGAGGTTTTCAACTGACAAGAGGACATCCCTTGAGGTTAGAAGTAAAAAAATTCCACCTTAAAGAAAGAAAAGGGTTCTTCACAGTAAGGGTGGTTAATCTGTGGAATTCTCTACCAGAGGAGGTGGTGACAGCGGATTCGATAGATAACTTTAAAAGGGGACTGGATTTATTTCTAATTAAAAAGGGAATTCAGGGTTATCATGGATAATTGGAGGGGAAGTATTGATAGTTAATCCGCATATTGCAGATTAGAGGAGATCTTAAAAGGTTGAACTTGATGGACTGAAAGTCTTTTTTCAACCTTAAATACTATGGGCCTCATTCTATTAGCGGCCGCAGCCGTTGCGGGGCCGCAAGGACCGGCCGCAAGCTATTCGGCTATTCTATTCCCTTACGGCCGGGGGCTCCGGCAGGCTTGCGGCCGGTGCCTTGCTATCTCTTGCGGCCGCTCGCGCCAGAGGAAAGCCTTTGATCTAAAACGGCCGCAAGAGTTTCGGCCGTAAGAAATTCCTATTTGCAATTCAATTGCTCCGGGAAACCTCTCTGCAAGGCTAAAAGCAAGCCGCAGCTTACTTGCAGGAAAGAGGTCCCGCTAGCACCAATTAAGCACATAAAATAGCTCAAATAAAGCCATCCTGCACTTTGAGAAGACTATAAAGGGATTTTAGGTGTTAGAAAAAATAGCACATAATTATCCTATACTCAAATCCGTAAAATATTTTATTTTTACTATCCGTAAAATATCCATGTAAAAAGTCCAGAGTGCTTGGAGCACCTCAGACCCGCCCACGCCGCAGCGGGAAAATAAACAGTTAATTTGAACTCGGGTTTGGGCTGATGTGCAAGCTTGAGAGTGGGTTACTTTTAATCCTCATGTCCCCCAATATGATCCCTAGCATTTACAGAGCTGTACAGTGCAGGCTTGAATTTATTTTTGAGTTTTTATATTTCAGAGCTTACGGCCGGTTCCAAGATATGCGGACGGCCGTAAGAGGAGATCCTTGCGGGGCCGTATAATAGAATCGCGAGTTAACAGAACCCCCGCAAGGAATCGCAGCCTTACGGCCGATTTACGGCCGGTAATAGAATGAGGCCCTATGTAACTATGTAACTATATAGAGGTCATTATTATAGAACACCTAGAATATTGCAAGTTGTGACTTAAATAGTGTTCTTTTGATATGTTTAACCAAGTACTTGCAATAGGTGATTGCATGCCATTGATACTGCAATAAATATTTATAATTTCACTATTGTCTCATCAAGTGGAGACCCATAGCAAATCATACTTTTTAATTGTCATATTTAATATTACTTATCCTTAACAAACACACTAATCCAAGTTAAGTTTTATAGTCTGTATTCATATCATTAACCCAGGTATGAGGTTTTTCTCATATGGTCTATATCTATCCACTAAATATGTTCTTTTGTTTTTATGTAATGTGTATATATTGCAAAGCCCTCAACAGTATATGGCCTTCTTTATCCCAGTTAAATACTATTTAAAATAGAACCACAACAGTTTACCATGCAATATGTTTATATTTTTTCTATAGGTCCATTCATTTGCTTTATGGTGGTCAAAGTGCAATACAAGAAGGAATGAAAGTGCATTTTTGTGTTGAAGCAACCAAAGATTTACACAGAGCCTGTCGGAAAACCTTAGAACATTTGCAGTCAATAGGCGGACCTGGGAACTTCTGACCATTAGTTATGGAACTCCTTATCTTTATTACATACTCCACACATCCATCTCAGAGCTTCCATTGTCTTAAAATGGCAAAATAGTATGTACTGTGTGTGTGTGTATATATATATATATTATATATATATATATATATATATATATATATATATATAGGTTGTTGTTCAGTCGTTCAGTTGTATCCAATTCTTCTTGACCCTATCTACCATAGCATACCAGACACACCTATCATTATAATCCTGCTTAACAATAAGGTTATCTTGGCAAAGATACTGGAGTGGGTGCCAGTTCCTTCTCCAGTGGACCGCGATTTGTCTGACCTCTCTGCTATGACTTGCCCATCTTGGATCACCCTACAATGTACATTACAGGCTCCTGTAAACAACAATAGCTCAATTGAATCAAGGCCATACTCTAGTAACCGGTAATCCCTGAATCTCCTTTTTATTAATTAATAGTAATATTTTAAACCCCCTTTTTAAAGTTAACTATCAAATCTGCTTTCACAACCTCTTTTGATAGAGAACTCCACAATTTAACTGCCTTACTGGGAAGAACCATTTTCTTTTTTTAAGTGGAATCTTTTTTCTTCTAACCTAAGAAGATGTCTTTTTTCAAAGCTTAGTTCGTTCATTCCCCTTATTGTTTGTTGTCCTTCTCTGTATTTTCCAGCTCTAAAATTTATTTTTTATGAAGTGGTGGTCAAAATTGTACTCCATATTCCAAGTGAGGGAGTACTTTGTGATATAGTAGCACAATTATATTTGTTTCCCTTGCTTCTATACCCTTCCTAATTGATTTATTGGATCTCTACACAGTCCAATGGACTCTAAGAGCCTCATTCAATTAAGAGAAGTAAAATGGCCGCAAATATGCCATTCCTTGCGGACGGCTTACGTCCCCGCGTATCGCTAGGTTTACTCTGGTATTTAATTGGGCGGCGCAAACAATGCTATCGGCCGTATGCATTTGCCGCAAACCCGTAACCCGTATTTCAAGGACGCAAAGTCTGAAAACTGTAAATGCAAATAAAAATTCAAGACAGCACTGTAAAGCACTGTAAATGATGGGGTACACAATAGGCGACATGAGGATTAAAGGCATATCATTCTCAAGCTGGCACATCGCCACAATACAATACTTGATTTCACGTTTAATTTATGTCCAAAGTCCTACGGGCTTGAATAACAAGTTACAGGCTTGGCGGTTATTCAAGCACGTCGGACTTTGGAATTAATTTAAACGTGATTGCATTGTGGCGATGTGCCAGTTTGCAGGCCTGAACCACGAGTTAGGGGCTTGGAGGTTATTCAAAGCCGTAGGTCTTTCTGTCAAAACGTAGCAAAAAAAAAGCCATTCTGTACTTTTATTAAAAGAGAAAGGGATGTTAGGTCTTAGAATTAATAGCACAATATTATCAAACCTGCAAATCGGCATAAATAACTACTTTATTGCATGTTAAAATCCCGTCATGAAATCCTATGGGCTTCAACCTCCGGGCCCAGAGGTTGGATTCAAAAGTCCTAAGGGCTCGGAGGTTGAAGCCCGGCGGACTTTATGACGAACATTTAACATGAAATAAACTTTTTTTATTTGCCAATTTGAGGGATGGGGAATATTGTGCTATTAATTCTAAGACCTAAAATCACTTTCACTTCTAATAAAAGTACAGGATGTTTTTTATATTTGGCTTAATTGGTGCTACGATTTGTAAATAAGAGCCTTGCGGGACCTTTTCGGTGTAAGTAAGCTGCGGCTCGATTTTAGCCATTTACGGGTTTGACGGAAGGGTGATCGTAGCAATTGAATAACGAATTGCGATTTCTTGCGGCCGCAACTCTTGAGGCCACGCAATATCAAAGGCTTTAACGAAAGTAGGCTGCAATTTAGCAAATCACAAAGGATCGCAGCTCGAGGCTCGCAATCCAATCGGAGGCCCCAAACGTAAGCCAATTGAATAGCTACGTAGCTTGCAGCCTCCCCTTGTGGCCCCGCAGCTCAAAATTGTAGCAATTGAATGAGGCCCTAAGTAGTTTTCTCCAGCACCACAATTCAAATTCATCAATTATTTATTTTTCAGCTCTCACATCCCTTACTACTGGGAATACCATTGTTCTAACTATGCGGATCTTTATTAATAATGTAATATCTTTACTTTTTACTAGCTTGTTCAAGCTTGTCCTAGCTTTCCTCCCCAGAAGCAAAATATTTTTATTTATTTTCTGCAATCATCATCTGAAGAGATCTTGGATCCCAGGAAAATAAAATCTGTCACTGCCCTATTCCTTCCTTAGCAATTTTCCAAGAACTGAGATTGCAGCTTGCCATAATCTTTGTCTTTTTAGTGTTGGGCAGCAGGCCAGCTTTTGCACTTTCTTCATTCACCATCATTAACAGGTCCTTTAATTCCACGTCACTTTCAGCCTTTAGAGTAGTATCTGAGGTTGCTGATATTTATTCTAGAAATATTGATTCTGGCTTTGGATTCATCCAGCCAGCTATTCTTAATACATGCTAATATTTTACTTGCCTTTGCAGCTTCTGCCTAACATTGAGCGCTGTTACGTAGACGGTTTTCCACAAGCATCCCTAAATCCCTTTTTATCTCTGATGCGCCTAGATTTTCTCCATTAAGATTCATGTATGGACCTTGGAACAGATGCTCCAACTGTGCATATATGTGGCAGGATGTACACTGAGTAAGGTTGCCACTGGACTGACTTATAAATACAAAATACAAAAAATCTATATATTTGTATAAAAAGTGTTTTTCTATACCTTAATCTACAAAAAAAATCTAAATTTATGGACTACAATTTAACCCCTTTTCTTTAAACTCCTGCCTTTTATTTATACACCCACACTTACACTACAACTGCACACCCTCATTTTATTTAAAACCCCCTACCAAGCGGATCTGCATGGTGTATTGAAGTTTATGAGGTCACATAGAGTCGGACACAAATGAATGACGCACACACTCTTACACTACAACTGCATTTCCTCATGTTAATAAAACTCCCACACTTACACTACACACTGCACACTCTCCTATTATTTAAACTTGCACACTTACACTACAACTGGCTTAAAGGAATATGGAAGGTTTCTGGACTACATTAGATCTGTAATATGTGTTTGTATTTATGCGTTTCAGGTTGCAGACCTTTGTAGAGAACATTTGGAATGTATCACTGGGGAAAAGAGAGCTTTCAAGCACTTAAAATTATGTTTAGATATGTAAAAACATTCCATGTCCCTTTAAAAATCCCTCAATGATGACCTTACTTATGCTTAAACACCTTAGTTGTGATTGACCTTACCACTGCAAGTGGAAGGCTGTTGTACTTATTTATGTAAAGCAATATTTTTTCTGTTAAACTACTGAACATTATCCCTAAAAAAGCTATTAGTTGGGTAGATAAAGAGAAATCACAGCTTTGTCACAGATATATGTGTTAATCAGGGGAGTGTGGTCAACACAAAGGCAATAAGGTCTAGAATTCAGGAGTTACGTACTTGGTACCAAATGAAGGTGGAGACACAGGCACATATGTAAGCAAGTGACCAGCAGGTGTGTGTGGGGTGGGGGGAATCAAGACATATACAGAAAAGATTATGTATTTCAACTATTAGAAAACTGATTCTGTTAATAAATAGAGGTTATCACAAAATATATTTTGCTGTTACAGTGTTCCTTTTCTATTTCCTGAAAGCCACACTTGTTCACAATATTTATCCACCTACATTTTCTGCCTTAAACAATAGAATCTATGTAACTATACTTTTTCTATTTGGGCGAAAGTGCTTCATGCCAGTTTTCAGTTAACAGAACATAAAGTATTATGGGATTTCGTATGGTTGGTTAGTAACTAAAGCTCTAGGGAACGCATGTATGGTATTTATAGGTTTCACAATGCAATTATGTATGTACTGTGCAGCAATGCAAATGTTGTATTCCTCTTAAAAGGTAATACATATCATGCAGAAAGAATGCTAACCTTCATCTTTACAGAACTCCAATTCCAAATTCTTTAGTCTTTCCTCACTAAAGGTAAGGTACACTTTGCATTATTCTGACCTTTTTTGTTTCAATAATATGAAATGAGCTGACACATTAATCTTAGTGATCAAACTTCTGTAAAAATGAAAGATTTAGGATAATGTATCTGCATAAACAATTTCCATTTATTTCTAAATACAGACTCAAATAGCTATACAAAGAAATAGACTAGAGTTTACACTGTAACACCTAAATAGAATTTATTTGAAACTGAGTTGTAGAGGCTTCTGACAGAAATGTAAATAAAACAAAAAAAAATTAATATGATGGCATGCTATAAATAAAACTAACTAATAAATGCAATGTATTGTTTATTTTTATCTCTAAAACTATATTAATTGCAAAAATATTCACTTGTTATTAAATGTAAATTCGTTTTTTACAAAATTATTAAATTAGATCCGTCCAATTTAAGTTCACTTAGGGCCTCATTCAATTGCGGTTTGGCCAATTGAATAGGGCTCTATATAAGCACAGAGCATATTTTTTTACAGAAGTTTTTAGACCTTGCTTTTGGATAGAAGTTCACTAACTAAAAACTTCTGTAAAATAATATGCTCTGTGCTTATATAGTGCCTTATCCAATTGGCCAAATTATAATTGAATGAGGCCCTTATTGGTGTATCAAGCAAGCACCTTGATCCTCTGAATGTGGTGCAAAGAGTTTATTGATTTTATAAACGTCCATGCAATATTAAAGCTGCTAACTCTGTTCATAAGAATTAATGCAGGGGAATGTTTACTGAGCTATCAGTGAGGTTGGGATAAAGTGTGATGCAATTTTCCACCACTGGAAATAGTGCATAATTAATACAGTGATGCACATTAGAACTCCTGTGATGCTTAGTAAATCTCACTGACAATTAGAAAATATATGTGATAAGGCTTTATATGGGAGCAATATCACATAATTAAAATAAGACATATGGTAATATGAAATTAATGTAGTGTGCGTGAAAGGACTGTTTTAGGGCCTAAAACAATCTCTTACATTAACTAAGCTTTGCAGGGCAATAGTGGCAACTTTTTCACAAGAAAATAATAATTTCAGCAACCAGAGAATCTCTTTCCGCAATGTAAACTTTTGTTATTTAATTAGGCTACCTTGCCATGGATTTGAGATTTCAAAATGTATAGGAAAATGGTGAGATAGAAAACGTCATTTTTACACTAATGTTTTATATGATATAATCCTCAAATTAGTTTGTTAAATATCTAATGCTGATTTAGCATATATTTCTCCAGTTATATAGGGCCTCATTCTATTATCGGCCGTAAACCGGCCGTAAGGCTGCGATTCCTTGCGGGGGTCCCGTTACCTCGCAATTCAATTAAAAGCCCCGCAAGGATCTCCTCTTACGGCCGGCCGTAAATCTTGCTACCGGCCGTAAGCTCTGAAAACTTAAAACTCAAAAATAAATTCAAGCCTGCACTGTACAGCTCTGTAAATGCTAGGGATCATATTGGGGGACATGAGGATTAAAAGTAACCCACTCTCAAGCTTGCACATCAGCCCAAACCCGAGTTCAAATTAACTGTTTATTTTCCCGCTGTGGCGTGGGCATGTCTGAGGTGCTCCAAGCACTCTGGACTTTTTACATGGATATTTGACGTATATTAAAAAATATATATTTTACGGATTTGAGTGTAGGGGAATTTTGTGCTATTTTTGCTAACACCGAAAATCCCTTTATAGTCTTCACAAAGTGCAGGATGGCTTTATTTGGGCTATATTTCGTGCTTAATTGGTGCTAGCGGGACCTCTTTCCTGCAAGTAAGCTGCGGCTCGCTTTTAGCCTTGCAGAGAGGGTTCCCGGAGCAATTGAATTGCAAATAGGAATTTCTTACGGCCGATTTCCTTGCGGCCGTTTTAGATCAAAGGATTTCCTCCGGCGCGAGCGGCCGCAAGAGATAGCAAGGCACCGGCCGCAAGCCTGCCGGAATCCCCGGCCGGAGGGGAATAGAATAGCAGAATAGCTTGCGGCCGGTCCTTGCGGCCCCGCAACGGCTGCGGCCGCTAATAGAATGAGGCCCATAGTGTTTATGCACAAACGTTATCTCTGTGTGCAAAATTAAGCAATGAATTAATGTGTATCTGGTTTTTAGTGGATGAAAAACAATATATCTTATGATGCTGCAGTAACCCATAGCATACATACTTTACTTGGGATGATAAACTGTACAATTTTGCTAAACTTAAGAGAGGGTACTATGGTTCCATCTTATTTGATGTATAGTGTGTGCCTGGATGCTACAAGTCCCATATACAACTACAGATGCATGTACTAACATGAATTGCTTTATTAAGTCTTGGCGAACCACAAAGCAGATAACTGAAGACTTCAGGCTATTTCTTATGGTAAAAATAGTCATCACAATCTTTTCGAAGCATTTTGCAGTTCTTGCAAAGTTTAGTGATTCTTTCTCATTGTATAATAGTGTGAACATGAAAATACAACACTTTTAATGTATATAAGGAAATATAATAGTCATATATTCCATTTTTGCATTTATATAGAAATATAAAATTAAACTTAATCATGCATTACCATATTCGGCCAATATTGCTATTGAGCAGTATATCTTTCCCATGAAAGTTTTCAACCGTAATATACATACGCTGGCATATAGACATATATTATATGTACATGTTTGATATGGTTATGGATTGCAAGAGGGAAGCCTTTGTGGGCACATTTGCATGTCCCTGCCAAGGTTCCCAGAGTGCAGTGTAATAACTGTATTTCTCGGAATTCTATGCATGAAGCAAGTTTTTTAAATATGAACACAAATGTACTGTCTATATATATATATATATATATATATATATATATATATATATGTGTGTGTATATATATGGATACATACATATATATATAAATATTATTAATAATATATATATATATATATATATATATATATATATATATTATTTTTAATTATGTTGGGGGGGCACTGAGAATTTTAACATAGAAGTTTTTAAAAACAAAAATTTTTGAGAGGCACTGCAGCAATTTTCCCTCCACCCGAACAGGGCCCCAGTGCATTGCACCGGTTGCACCAGCAGTAGATCAGTACCTGCTTCCTGTCCTGGGAGTAGCGTTGAATTATCCCCCCCAGATATTTTGGGGCTATCATGCAGCTAGATCACCCCAACCTGACCCTTATGAGCTGCAAAACAAAATAATGAGCCATACATTAACATAAAAGGAGCTGCAAAAACCTCAATTAATATCACAGAAATGGTTTATGGTTGAGAAAAATGGCTTGTACAATGTGAAGCATTACCAGGGAACCAAATTCCTGTTGGGGTGATGATGTCCCTTTAACTGTCATTTGTGTAAATATTGGTTTAAGCTCAGTGGTATTCTTCAACTTTATAATTTGGTAGAACAGGGAATTAAAGTTACTTCTGTTTAAAGTTTGAGATCAGGTTAAAATGTAGATGTTTATTTAAATGTCATTTTTTTTATAGACTATTTGCAATACAATACACAGAAATAATAACAACCTTCTTGAAAATAGGGATGAGATAAATCACTTGCCAAACTTCTGACTTACAGTGCTTTATAGATTTGAAGAAGAGATGGCATATAGAGAGTGAGAGGTGTTTTTTTTTTATTTGTGTTAGTATAATTTAATTTTGTATAATAAAACTTCCTATTAAATTCTAATTAAAATGTTACAGAAAGTCCAATGTGAATGGAGCTCAAGACTCACTTCACATCAGCATTATTTCTCTTCACATCAGCATTATCATGCAAATTGTGGGCAAATTCACATTTCCTAGATTTCCTAGATTTCCAGTGATTTGCTTTTATAACACATATAAGTTAACTTAAAATAATATGCAATTCATAATACATATTCTAAATAAAACAATATTTTTGTATTACAAATCACAGTTATAATGATAGATAAACATTATCCAAACCGACTGCCACAACTCTCTTGCCACCAGAGATCTGGTAGTGAAGCTGGGATGTGGTAAATGAGTGGATTTACATTTTGTCTTGCATAAGAAATTGAAGTAATCTGGAGATGTTTAGGTGAAGGCAAAACAATTTAGTTAATAATTGTATAATCAAGCCACCATGCCAGAAATGTTTGGAGTGAATAATTGTCAACAGTTAAGGAGATTAGATTTTTGTTGACTGTAGCAGAAGGCGGAAAGAGTAGGAGCTAGAATAGTGCCGTTGAAATGGCCTCCAAATAGCTGTTTTCGGTGCGCCACTGACTACAAGGAAGAATCTTCTCATAAGTCTGATAATGGTAAAATAAAACACTTGGGACATCGCTTATAGATTCCAAAATATTCAGTTATTTCAATATATAAAATATATAAAATTATATATTTATATCCAACTAGCCAGCTCACTAGCCAACATAATCCTGGCCCACCAGCTAACTGGCCAATACAAATCTTGCCACTCACACTAAAGAATTTGGATAGCACAATGCATAAAAAAGAGGGATATGTCTGGTGCTGAGAGATTTAGAATGTAGTGTGTGGTGCTGAGAGATTTAGAATGTAGTGTGTATTGTTGTTGTTGTTCAATCATTAGTCTCGTCCGACTCTCCATCACCCTATGGACCACAGCATGCCAGGCACGTCTGTTAGCCACTGCCCCTCTGAGCTGCACTCAAACTCATGGTTATTGTTTCATTTACCTCATCTATCAATCTTTGCCTCTGTCACCCTATTCTTTGTGTGCCTTCAACGATTCCCAGTATAAGAGTCTCCTCTAGAGAATCCTGTCTTCTCATGATATGACCAAAATATTTGGGCTTTAGTCTCATGATTAAACCTTCCAGTGAACAGTTTAGCTTTATTTCCTGTAGTATTGATCGAATGGATCTTTTTTGCAGTTCTGCACACAATTCAAAGGTGTCAGTTCTACAGAGCTCAGCCTTCTTTATGACACAGCCCTCATATGCATTTGTTACTACTAAGAATCACATAGTTCTAACTATGCAGAACTTTGTGAATAGTATAATATCTTTATTTTGTACCATATTGGTCCAAATATAAGCCGCACCTTTTTTCAGATTTTTGAGCTTGCGAGTTACGGGTGCAGCTTATATTGGCGACAGTAAAAAAAATCATTGCCGATTTGTGAACTTTGCTTGTTACGTGTGCGGCTTCTATTCGCGAACGCAAATTTACTGCCGATTTGCGCGATTGCGAGTTAAGGTTGCAGATTTTCGTGCTTGAGACTGCGGTATTGAATAGCGATTTACGGTTTTAGTGATTCTAACATCCTGTAAAGCCTGTAACCTGCAAAAAAAGCTACAGTGCTAATAAGAAAGCCTGTTTCTTGCAATGGCTGATCACTTTGAGAGTCTTTTTCTCTCCAATTATACGGGTCTGGCTTATATTTGAGTACTATCTTTTTTCTATTTTTTCCCCTTGAACTTTACAGGTGCGCCTTATATGCGGGTGCGGCTTATATTCGGACCAATACGGTAATAGTTTGTCCACACTTGCCATATCTTTCTTCACTCTTTGGCACTACCTTTTATTTCGGATTGGGATATAGACTGATTTTTTCCAATTCACTTTCCAAATTTGTTGGCATAATGCAAGCAACACTTTCATTGCATCATCTTGCAGGATTTTGAACAGTTCAGCTGGGATTCCATCAACTCCAGAGGCTGCTGGAAGAGGGTGTTTACTATGACCAGATATTTATCTTGACAGAATTCTAGTAATCTCACCTGCTTAATTTTGTACAAAGTATATAGTTAATCTGATTTCAATATTGTCTATATGGTGATGTAAATGTATAGAGTTGACTCTGAGGCTGTTGGAAGAGGGTGTTTACTATGACCAGAGATTTATCTTGACTGAATGCTACTAGTCTCTGACCTGCTTCATTCTTTACTCCATAGTAAAAAAAAAAATCCAAGTATCTTTTGGTTTACAATTGTAGCATTCCATTCTCCTAAGACTAGAGTAACATCCTATCTTGGTGTTATATCTAGGAGGTGTTTGATATCCTTGTAGAATTGGCCATTTTGAGTCTCTTCAGCATTCATGGCTGAAACATAGACTTGGATCACTGTTAAATAGATTGCCTTGAATTTGAATTGAAATAATTCTGTAATTTTTGGGGTTTTAACTGAGCACTGATTTGACCACCCTTTGACTGATTATTCCAAGGCATAACATTTAATAGACTGCCAAGGCAAAGTGTAAATCAGTAGTGGTCAACAGACAGCAGAGGAACATCTGTGGCCCCCAATACTTTCTATGCAGCCCAAACCTTTTCGCTGGTGTGGTAGAGCATGGCTCTCTTCAACAATACAAATTCCTTTATAAAAATTTTACAAATTATTTGTCTTCTTAAAAAGATTTAACCGTTCTGCTTTGGATAAAGGAAGCTTTAAAGCATTATAAGTCCCTTGTAAGGAGTGAGGGCCTTCTAGTGAAATATGTTGCCAATCACTGGTACACATGAACATCAGTAGGCTTAGGGCTCAACCATCACTACCATAACGCTGAGAAATGTGGTGGCAAGAGGATAGTGATGACTGTTTGTCCAGTGAACCTATGCAGAAGGAAGCCTTGTGGTAGTTACTTTAGTATGTACTTGTTTGCCTCACAGATTGCTAGCTTTTTGCCCTGGGGCTTTGTTTGTGAAACAGTATCAATGAACCAACTTTATGCAATGAAGTGATAGTGAGTCTAGCCAAGAAGCCTTGCTAGCTTTTTTATACCAAAGGGCATATTCCCATAATAATTATTAGCTACACATACTGTATTAATACAAAGAGCTTTATTGTATGTATTTCCTAGGATTACATATGATTAGAACTGTGATTTGTATATAAACTATTAGTTGACTTACATATCACGTTTTAATAGAAAATCACTGGCCTTAATAAAATATGAATTTAGAAAATGTTAATTAGACACATGATTTGTTTTATAATCCAATGCATATATACATTTATTATATTAGCTGTTACTACTATACGCGCAATGAACAGATAAAGCTCCCATAAGTGAGAATTCGTTATGCATCATAGAAGGGTCATAATAGGCTAAGCTGCAAGGAAATTAATAATTTTGCATTATATATGTAAAGAAATAATGGATTTCAATTTAAAATAAAGTCAGTGATTGAAGATGTACTTAAGTAGTCTCAAACAATATGTAATAACAACGTTTAAAGCTTACATGCTAATAATTAGCTTTAGAAAATGTATTTGTTTTGTTCTGCATTAAGTACTAAATACATTTTTATAATGTTATAAATGTTTACCAAATTAGTATTTAAACTTTCTCTTTCAGTAAGAACTTATTCTTTCATTTCTGGAAACATCCAGTTCAAGAACTAATGAGCAATCATACATGCAAGGTAATCTTCCAAATTCTAGGATTTTCCAATTCTCCTGGAAAGCAGTATGGCCGCTTTTTCTTATTTTTCTTAATCTACCTATCAGGTATGCTAGGAAACATAATTATAATTATTGTAACCTGGGTAGATTTACATCTAAACACCCCTATGTACTTTTTTCTTCGTAATCTCTCCTTTGTAGACATCTGTTATATCTCAGTCACTCTTCCCAAATTGATGACCATTTTTTTAACAGGAAATAATTCAATATCATTCATACCATGTTTTGTTCAGTTGCATTTTTTCACGACAATGGGTTGCACAGAAGTTGTACTCTTGACATCCATGGCGTATGATCGCTATGTTGCTATATGCAACCCATTACGTTACTCCATTGTGATGAGTAGGGGAAAATGCAATAAATTTGTCTTTGGCAGTTGGATATTTGGTTTTCTCAACTCACTTCTGGTGACAGTATTTGCATCTCGTTTGTCTTTCTGTGGCTCAAAGAAAATTCAACAACTTTTCTGTGATATTAAATCATTGTTAAAAATATCTTGCAGTGACACCAGTGGCTTTCAGATTATTATATATCTGGAGGTTTTGTTTGCAGGTCTCTTTCCTTTCTTGCTCAGTTTGACATCGTATATTCAAATAATATCCAGCATCCTAAAGGTTGAATCAAGGGAAGGGAGAAAAAAGTCCTTCTCCACTTGCACGTCCCATCTCACTGTGCTTCTTATATTCTATGGAACAATTTTCTCCATGTATATAAGACCACCCTCAGAACATTTAGAGGAATTGGATCAAATATTCTCTGTTCTTTATGTGGCAGTAACTCCAATGTTAAACCCTCTCATCTACAGTCTCAGAAACCAGCTGGTGAAAAAAGCATTGAAGAGAATCATTGGGTTGGAGAACAAGCAAACAACAATATCTTATACAGACAACTAATATGTGTTCCAATATTTGATGCAGCACATTCTCAATGTAATTACATCTGTTTGTTTGATTTGTTTAAATTAAATTAATTACATTTATTATAGGGCTTTAAATTGTGCTTTTAAATTTAATTTTGATTGAGTGACATCTTACCTCTTGTGTGTCAAGTTAGATACACAAGCAAATCAATACAGTTTCATAGAAAAGGTATTTCAATTTAAACATCCTGCTCTGAATTATGTGAAATACAGTTATTCCCCTGCATTCTGGGAACCTGGGCAGGGACATGCAAATGTATCCACAAATGCCTTATTCTTGTAATCCAATACCATTTCAAACATGGCTTCCTTTAAGCACATGCCTGCTGTATTACACAGCTTTAAGCAAAGCCCAGGATGGATTATACACAAGCCAGGAAACCTACCCACAAACAGCTGTTTCAAGGTTATTGGCTCTCATCAGCGTGGGGACGGATCCTAGCTTTTGTAGTAGATTTTGTGAGGAGGTAGTTTAACAGTCATTTAGTTTATGGTGGGCAAAAGAGCAACAGAAGTCCTCCACCGTACAGTAGTACAGTAAATAAATAGTACATTTGTGTTCACATTTTAATGACTAAAATAAGTAAAACATATTTCCTGCTCAGAATTCCAAGAAGTACAGTTACTTCACCGCATTCTGGGAACCTGGGCAGGGGCATACAAATGTGCACACAAAGGTTTCGCTCTTGTAATACAATACTGTTTCAAACATGGCTTATATATACTTTTATATATAAATATATATATATATATATATATATATATATATATATATATATACTAGCAAATGACGGTAAATAGAATATTAAGTTGAATTGTCTGCGCTGTCTCTCTTTGTGCTACCTGTGTGTGGCAAATATGCTGTCTATCTCTGTATGCCCTCTCTCTCTCTCTCTCTCTCTCTGAGTGCCCTCACCGTTCTCTCTGTGCACCCTTTCTCTCTGTGGCATCTTGAAGAAGAGGTAATTATTTTGGTCTCACACATGAGTATTTCAGAATCAGGCCAAATAATTTCCGATGACTGAGAAGGACTTGGAAAAGAAACACAGAACTGTCTCATAAAGATAAAACATATACAAAATTCTACTTTCTCCTATTCCTCATATTCTCATATTCCTCATTGTATTAACCACGCACTATCAAAACAGGTGCAGATAGTGGGACAATGCTTTATTCAAACCAAAAAAATAATCAAATTGCCTCAAACTATAAGTAAAAGTCAACACTTATATTTTATGATATTTCATAGTTAGGCCATAGAGCGTTTTTGCCCTCAAGCTTATAGTAACCTTCCTAGCTGTAATCCTGAGCGTGACTCAGGGTTAATTTCCTCTTCCTAAATCGATAACCCCGAGCCACGCTGGGGGTTACTGCAGGGAGGATCTGGAGGGGGCCCAGTGCTGCCAAGTTTGCCTGGGCCCCCTCAGCACACCATTCCTCCTCCTTCCTCTTTCCCATTTTCCTTCTCCCCATCCTCCTCTTCCCTCCTTATCCTTATCCTTCCACCTCTCACGTCTTCTTACTAGCCTTCAATCAGCTCCTGCTGCTGATCGGAGCCCCGCAGCGCGTCTTATGCCTTTCTCTGGTTCCGGCATATGCTAATGACGTGACGTCATTAGCATATGCCGGTTCCAGAGAACGGAATAAGACGCGCTGCGGGGCTCCGATCAGCAGCAGGAGCTGATCAGAGGCAAATAAGAAGAGAGAAGAGAGGGGGAAGGAGAAAGGAGAAAAGGAGGAAGGAAGAAGGATAAGGAGGGAAGAGGAGGGAGGAGGATGAGGGGAATGAGGGGGGAAGAGGAGGATGAGGGGGGGATGAGGATGAGGGGGTAAAGGGGAGGGTGAGGGGGCATGAGGAGGATGAGGGGGAATGGGGGAAGAGGAGGATGAGGGGTAGGAGGGTGGTGAGGGGGGAAGAAGAGGATGAGGGTGGTAAGGGGGGAAAGAGGGTGGATAAAGGGGGAGAGGGGCAAATGGAGGGGGTGGATAAGGGGGAGAAAGGGGAAATGGAAGAGGAGGAGTAGGAGAAGGGGAAAGGGAGAAGGAGAGGGGGGAAGGGGTAATGGTGTCTAAAGGCGGTAGGATTATGTCAGTATTTTAGAATGTACCGCTTTAACATTCTAAATACTGACATAATCATACCTCCAGGAAGGTTAAATAACCTCTATACACCATTGTATTGACACATCTGAAATTATGCATGTACATACAAACATGGCAGGAAATGATTGTATATGGATGAAATGAGCCCTGTGATGGGGAGTTGGGAAAAAGGAAATGGCTTATCTATAAGAGCTGTTTTCTGTCTGTCACTCTCTGGCATATACTTCTGCCATTTTGTCTTTTCTCTGTGATATTTCACTATATCTATCTTTACTACAAATTCTTCCTAAATAGAAGACCAAAAGAAATTACTTTTAACCAACCTAAGGAGCAGTCCCATTCAGAAGGGGTAAAGTATAGCTGCAAGTTTTTATTATTAAACTAGCGACTTGCCCATCAAAAATGACGGCAATATAATTTGAAGGCTGGCAATGCTGTTTGCCACACAATGCAAGGCTCTCCCCCTCTAACTTGCCTTCGGCACTCATTGCGAGCCTCTCCCGTCATCTACTTTACAGGCCTCACGATGAGCACTTCGCCACTCATTGCATGCCTCAGCCAACCCGCCACTTTCACGGCTCGCAATGAGTACCTTATGCACTTATCGTGAGTCCTGCGATGAGCACCTTTGATGCTCATCGCAAGCCCTGCATTTGGCGTTCATCGTGAGCCTCGCCACACTCTATGATCCCTGAGTCGTTTCCCCCCTCTCTTTTCCATGTGTCTGTTTCCCCCTTTCTCCATCCCGCTGTCTCTTTGCCACCTTTTCCTCCCCTGTGTCTCTTTGCACTTTCTCCACCCTCTCCCTCCCCTGTGTCTTTCTCCTCCCTCTCCCTCTTCAAGTCTTGCAAGCTTCACAATGAGCGCCTAAGCTCTACAGGCTTGGCCTCGTTGTGAGCCTTTTTTTTTAAAATGACGTCTTTACGGCAACCATTTTTTACCTCGCGGTGGACCTGGCAATGAGGCCTCAAAGTAATTTGAGGCTCGCAATGAGCGCCTTCGGCGCTCATTGCCAGCCTTTTTCAAAGTAAATATAAATATTGATACTGTAGGAGCTAATAAAATTTGGCATATACCACATGCTCAGAAGCAGGCATATCTAAAGGAAACTAAAAAAAAACAGAACAAGCTTGTCTTTCTTTCCCAAACACCAGTCTCCCCCAAGGGAATCCCTTCTCTGGATCAGCATAAGATGGACATGACACCCATGAGGTTTGAAAATTTCTAGCCCATTGCTACCCCTATGTCAGCTATGGTTTCCCTTGTTTGAACTGCCTTTGGTCTGTAGACCGTCACCCCCAGTGAATACAATTGTGTCTGTATGTTTTGGACAATTGGGTGGCTAACCGCTTGTTATACCAATTGTGTCCATGTTTTTATAAGTAGTGTTGCGGTTCATATGCTTTGGTACAGTTATTGCTTGCAAGGACAGGTCTAAGAGACCCACTGTAAAACAAATTCAATGGGTCCTTCAGCATTAAATACCTCCTGCTGAATGATTAGGTTATTTGGCCTTTCTATCTTAATAACTATGGGCCCTATTAAATTCGAGCTGCGGATGAAATCGTATCTCGCAAAGGCCCATCGTAACTCGATTTACGATATCCGAGTCGACTTGCGATTGACGTGCGTAATTTCGGACTACTTTGCCGAGATTTGCCTCCGATAAGCGCTACGTAGTAAGTAGCGGACAAGAATTCCTTGCGGACGCTCGTATCTCGCAAATTCGCTAAGTGAACAAAAAACCCACGTAAAATGGTTTACGCATTACGTACAGACAACTTAAAAATCTAAAAGTGAGTTTAACAGAGGAAAAGCATGGAAGGCCATTACAACTGATTTTACCATCCCCTCCCTCCACCAAAGCCAAGGCATTATGCAACCAATTAGTTGTTACATTTTGAATGAAAAGCCATGCTGCAGCTTACATAAAGTAAAATTAAAGACACACTACCTGATTACATAAAAACACAAAAACATCCAAATAATGCCATATTAACCCTGTTATTTTGTATACATGTTGCTCATCACATCTACATTTGGGAACACAAATATGTGGCACATGGAGTATGTGAATATGTCCTGTTCAGTCTTTCGGTCGGGTCCGACTGTGACCCTCTGTCACTGCTTTCTTACAAGGTTCCTATGCTGGTGAGACCGGAGTGGATTGTCAGTTCTGCTGTCACTCTCCCACCCACAATGACCCTTAATGGAATAGCTCACAGCTTCATTGAAATACACAATACCTCTTGTTTGGTCTTTCGGTCGGGTCCGACTGTGACCCTCTGTCACTGCTTTCTTACAAGGTTCCTATGCTGGTGAGACCGGAGTGGATTGTCAGTTCTGCTGTCACTCTCCCACCCACAATGACCCTTAATGGAATAGCTCACAGCTTCATTGAAATACACAATACCTCTTGTTTGGTCTTTCGGTCGGGTCCAACTGTAACCCTCTGTCACTGCTTTCTTACAAGGTTCCTATGCTGGTGAGACCGGAGTGGATTGTCAGTTCTGCTGTCACTCTCCCACCCACAATGACCCTTAATGGGATAGCTCACAGCTTCATTGAAATACACAATACCTCTTGTTTGGTCTTTCGGTCGGGTCCGACTGTGACCCTCTGTCACTGCTTTCTTACAAGGTTCCTATGCTGGTGAGACCGGAGTGGATTGTCAGTTCTGCTGTCACTCTCCCACCCACAATGACCCTTAATGGGATAGCTCACAGCTTCATTGAAATACACAATACCTCTTGTTTGGTCTTTCGGTCGGGTCCGACTGTGACCCTCTGTCACTGCTTTCTTACAAGGTTCCTATGCTGGTGAGACCAGAGTGAATTGTCAGTTCTGCTGTCACTCTCCCACCCACAAGGGCAGCAAACACACACAGAGGGTTTGCAGAGGCACAATGAGCACCAGCCAACTCACCTCCATCAGGGGTAATCGCCACTACTCTTATCCAAGGAAGTCCCACGCCATTGCTGGTGGCCATGTGCCAAGATGACCATTCATTCCCATTTGGTGACCTCCCATTATGTTCTGCTATTCATCAATTTACATTAGCTTCGATTGCTAAGTGATGTTGGGGAAGTGCGTGTGAAAGCAGAATGGACGGACAAATCCAAAATCACTGGAGAAGGAACTGACAACCCACTGCAGTATCACCTATCATTATCCTTTTAGGCCCACAGGGGAATTTTCCTACTCCCCAGTCCCACTAATTGTACTTGGCCTGTGCATTAACCCTTTATTATGCCTAGATTGTAGATCAATTAGATGCATTATATGATATCTAATACTATTAGGACTATTATTCCTCTTAGTATGTATGGATCTATTGCAGGTTAACTAGTGCTCATTAGTTTACAGCTATAGTAATGTGACACTAATGTGATGCATGTGGATGTCCCCTAACCCCAACCATTGAAAACACACCGACATCGGGAGAACAGAATAACACAGCTTTATTTTTGGACACAGAACACAATCAGCAGTGGTCAAGACTGTGCATTCACAGAACGGTATAACAAAACTTTATTTTTGGACACAGACCACAATCAGCAGTGGTCAAGACTGTGCATTCACAGAACGGTAAAACAAAACTTTATTTTTGGACACAGACCACAATCAGCAGTGGTCAAGACTGTGCATTAATATCATGGGTGTGGTGTGGGCGGGTCCCGAGAGAGCAAGGGGCTAAATAAAAAAAAGGGGATACCTACAGGGGTCAATCTAATAGTCTAGAATAAGCATGATGCAGGGCACCTACCAGGGTCACATGCTGCAACCGGAACCAGAAATCTCTCCATTTAACTGAAGAAACCATTAGAGTGCATGGCACTTACAACTTGTCTGGATCTGTTCAATTGAACAAATGATTCAACCTCTGGACTGTGTAATCCAATCCAGTTTCACACATATAGTGTGGTGTGTGAAATTGCCCACAAAAATGAATGGTCAACAAAAAACAAAAAAGGCGGAGGAGGCTAAAAAAAAAAAAAAATGACAATGCATGTACAGTAAAGTGCTAAATACTGTACCAATATACCAACTCACCTGATTCCCATCTGCAAGCATTACTAACTATTAGCTAGGTCTATGGATAATGAGTAATATGGGCAAATACCCATTAATATGGACAGGACACAAAGGTCAGCAGCCACATTCACTGTTTCTTACATCAGACCCAAAGATCTGTTCTCAGACCGATATTGAGGTCAGGATCACATGCTTTATTAGTGCATATATTAATGCTGGCTGTCATTAACATGCCATTGTGAGACTTTGCAAGTCCACCGCCATAGCGGTATTAGTCTACATTTCAGCTAACAATAATCATGTCTGAGATATCTGGCAATATGATAGCTTTAAGATTGTGGGAGCTACATGTTAAGGAGGGGGCTGTCATTGGAGTAATGTCTACCTGAGAGGCACTGTGAAAACCTTACGCCTCATATAATTCCTCCACAATGCTTGCAGATGCGGGAGATGCCTTCATGGGCCTGAATTGTAGCTAAAACAAAACAAATGGAAAGAAAAACAAAGAGAAAACATAAAATCTAAGGGCCTAAAAAAAAAGGGGACTGCAGCATCCCTTCCCAACAGCATTCCCCAGTGACCATCAATTGGTGGCATGTTCAACCGAACCCTACTTGTCCACAGAGAAGAGGATCATGGACCATGTGATGGGAGGTAGCCATCTGCATACAAAATGTCACCATCACATAGGCAAAGATCCAAAACTCTGTAGCCAGGCTAGATGAGGTCAGCATTGTGACCAATAGATTGTTACTGAGGAGTGCTGTTGAGAAGGCACAATTATGTCCACAGCCCCTAGGTCCTCCTCCGCCTGGGCACAGGACCTGCCTCGTCCGCGGCCGGACGCCATCTCCTTGTTGGTGGTGGGGGAGCAGGAGGAGGTAGTGGCACCACGGGTGGTGGTGGTGGTGGCGGAGGCATGGTGGAAGGAGAGGAGGGGCCAGGCTGCTGTTGGCTGGTGACCAGCAGCCTGACCAAATGCTGCTCCAGCCTCCGATGATGGCTCCTCTCCTCCCTAAAGCGCCTGTCCAGGCTGCGCCTCATGCCAAAGATGTTGGCATCAATCCTCCTCACGACGGCCAACAACTCCAGCAGCGCAGCCTCGGTCGTTGGTGGGGGGGGGGGGCTCGGGTCCTGCTGGCAGGGCCGGGTGGGAAGATGGCGGGGACAGAGTGGGGAGGATCTGGGACTCGGCTGGAGACAGGGTCTCTGATGTTGGTGTCCGCGGTGGCTCAGTGTGTGGGGAAGGAGGAGCTGTGGCATATTCCACTCCTTCTGAGGGCCCCGGCGAGATGGCAAGTCTTTGGAGGAGGGGGCAGTCGGGCTCTGGACAGGGGGGCTGTCAACGACCACGACCTCCCCCTCCGAAGAGCCAGGGCCCTCGGATGAGCCTGTAGCCTCCTCCCCCTGAGCGGTCTCCTGCGGGGCGGGGGCTGACGGCACAGCTCGTGGCTCATCACTGGACCCAGACCTCCTACTGGATGCTGAAATAGAGAAAAGAAAGGTACATGTCATTAGTATGCTGATCAATACATTGATATGTTTTCACTCCTAACTATCTGACATCTAGGCCTGAACATGGATGATTCTCCTAATTGCAACTCCCATTAGCTCTCATTTGCTAGATTGGATCTATTCTTTGGTTTCTTGTCTTGACCTCTCCTGGCTCCTAACACTGTCTGGATTTTTCCTGCGGTTTCATTCCTAACTATCTGACATCTAGGCCTGAACATGGATGATTCTCCTAATTGCAACTCCCATTAGCTCTCATTTGCTAGATTGGATCTATTCTTTGGTTTCTTGTCTTGACCTCTCCTGGCTCCTAACACTGTCTGGATTTTTCCTGCGGTTTCATTCCTAACTATCTGACATCTAGGCCTGAACATGGATGATTCTCCTAATTGCAACTCCCATTAGCTCTCATTTGCTAGATTGGATCTATTCTTTGGTTTCTTGTCTTCACCTCTCCTGGCTCCTAACACTGTCTGGATTTTTCCTGCGGTTTCATTCCTAACTATCTGACATCTAGGCCTGAACATGGATGATTCTCCTAATTGCAACTCCCATTAGCTCCCATTTGCTAGATTGGATCTATTCTTTGGTTTCTTGTCTTGACCTCTCCTGGCTCCTAACGCTGTCTGTATTTCTTATGCGGTCTGTGAGTGCATAGGCTGCATTGGGCGCACCAGTACATGGACTCTATTGCTTAATTACTCTTGGGGTGGCCAGGAATGACAGTGATTTGTCAGCTTCATGGATTTAATGACACTTCCATCCATCCCTTGTTAATTCCATGGAGCTGACATGTCAGTGTCCTTGTTGGTCACCATGTGTAGTGTGTGTGATGCACATGTGGTGGCATGTTGGTGTATGTGATATTCACCTGAACTGGAGGCTGGGTCCTGCTGGGCCACCGGGGATGAAGCTCCAGCTGCGGGCGATGGTCCGAGAAAGTCCCTTGCGATCCTCTCCCACTCCTTATAGGTGACACTGTGTCCCTCAGCTTCTCTGGCCATCTTCCTCTTCACCGTGGCCCTGATATCCACATATCTGTGCTTCAAGGACCTCAAGCCCCTAGGAACCGTCGAAACCTCCTTCATCACTTGCACTACCTCCTTCCAAGCCTGAGCCTTAGGCCCAGGCTTCGCTTCCCTTGCATGGTGGGCCGGTCACGGATCGCACCCAGGAGGACCATATTCTCCTGGGGCGTATAATTACGGGCCCTGCGCCTGCCCTTGCCAATAGCCCCTTGCTCTCTCGACTGTGCTCGGGGACCCTGGCCTCCCTGCACTCTTCCTGAGGCCTGTCCCTTCCCCAAACTACCACGCCCCCTGGGAACAGGCCCCTTCCCCTCTGTCCCTCCTCTATCAGTGCCTGTGTCTCCCTCCTCCTCTCCCCCCCCCCTCTGGGGACAACTCCTCCTCCTCCAGGGACACCTTCTCCTCCTCCGGGGACACCTCCTCCACCCCCTCCGGGGACACCTCCTCCACCCCCTCTGGGGACACCTCCCCCACTCCTCCACCCTCCACTACACTCTCCTCACTCTCCACTCCTCTCCTCCTCTCTCCACCTATCTCCTCCCTCCATGCTGAAATAATAACAAAATAAGGATAACTCAAAATAAGTGTAACTGTTATATAGGTGATGAAAAAAAAAGTGTATGTTCTATGTGTTTTTAATAACTGTTGGGGGATACGGTGCAAAGGTTGGGGGGGGGGAGATGTGTGGTGTGTGTCCTAACGCTATGTATGTCTCTATGTGTCTTTAATCTATGTGTCAGGCAAATATGTGTAATGTGTAAATATGTGTAACTCTTACGTGTAAATATGCTAGTAATCAAATCCAAAACAATCAAAAAGAGACCGCCTACAAATCAAAATAACGATAAAGAAATAAAAGTATTACTGGAATGTCTGTTGGAAAGAAAAGATGTGTGTGCTATGTGTATTTAATAAGTGGTGGGGGATGGGGTGTGTTGGGGGATGGGGTATGGTGGGAGGGATGGGTGTGTGGGGTGTGTGTCCTAACTATATATATGTCTCTATGTGTGTTTTTTAATCCATGTGTCTTGCAAATATGTGAAATCTGTAAATATGTGTATTGCTTAAATGGAAGGACTTATAAAATAGACAATGAAAAAAGAAAAAATAACTAATTTCCCTCCCTCCAAAGTACTAATCTCAAAGACTCTCTCCCACCTGCTCCTGGAACTGCGTGCTAACTCCAATGGCTCTTACAACACAGTCAGCGCATGGGTTTGTATCAATCACATTTATAAGCTCATACTGTCAATCAAATTCTTAGCTCGTACGTGATTGGCTGAGAGGCGTGTCTCGCTAGGACGTCCCCTTATCAGCTTGCGAGCGCGCCAACAGACTCAGCCAATTACATACGCACTTATAGTGTCAGGCCGCCAAGTGCGTATGTAATTGGCTGAGAGTCCCAATGCGGGCCGACAAGTGCGTATTACATACGCACTGGGCGGCCCGCGTTGGGACTCTCAGCCAATTACATACGCACTTGGCGTCCCGCGTTGGGACTCTCAGCCAATTACATACGCACTTGGCGGCCCGAGTTGGGACAGCCAATTACATGCGTCCAAGTGCGTATGTAATAGGTTTAGAGGCTTCTTGACGTAAAATCATCAGCTGGAATGTCATGTAAAGATCCACAGGTGACCAATGGCAAAGCAGAAATTAACGTGCCTAATACCAGGTCATGCTCATCAACAAGCTATATAACCCCATCCCCAACAAGTCATCAGCATGTCTGAAACAGCATGTATGATCATGTGAGAGGGATGATGGCCAGGATGAGTGGGCGTATGAGGTTGAGATGCTTTTGTGCAGCTCACCTAGCACAGTATGAAGACCAGGAAGCAAGGTGTGTGATTGAGGGGGTGATGGGGAGTGGCAGAGAGGAGTGTCTGGGAGTGAATGAGGGTGTGAGTGTTGATGTGATCCATGCTGGGGCAGAACCAAGCCAGGCAAGGGAATTACCACAGGCCATGCCTAGTATCGTGGGGGTGGATCAGGGAGGAGAGAGAGCTCCAGTAGCACAGGGACAGAGGGATATAGGGCCACCTGCACCCAGGGAGGCTGACAATGTTGTCGGTGATCAGCTGCTGGGGGGAGTACAGGATGTGGTGGCTCAGGCAGAAGGGAGGGAGCCTGACCAGGAGCCTGTGAGGAGGCGGGCACCCAATGTGTACAGGGAGAGACTCACATTAGAGGGGTTAACTGATGGGGAGGTGTATGAGCGTTTTCGGCTGACCCGTGCCAGTCTTGGGGAGCTCTATGAGGTTCTCAGAGCGGACCTGGAGCCTCGCTCAGGGGCAAATAGAGCCATCCCAGGAATGACACGGATGTTAGTTGCAATACACCTCCTTGCTTCTGGTAGCTTTCAGACCACCC
Source organism: Discoglossus pictus (assembly GCA_027410445.1). Taxonomy (NCBI): domain Eukaryota; kingdom Metazoa; phylum Chordata; class Amphibia; order Anura; family Alytidae; genus Discoglossus; species Discoglossus pictus. Next base: position 109,245,557 of record CM050167.1, on the reverse strand, counting down.
TGAGCATAGCCGGAGGAATGTCTCAGCCAAGCCTCTCGAATTGTCTGAGTGCATTCCTCTGTGCTATTGGTCTGAGAGCTGCCAGATACAACAGTTACCCTAACACTGCTGAAGAGATCTCGAAGGTGAAGTTCGATTTCTTCCAATTAGGAGGTATCCCCAATGTGCTTGGTGCTATTGACTGTACACACGTGGCACTGATACCTCCTAGAGAGCAAGAAGCGCTGTACAGAAATCGTAAGCATTATCATTCAATCAATGTCCAGGTTGTTTGCGATGCGAACATGCGCATACAAGGTTTGTATGCAGGCTTCCCGGGAAGTGCTCACGACGCCTATATCCTGCGTGCATCCGGAATATCTGACATCTTTGAGTCCGGCAGATTTCCATCCGCATGGCTACTGGGTGAGTACACATTAGTAATGGCAGTCAACCATATCTTACTATGACTGGATACAATAACACATACGGTACATCAGGTTTCCCTCTATTGCTATGATGTTCACATGTGCATTACGGAGTAATACTCCCAAAGCCAGAACAGAATAGCTCATTGCTGGCCAGAACCCTGTATTAGCTTGGCCAAACAGTATGCACAACAACATATGCCAAAAACCACAATTGATTAATCATTAGGTTTATGTTCAGATGCATTCCCTTGTATCCTGTGACATGGACATCTCTAGCCTACATAACGTGTTGTGTGTTATTGTAAGGGCTATGTAAGTGAGATGACTTCAGAATTCATCTGATAGAGGAGAATTAATAGTGTTTGGCAAACTTTTTCTTGCCTGAAAATATCCCGGAATAAACATGAATTAGCTTACCTTGAAGTTATCAAAATCTCCAAGGTCTTTTGGCATTTGCGTTTGATCGTGTACGCCCCTGGGAAATTCCACCTGAATTAGCATCACATTTACGTTCACAATAATACACTATCACGCTTCACCTCAGACCTCTGGCATGTGCTCGGTACAAGAACTGCAACAGTGACTTCCTGCTCTCTACCAGAAGGGTCGCAATATGTACCCTGTTGTATTTCCCTTGTATCTCCGCCTCATGTAAGTGTCCTGTGGGTGTGAACATCTGGATTTTACATTTGTGGAAATCACATTGTAATTGATCTGAAGCTTCATATAGAATACATGTGTTAATACACTACTAATTATCCTATCAGATGCATTCATGATCCATCTCCCTTACATATATCTTTAACTGTGTATTAGCCACAGGGATGTGTTGATAGGTCATGATGACGATATTTGGCCATATGCTTTGGCAAACATCACAACATCCTATTCATATCAACATCATATTTTATTTCCAACAGGTGATGCAGGATATGGGTGTTTGCCGTGGTTGTTGACCCCTGTGAGCAATCCCCATAATCGGGCAGAGGTGCGGTATAATGCTGCGCATAAAACCTGCCGGAATGTAATTGAGCGTACCTTTGGTGTACTAAAGATGCGCTTCAGATGTTTACATTCCACTGGGGGGGCTCTACAATACAAGCCCCAGAAAGTTTGTCGCATCATCGTTGCCTGCTGCTGTCTGCACAATATAGCAGTACAGGCCAACTGTCTGGGGGACATTGATGCGGCTCCGCTACCTGGGGAGGAAGAGCCTTTAATTCCCCCTGAAGTGGATAATCTGCAGGGGTCACAACAACGTGCCCGCCTAATTCGTGAGTACTTTACATGTAAGTACATACCCAATATGCATGGAACACAGTCTAATGTATCTGGATTATGCCTAACTCCCAAATCCACCTTTATCCATCGCCCTTGTCATACAGAATTCCAACCAGTCCACAGTAGAGGAGAGTTCCCTGACGTTGTCGATGTTTGTTCCCTGGAACAAGCCACATGATCAGTTACAGGTAAGTAAGCACACATTCCCATACACATCTTAAGTACTGACGGTTAGAAACATCAATGGCATAGATAATTTGAGTGGATTATATATCCCACTATGTCAATGTATATATGCCCCACGTTACATTGTTATCTAGTAATTTAGATGGAAAAAAGACTTTAGTCCATCAGGTTCAACCTCTATAGATCTATGATCTGCAATACGCAGATTTATTGTTAATTGATCCAGAGGAAGTCACCGAACAACAAAATGTTAAGCTTTGCCATTTGTCTACACAGGGAAGTAGAATATAACATTCCTTCCTGACCCCAGATACTGGTGATCGTATTCATCCCTGGATCAATATTCCCTCTCTATTTATCCAGGATAGCCCCTAATGGCTGTTTGGTTTTGTAATGTAAAAAGATACCCAATCCCTTTTTAAAGTGACCTACAACCTCTACGGACCAGGATTGTTCACATTGTCTGATCCTGCCAAACCACATGAAATGGGATCAAAATGTCGTAGATAAATACCATACACACATACTTTGTCTAATTTGTGACTGTAATCCTAACATCATATTAACCTTACAGAGCTGCTGTCGTGTGTCAACTCTTCTTTCAACAACCTAGACATGGAAAAACATGACCAGCAACAGAACTGCTACATCAATGTAAGCGACATAGCGAGTATTTGTGTAATAATATGGCCACGTATGCTGAAGGACACAAATAACACATCAATCACTTTATTAATATCGGCCTATCTCTTTCCAGAATACAGCAGATAGGTAAGCTGTGATAACTAATGACGATCCACAGCGCACGTGTCCTGGTGGAACAAATCACCTCGCGGATGAGCTTGGGACTGCGTCCAAGGTAAAACACCACATTTGGCTCTCAAAATATGCATTAATGTGTAATCTATGTGAGATTACTACATCATTAGCCAGACGAGTAGCTCGTTTCATATGTATGGAAAGAACAGTGAAGACGTTTGTCTGAAATGAGCAACATATATCGGTACAGTGGATCGAAAAGGTCTAAAGTCTACACACCCCTGTTAAAATGTCATGTTTCTGTGCTGTCAAAAAATGAGACCAAGATAAACCATTTCTGAACTTTTTCCACCTTTAATGTGACCTATAAACTGTACAACTCAGTTGAAAAACTAACTGAAATCAGTTAAGTAGAGTGAAGAAGAAATCAAAAAAGAAAATCACATGGTTGCATAAGTCTTCACACCCCTAAACTAATACTTTGTTGAAGCCCCTTGTGATTTTATTACAGCACTCAGTCTTTTTGGGGATGAGTCTATCCGCATGGCACATTGTGACTTTGCAAGATTTGCCCACTCTTCTTTGCAAAAACACTTCAAATCTGTCGGATTGCGAGGGCATCTCCTGTGCACAGCCCTCTTCAGATCACCCCACAGGGATTCAGGTCTGGGCTCTGGCTGGGCCATTCCCAAACTTTAATCTACTTCTGGTGAAGCCATTCCTTTGTTAATTTGGATGTAGAAAGATGAAGTTGTAGAAAGATGAAGTTCCTCTTCATGTTCAGCTTTCTAGCAGAAGCCTGAAGGTTTTCTGCCAATATTGACTGGTATTTGGAACTGGTCCTAATTCCCTCTATCTTAACTAAGGCCCCAGTTCCAGCTGAAGAAAAACAGCCCCAACGCATGATGCTGCCACCACCATGCTTCACTGTGGGTATGGTGTTCTTTTGGTGATGTGCAGTGTTGTTTTTGCACCAAACATATCTTTTGGAATTATGGCCAAAATGTTCAACCTTGGTTTCATCAGACCATAACACCTTTTCCCACATGCTTTTGGGAGACTTCAGATGTTTTTTTTTTTTTTGCAAAATGCAGCCTGGCTTGGATGTTTTTCTTTGTAAGAAAAGGCTTTCATCTTGCCACTCTACCCCATACGCCAGACATATGAAGAATACGGGAGATTGTTGTCACATGTACCACACAGCCAGTACTTGCCAGATATTCCTGCAGTTCCTTTAATGTTGCTGTAGGCCCTTTTGGTAGCCTCCCAGACCAGTTTTCGTCTGGTCTTTTCATCCATTTTGGAGGGATCTCCAGTTCTTGGTAATGTCACTGTTGTGCCATATTTTCTCCGCTTGATGATGACTGGCTTCACTGTGTTCCATGGTATATCTAATGCCTTGGAAATTCTTTTGTACCCTTCTCCTGACTGATACCTTTTAACAATGAGATCCCTCTGATGCTTTGGAAGCTCTCTGTGGACCATGGCTTTTGCTGTGGGATGCGACTAAGAACATTTCAGGAAAGACCAACTAGAGCAGCTTAACTTAATTTGGGGTTAATCAGAGGCACTTTAAATGATGGCAGGTGTATGCTGACTCCTATTTAACACGATTTAGAATGTGATTGCTTCATTCTGAACACAGCTACATCCCCAGTTATAAGATAGTGTGCAGACTTATGCAACCACATTAGTTTTCTTTGTTTTTTTCTTCCCTCCACCTTACAGATTTCAGTTTGTTTTACAATTGAGTTGTACAGTTTATATGTCACATTAAAGGTGGATATAGTTCGGAAATGATTTTTCATTGGCTAATTTCTTTAAAATATTGTGTAGACTTTTTATAACCACTGTAAGTGACGAAGTAAGCGCTCCGGGAGCATGTGCAATGTAAATATTGACATGTTCCTTTTATGTTTCAGATCGCAAAGATGAGTCCCTTTCCACGGTCAGAACAAGGAATGATGAGCATTCCCACGTTCCAGGACTATGCTCTTGTCACATTGCATCATGTATGTTCATATGTCAGTCATCATGTGTTGCATCGGGTGTGATATCACATCCTCTACATTGATTTAGATGTACCTATTGCTTTAGATCTGCCATTCTCTCCTCTACTTGGACTATTGGGAAGCCTGTATCATACTTCCTTCCAGATCTCTTCCTCAGTGCTGATGTGATCCTCCCTGTACATATGGGGAAGAGTAACTCTAGCCCTGGAACATAACTGTTAATGAGGTTCCGTTTACCTTCAGTTATGAATATGCAACAGCAGATAATAGAGATGCTCATTCACAGAACAGAATACACCTCGAACTGGCCAGTTTGTTGGTAGTTCTGCTAACACATGAAATTATTTTGAACACACTGATATGGTCATGGTCAGGTTCACATCTGAGTGTCCAAACTTAGGTATGTAGAGTCTTCTCTCATAGTGCCATTTCCAGTGACATGACCTACGGGGGTTCTCACATTGACTGATTGAGCACTTCTACCTCTGCAGTTGCATAGGAGTGTGTGTTGCGTGCACACACAAGACTACAGATTACTTCTCCCCATGAGCATATCTCCTTCTGTATTGTTGGTTTTGAATATTGAATGTTATCCTGATATATTTAATAATATAACTGATATTGCCTCACGTTGGATGATGCACTGTATCTCCCCCCCCCCTCAACTGATCATCTATACCAATGTCACCCTCCCTGCGTGCATTCTGGCCCCATGTCCCTATTTCCGTGTGCTACTGGAACTCTGTATCCTACCCACCTCCACCATGATACTGAGTAGGCCTGTGGTAATTTGTCACTGTGTGGCTTTGTGAACAATTAAACCGTTTTTTTTCACTCAATGTTTGTGTAATCCTGTATATTTACCATGTAACAAGTAAATTACCCTGAAAGTCAGATGTGCTCAGCACCATCAGTTAGTGGTGTAACTATTCTGTTCAATCTGCGTTTACATTACTACATAATCATGAATGTCGATTCATATCATTCAAGTTGAGCCCTTCAAGTCATTATATACAACTCTGCATGTCTTTAGACATGATTTCAGAATTCACACCCCTCCGACTTTTACCTACATGTATATTGGCAAGGTACAGATCAATGTAGCATATGTATCTATGTAAACACACACAGATATATGTATTGAACAATGACACTTCATTCTATCTGTATTCTTGCAACTAGAAAGCATGATATGGTACAAACACACAGAAACAGTGATAACAGTATAACATAATCATAATTTATTTCATACACAGAGTACAAACAGAAATGGACAAGACTGTGCATTAATATCATGTGTGTGTTGTGAAGACATCCTAGTATGGCAAGGGGCTGTGGCAAATCTGAGGACATCTGAAGAGGAAACAGACAACATCATCAGGGTAATGCATAGCATCTCCTAGGGTCACATGTGGTCAGGACCCCACAGTAACCAACAGCATATAACACGACATCTAATCAACATAACCATTAATGCGCATACAACAACCATATGGTTGCCAGAATAAACAGACACTATAAAACAGGGATCATGTCATACTAAGCGATTTCACACACAGTGTGAATTGGTCAATAGATGATATGAATCTGGAAAACAGAGGTAGGAGGTGTTAGAACAATCAGAAGCTGTTATTAGAGTACATTGTTTTTGCTTTTGACACTACTATAAACCAACTAATATGAACATCATCTCCGAGCAGTAAGAACCATATTTATTCTATCCTGTTCAGTCAGCCTTCCAGGAATATGCTTAGGATGTGGAATACGACAAGGCATGCTTCACTGTGAACACAACCCTTCAGCAAAATGTACTATCACTATCTATGTGGAATAGTTGTGCCATGCTGATATCACATCTCACTTCTAAATGGGTAGTACCAAGGCCAGACAGATTACACTGTTCACATTACCCCTAAACACATGCACATTGATCATGAAGTCAAACCCAGGAAATTGCCACTTTGGTTTGGATGACATGAAAAAACTGAAGCCAATTTCATAATGTTAACGGGATGGAATGCTATAAAAACTTATGTGGAATTGCTGGTTTGGATTAGCAGATAGTAATGGGACTGTGCAACTCTATAGCCTGGACACTGATCATTATAATGGAAGATCACACAGTCATGTTTCTTAGTGAAAATATATGTAGTCATATATTTCATTTCAGAGCCATCTGCAGTGGGGAATAATCCTGATAGAATGCCCGTTGGGAACTGGGTTGAGTGTTTACTCACATGATGGTATTGTACTGCTCGAAGATGAAGAAAATGTCTTCATAGTTGTGAGAGTTGGCTATTAACACCTACAAAGACAAAAACAATGTCTCATTCCGAACAATATTATGATTAAATACAGCATTTAAGCTCAAGGTCAATCCACATTGAACATCAATTGTTAAAATGTTCAACATAACCAGACATGTACACACTCTGTAGCCAATATTATGTCAACATCTATAACAATCAGTATTCTGTGAGGAGTGGTCAGGAGGCCCTCTCGGATGGTCCTAACACCTCCTACTCTGAGTTAGCGGGCCCCCACCGTCTGTGCATGCGGCCCGTCTCCCTCTTCAGCAGGTGGCTGTGGTTCCAATGTGGGCGATGTCTGAGATGAGGAGGCAGACATCTCAGGTTGAGATTGGACAACCGAAGGCTGGAGAGGTATTGGCTGGCGACGTAGATTACGCAACAATGCGCGTCTCTCCCGGCTTGCGCGTTCCTCATATCTCTCCATCCTTCGGTTGTGCCTCCTCATCTCAGCATATATAGCACATGTGGTGGCTGAGATCACCCTATTTCCAGCCAGGATGGCCCTGCTAACAGCCAATTGTCTTTCGCTAATGTCCAGCATTTGCCTTGCTCTCTGGCTTTGGGCCTGGTCCACTTCTTCGATGTGAGCCATGATGTGCCGTAATTGGCCAGGGAGATGTGGCAGAGGGCCTGGAGGTCTGGCGGCTGGGCGGCCGGCGACTCCGCGCCGGCCACTCCGCGGCCCGCGACTCCGCGGCCACGACTCCGCGGCTCTTCCTCCCGGGGCACTTGTACCCGGGGCACTTGTAGCCGGGGCACTTCCTCCCGGGGCACTTGTAGCCGGGGCACTTCCTCCCGGGGCACTTGTGGCCGGGGCACTTGTAGCCGGGGCACTTGTAGCCAGGGCACTTGTAGCCGGGGCACTTCCTCCCGGGGCACTTGGGGCCGGGGCACTTGTGGCCGGGGCACTTGTGGCCGGGGCACTTCCTCCCAGAGCACTTCCTCCTGGGGCACTTGGGGCCGGGGCACTTCCTCCCGGGGCCCATGGTGGAGCCCAGGCTGAGTGCGGTGCCCCGTATGACGGCGGAGCCCAGTATGAGGGGGGAGCCCAGTATGAGGGGGGAGCCCAGGATGAGGGGTGTGCCCAGGGTGAGGGCTGTGCCCAGGGTGAGGGCTGTGCCCAGGGTGAGGGCTGTGCCCAGGGTGAGGGCGGAGCCCATGATGAGGGCGGAGCACCAGATGAGGGTGGAGCCCATGATGAGGGCTGGGCCCATGATGAGGGCGGAGCACCAGATGAGGGCTGTGCCCATGATGAGGGCAGAGCCCAGGATGAGGGCGGAGCCGCTGAGGGTGGAGCCGCTGAGGGTGGAGCCCCTGAGGGTGGAGCCGCTGAGAGAGGCACAGGATGGTGTGGCTGGTGCAGGCTCTGAGGTGGCCACGCCGAAGAGGGCCCGGGCATCACTTCCCGCTCCGTATGAGCAAGTGATGTGGATGGTCCCGGGCCCTCCTGAATGTCCTGGCCCACTTCAGCCCTTCCTGCCTCCTCCTCTTCTGAATCTGTGGATACTGCAATGGAATAAACATATATTTCAGTTGGTTGCCATACACAATTGCAAGCTATGCATTTACATATCATTGACATCATGGTCACCTGTGAGTGACTGTGGTGCTTGTGTTACACAGATGAGCCACGGGCTGCATAATGAGCATTGTGGATCATGGCTCATATGAATGTGTACTGCATGTGCCTCAGACACGTGCTCTGCTGCATCTGCTGTGCAGTGTGTGTGACTGACCAATCTGACAAGTTTCCAGCAATGGTTGTTAATATGCAGCTGAGACATGGGCCAGGTTAGGACAGTATATGACACACATGCAGTGCTACAGAGTCTGTATCCACATATGCCGCACAGCCAAATTTTTTGTCACGATCGCAGTGGAGGCCAAAGTCAGTCCTGCATTTGGGGATAGCCATGCTGCATCCAGATGAGAATATCATTCTCCAAGTCATTAAGTCTAATTGACTCATCTGTTCACATAAAGGAAATCCACATATCCAGGCCTGTGCACAGCCAAGCAAGTTTGACTTTGGACACCCTGCTCTATTGCAATCATTCTGGATATAATTAGAAATTGACATATCAGGGATACAAATTATGAACATGATAGGTTTGCTACCAGGACTGAAATGGTTATTGTCGCCCCATAAATCTTTAGTCAACCATAGGGCTTACAGTGCTATTGTATGTGAATTATCCCTGTGTGTGGGCAGGGGTGTAGGAGGCCATATAATTCTTGAGCAAGGGTGGGCAGGTTCGGGCCTGGAGGGCCACACAGGTGAGCCAATCGCCTTTTCAGTCATCCTGATTGGCTCACCTGTGCCCAAAAAGGATATCTTGAAAGTCCGGCATGTATGTGGCCCTCCTTACCCACCCCTGTTCTAGAGGGATACAGCTCATTATATACAACAGCCAGAACACAAACCTATTTATACATACATACATACAGCATGATATCCTGAAAGTCCGGCATGTATGTGGCCCTCCTTACCCACCCCTGTTCTAGAGGGATACAGCTCATTATATACAACAGCCAGAACACAAGCCTATTTATACATACATACAGCATGATATCCTGAAAGTCCGGCATGTATGTGGCCCTCCTTACCCACCCCTGTTCTAGAGGAATACATCTCATTATATACAACAGCCAGAACACAAGCCTATTTATACATACATACATACATACATACAGCATGATATCCTGAAAGTCCAGCATGTATGTGGCCCTCCTTACCCACCCCTGTTCTAGAGGGATACAGCTCATTATATACAACAGCCAGAACACAAGCCTATTTATACATACATACATACATACATACAGCATGATATCCTGAAAGTCCGGCATGTATGTGGCCCTCCTTACCCATCCCTGTTCTAGAGGGATACAGCTCATTATATACAACAGCCAGAACACAAGCCTATTTATACATACATACATACATACAGCATGTTATCTGCAGGCTTTTAGACAGCCCATCCCCCCACAATCTCAGCCAACCATGTGTGTGATATGATACTCACGTTGCAGGGTGTTCGGACGATCTGTGTCCATCTGCCCTGGTATTCCCACCACAGATTCAGAAGGGATGAAGCGCATCACTGTCCTCTCCCATTCCTTGTAAACAAAAGTGACCGCGGGCCCACCACCAGTCTGACGTGCTGCTGCTGCCTCATCGGACATCTTTCTTTTCACAGCAATCTTTAAATCGTCGAACTTGTGCCGCACTGCCCTCCAGTCCCTATTAGTAACCCCTACTGCCGACACAGCTCTGGCAATTTGGGACCAGGCCTGCCGCCTCTGGCTGGCATTAATGTCTCTGCCACCACATATAATCCCCTGGCGGGCACAGATTTCCCTGAGGAGAACCTGGATCTCCTCTGGGCTATAATTGGGGGCCCTGGGCCTTGCCACAACCCGTTGCCTTACAGACGGTGCCTGGTCTTTCTTTTCTATCCCTGGGGCCGCTCCCTCATCCCCACTACCTCCCACCAAGGGATCAGGCCCCTGACCCTCTGCCCCTTCCACTTGAATTCCTAGCTCTGGGGGCACTTCCCTCCCCCCCTGCTCTCCTCCTTGCTCTCCTCCTCCTCCTCTCCCTCCACCTCCTCCTCCTCTCCCTCCTCCTCCTCTCCCTCCTCCTCCTCCTCTCCCTCCTCCTCTCCCTCCTCCTCCTCCTCTCCTCCTCATCCTCCTCCTCTCCTCAGATGTTCTCTTCACTCTCCTCAGCGCCTCTCTTGCCTTACCACCTCCTCTCCTCTAAACTCCTCTGAAAATAAATTAACAATAAATCAAGATAATCTTTGTGTTGGTTTAGGAGGTAAAAAAAGATGCAAGTATTATGTGTAGTATTATGTGTGGGGGGAGGGGGGGAAGGTCTTGGGGGGGGTGTAGGTGTGCAGTGGCCTACCACTAGGTGTAGCTATGTGTACGTATTAATCTATGTGTGTGAATTATGTGATATCAGTAATTATGTGTATTGTAAACAAAGGGTTAAATTATCTGCTAGTTCAAAAATTGAAATTATCTCCTCTCTCCTCTCTCTTCTCTCTCTCCTCTCTCCACCAAAAACCCACCAACGCCTAGACCTGTGTGTCTACTTGCAAAAGCTCCAGCACAGTCAATTATGTTCTGTTTTGGCTCCCTTTTAAAGGCATACTGCCGTCAGGTTAAGTGGTACGTATCACGTATTTCGCGCTTTTTTCATACGCAAAGTGATCCGAGATATGGTACCTCATGCGCAAATACGAACGTGTACGCATTCGCATCCATCGCTCATATCTCGCAGCACTTGGAATTTAATAGCGTCGGAAATGGTTTCTTTTTTAAACTACTTAGGACTTGCGTTTTCACCTATTATTTCCGCAGCTCGAATTTAATAGGGGCCATTATCTTTAGTTACTTTGCAACCAGACTAGTTGAATTACCAAGACCCATTTGTTATATAAGTCCCAGTGTTTCAATAAAAGTGCATTACCCCATTTGAAGGTATACAAAAGCATATCAGCTGTATATATTATATATAGAAAATAGCTTTTGAATCACTTTGATACAGTTTAGCAATCAAGAAATCCTGCATCTATATTCCAGAACTGCATTCCTGCTCTCTGGAGCAAGCCTTCTTCAATTCCCAGCAACAATACAAATAAACCTTCAGAAGAGAGAATCTAACCTTTGGGATTTATTCATTGGCTGGTTCAGTTGATTCTTCCTTAGCATACATTATTTTGGGAATCAAAATATGTTTTATACAGTGTATAAAATTGTAAAGAGAAATTAAGCTTTTTACCATATTTTTTAAAAGTGTCTGTGAATTGGTGTAAGACAGGTAAATATACTCAAAATGTGTATATTATTTAGTAACTTTTGCTTTAGAAGATATGTAATACATAATAAATATTAAAGTTTATGACAATAAAATAGTATTAAACAATTACAGAAATATATATCATAGAAAAAATATGGAAAATATCCAAGCAATATATTCAAGTAGTACAGATTTCCCATCACTACTACATATGCTTTCATTTTAAAAAGTTAAATTGAGTTAAGCAGCCTTTCATTTCTCCATTAGGCAGATTAAAACATTTATTAACTACTAGAGTGCCAATCTGGGCTCCCAGGGCCAACTGCATTTATTTAATATCCAGGCACTCTTATCATGATTACCTCCTATAAATCAATGGGGTGATCATCTTACATTGTGGTATAGTGGGGTTATTTATTTCTTTATCATAGTATTAGACATTTTGGGTATTATGATGTGGATTAAATTTAGAAGAGATCTGATTGCCCTTGTTCAGCATCATATCAGTTAATGAACTGTTAGGAAAATTGTCCACCGGTTGCATTTTCTGGGTATGATGGGATGTTATGCCCCCAAAGGAAAATTAGATTCCATTTACACCCCCAATAAACCAATAATAAAGTGAAATTTAGAGGTTATGGGGTAATGAATGAAATCTAATTATCCTTTAAGGGCATCAGATGCCATCAGAAATTATTTTAAAAAAATGGACACACCTCAATAATTTGTTGCAACAAACATTATTGAGAGGAAGTCGTTGTTGCGGAAATCATGTCTATTTTGAATGTTCTGTGCTTTCTACTAATACATGCTTTTCTAGTGTTATATTAATATATTTGTATTTTTGGTTCATTTATAAAAATAGCTGCCTTTAGCAACGGCTACTTTTTGGTGCAGTGTGCTTGTGAGTTCTGTACTTTACCTGTGAAGCCTGTCCATAATTCTTTCCTACAGCATGACAAAAGCAGTGACAGTGTATTCCTGCAGGGCCTATGGTTTTCAAAGATAAGCTAACCTTCAAGGAATAACTGTGACTTACAGCATTTATTGCTTATGTATACAGTTAGACTTAAGCATCATAAAGAGACAAGGTAAGAAAAATCTCTCAAGTTGAACACAGGTCATCAAGTTGGAAACTCATGTCTGACCTCTGCATTCCCTTCCATAGTAGGCTATATGAACTGTAACGAAATCCCCTATTTTACAGACTTCACAAACCCACCTGTTCGGTTATTTGAGGAGTTACAATGGGCTTTCGTGGAAATAACTAATAAGACAAACTTCAGTCGACGATTCTGAGAACTGCGTTCGTGGGATCTGAGCACTATTCACCTAGAATATGCACTCAGATCTCAGCTATCTGGGGATATGTGGAAATTCAAGTTTACATTGTGTCAAAACAAAGTTATACATTTTTATTCTGTTTTATTAAAACAAAGAAGCCATGTTTCTTTCTTCCTGGAGATAATTAAGGCTTTCTGTGATACCTTAAGTTAATTATCTCCAGGATAGAAAAGAGGTAGTGATTTATGTGTAAGGGGAGTGCTTATGCTATAGCCACTGTGATTGGACTGTTTTACCTTTGTCCACCAGGTGGAAGACCTGCATAAATACCGTGCGTGTAGCCCACAGTAAAGAGTTCATGTTTACCACTTCATGAAGTTTTGACTCATGTTTGGGGGATTGGGAGCTATAATCACTTCGTTTCAGCTGGAGTTCGGAAGAAACTGCAAGCATCCTTTACATGAACCTTATGCCAAATGAGCTACAGACTTATGTTTCTCCGTCCTTGTTTTAGGATAACACTTAAGATTTTTTACAGGTACCAAGGTAGTGTATATATATTCATAATTCAAAATTTTTTTAGTATGCTCATTTTGCGCTACTTTTACATATATTGGTAAGCAATTCTCTTCAAAACAGTTACACATTTAACCACATTCACATCTGACTTAAAGAGTTTGTTGTTTTTGAATGCCAGTATATGGATTGGTGCTAGAGCCTTTCCTATAGCAGTGTTAGTGGATTCTCAGCAGATGTTTTCCTTGATGCTTATTCTCTTAAATGTATTTTTAGAATAATTACACTATACTGATTTTTTATTTTTAAAACTTTATTCTGATGATTGGTGAAAATCTGGTGAATAACATATGGAGTGGACTTACTATCCAAGGTTACTAGGTGGAGCGGGAAAGCAGGGCTATAGCACAAGGAATCTGAAACAAGCAAAGGAAGGATCTTCCAACGACAACAGCAGTGTTCGCCTTGCGAGTCTGTCCATTCAGGAAGGAGGCATAAGGAACATATGAATGTTCTTCTATTTTGTATTCAGTTTCTTATTGGAAGTTCTCTAGCTCATTTACTCAGAATGCCCTTAATAAGTTTTATCAGAGCTCTTTTCACATCTTTATTTCTAAAGCTATACAACGCAGGGTTTAACAATGGAATGAAGTATACATAAAGAACAGTTAAAATTTTTCCTTCAGTTAGATAAATTGTTGATGTCGGCCTCATGTACAAACCAAATAAAAGAAAATAGAAACTACTCACGGCTGTGAGGTGGGAAGCACATGTGGAGAAGGCTTTGTATTTTCCTGCAGAGGAACGAATATTCAATATAGTAGATATAATATGAATATAAGAAACTAGCGTAAGCAAAAAGGAAGGCATTACCAACAGGACTCCTTGGGTAAGTATAACAATGTGTATAATTCTAGTGTCACTATGCGTAAGTTTTATTAAGGCGGTGACATCACAAAAGAAATGATTAACTACATTGTTGGAAAAGTAACTAAGCTTGGAGGTAACAGTTGCTATAGGGACTGATGCTATCAATCCACCAAGCCATGTGCATGTTGCCCCAAGTATACAAACTCTTTTGTTCATGATAATAGTATAATGTAAAGGCTTACAAATGGCTACATATCGATCATAAGACATTACAGTAAGCAGGAAATATTCTGTACTTCCAAAAGCAATGAAGAAGTAAAGTTGTATGATACATTCTTGGTAGGAAATTCTTCCATCCATTGTTAGGAATATGTCAATGAGCTTTGGAGAAGTAATAGAAGTGTAAACAATGTCAAGAGATGACAGGTTAAATAGGAAAAAGTACATAGGTGTGTAAAGAGATGGACTCCAACATATAAGCAGAATAAGGAAGATATTTCCACTTAGTGTTAAAAAATAAATGAAAAGAAACAACAAGAAAAGAGGAATCTGAAGATTTGGGAAATCTGAAAATCCCACAATGATGAATTCAATTGCTTTACTATTATTTCTAATCTCCATAATTTGTAACATATATAAAATGGACGATAAAGTGGCATGAATAATGAGTAGTGTGTGAAACAAACCACTGTAAGGTATGGAAACTAGGAAGGAAAATATGGAAGCGGGTAGGTGAGCTGAGACTCCACTCTGAAGGAGAAAGGCAGGATTCAAAATGGTGACAATCACATATACGGTACTTCCAGTAAAGTGATGTTGTATGTAAATAAAAGTTGTTGACAGATTGCACTATGTGTTGTTGGCTTTTATTTTTCTGAGGTCCTAAACAGAGGTCTTGAATGTAAGAGAAATATAGAGAATAGATACTCTCCCATACTGAATTTATCTGAATTCATGACAGATCCTGGATGAAGCACTAGAGAATGCATTTATGAGAACTGACAAGTAATTGCACAGATATGATAGAACCCCTTCTATAAACAGAATATAGATGGTGTTCCACATAAGAAGGATCAGCAACATTTGTCCCATAAACACACGTATACTAATACTAAAAATGGTGCAGACAAATGTTTTATTACATGATATATGTGTCTAATTTATGCACAAAAAGTACAGATAAATTCTGTTCTGAAAAGTGATATGTAATTATAAGATATCACATTGCATAACAAATATTAAATAACAATTTTAGGTTGAATTTTCAAATATTAACACATTTTCCTGTCTGCTTGCTTTTCCTCCATTGGAAGAAATTACATTGACATAGAAAATAAAGATTGGCCACTAAATCATTCTATGAATCATATTTGGACTACCTTCAATTATATTTCAGAAATTAAAGATAGTAACATAAACATTAGCATTACATCTGAGGCATGCCAATTTAAATATAATTTAATGTATTAGTTTAAAACACATTGTTTGGATAATAATTTATAAAAACTGGAGAGTTAAAGGTGGTCTGCATATTACAGATATTGTAAATGACAAATAGTAATGCTATTGGGGAAAAAGAATAATGTAAAATACAATTGGAATAATTATTTTATATACATTATCAAAAATGAATTGAACTAAGCATTGATAATATAATTCATTTTGGTAATTTAAAGGTTCACAGTGATCACATTTCTTCAATATCATTGTTTTAGCAAAAAGATTTTAGAGCACAAAATAAAAAATAAAAAAACAAGATTCATATGCAATTATTCATTTGGCTTATTTCCAAGCTGCTTCATGTTAACAGTTAATAAGGAACTTTCCTTCAGTGCTGCTGAGAGCACAGGCAGATGTAATTGTCACATTCCCATTGGGCAGACAGATACGTCCTGTGTATCCTGTGTATAAGTGTCCTCCCAACTCAAGAAGTTTATCTGCTGAAGAACAAATGGTAGATTTCATGGCAGCATGTTTGTAAATAAAGGTAAATAATTAGAGGCTGTCATATTTGTTGTCATATTTTAAAGACATATTGCATATTTTTAAGTGTAGTTCTTAAAAGTAGGATACTTTAGCAATATGACCACAATGGTTCTTTAACAACTAATTTTGAAAAAAAAAATGCATAGATGACCTGAATAAAATATTTAATAAACATGTAATCTAAAAAAAGTATACACAATTTGTTTGAAAAAGAAAAGCAAATAATTATTAATATCTATTTTAGAATTATATAAATTGATTTAAACACAGTAATTACAGATAAAATGCATGACATTATCAGAGATAAAGTTGTACACAAATAAAAGAGAGATCACATAAAATGTTATTACAAAATAGTTCCATTTATATGCATCTATAGTGAAGTGGCAGTATCCTCCACTTTCAATGCAGGAACTGACCATAAAAATGGCACTTTAAAGGCATATATAATTGAGCTGGATTATGAATGCATCTGAAAGAGGAGAATTAGTAGTGTAAGCAAAAAAAATGTTTGCATGAAAAAAATCACAAAATAAATACTTACATTGAAGCCAGCAAAATCTCTTATACTTTCTGACAGTTGCAAATCAAGGTTAACACCCTCCAAACCCAGGCTAAATTAGCATCACATTTAAAATTATTTGTTTTGAACAATCAGGTTCGCTGAAACATTTGATTTAAACTCTGGGGTTCCCGTTTGTGATGTAAAGCAGCCTGGGATATGTAGTGTATCGCTGATATGTGCTATGCATTGCTACTGACATACAGACAGGAAGCTGGAAGGCGATTAGCTGAGCAAGCAACAACATGTAAATTCGTGGGTTAATATTGTTCCCCTGATGCTGCATACTGATTTGGGGAATCAGATGCCTGTGTAGACACATCATGGAGGTGTCAACATAATCATTAGACGGATTTGTAGATATTAATAAAAATAAAATGTTTTATGAGATGTGCTGCATACACATAAGCTGCTTTTTGCCTATAGAGTGCAGAAATGTTTTAATACAGCTAACTTAGATATGCCTTTAAAAAGCCTTTCTGGTTCAAATCTTTCTATGCTTTATTTAAAAGAATATGTTTTATATGTGATTAAAATTGTATTTGTATGTAAAATATATTATTACATACAATATTGCATCACAGAAACAGATAAAAACAATGCTTGACCTGCCCTTTACAAGTGAATTGAAAGTAATTGTAAACAAAAGAAGCCTATTAATTGGGGTTTCTTATCTGATCACATTCAATTTAAATGAAAATACAGACATAAATAGTTGCAGTCCAGACCTCCAAAGGATTCACTGTCCCTTTTTTCCAATAGCATTTCAGGGCAGTGGATTGAAAAATAATTCCACTGTGTCTCAAATTAATATATTTTATATAAGCCATTGTCCAGTTATTTTTCATACAAAAATATTTTTTTGTAATATTGTATTGTTTTAAATACAAGATAGTAACAATGGGCCCTAGTCTATTGCCTAATTCATAAATGTATACACACTTAAAACCACTTTTAAAATTGCCACCGATTCTATTAGCTACTCGCAATCCGACTACGAGTTACCCACCCACAATCACTACGGGCCAGTCAAAGAGGCAAAACTTGCCTAAGAAAGCTATTGGTTTTAGCACTGCTCGAATATTACGAGCTCTAAATAATTAAAGTTGTTCAAAATCGATATTTTATTAGACCTGAAGCTCTAGCTCGCAAATAAAGTCTAACACGCAACTGAAAAAAGTATCACTTTACTGTCAAAATATTACAAGTACTAAATAGGACTTGCAAGGGCTTTTTCAAACACTTATAATGGCCGTAGCAGCAATTAAACACACAATACTGTACTTTTAAAGCATGGGAAGGCATGGAAAGACTTTAGAATTAATTGCACAACAGTCTCAAACTCACAAATATACAATTAAAAAAAATACATATATATATTATTTCTGAATTATATCGATCTCGGGACTCAAGGGGTTAATGAATATAATGAAACCCGCATGGACTAAAGCAGATGTTCTAATGCATTCTATAGAGTACTATATTGCTTGATAGCAAATATTACTTATTAGCACTTGTAACGGATCTACTGGCACCCCGACCGGGTACCTCCGTTGATGGACGCGTCCTAGTTTGCGTCGAGGCCTACAAGCACCGCACCGGACACCACAACCACCACAGACTCCACAACCGCCGTAGCTTCACTGGAGCCGCGCCGTCTTCCTTCCACCCTGTATGAATCTCCAGCATCCAGGATCGTGTGGGGAAGACCTCTCCTCCAAAAAGAGTACATCAGGAACAAGGGTTCAGTAGTTTAAAGCTCCAGGGAGTATGCCAAAGCATAGCAATCCCCAGTGTGATATAGCAATCCCCTCCAAGAATGAGACAAGGCTACGTTTTGAAGGGTCAAGTAGTACTCTTTAATGACAGGGGATCTCCTTTTATGCAATGGTGCCCTCTGAAGGGCTACACCCACATAATTATCACAACAGCCAATTATATACATGGTTCAACCCCCACGTCTCCTCCCCTCAGATAACAGGTAACACAATTAAAACAGACACAATTTTAACCACATTCTGGATGTACCCCAAAAATAGGGGGTACGCCTTTAAGTCTAGCACTGTTCAATAGCTCTCACCCAAGGGAACAACATATTCAAAAATGGCATGAATCAGACCAGGGGTTCAAAAGTTAGTAAAAATATCTTTTACCCATAACACACAGACATTTCACAGGCAATACATATCCCTCATAGTTGACCACACAATACACATAGAGGGACAATAGGTGGGTCACCTCATTATTCAAGAGTCCCTACCCCCATTGTTCATGGTGCCATCTTGTCTGCTAAAACCCTTTTGTTCTGCTATCTCTTGTGTGGTTTAGCAGATACTATTAATAGGCAGATGGGCAACTCCTGACCAAGTGTATGAGACCAAAGATATTTGACTGTATACCACACAATACAATATTTTTACAGATATAATAACAACATTTTATAACCCAGAACATATCTGCAGATAGCTTAGGTCTGAGCACACATTATTACTGAATGGCGCTCAGACCACATACATACAGTTCAATGGCCATGGAACCAAAGTCTTTCTGCATAGGAAAATAAAGTATTTAAATGCCGGTCCATAGTCAAAAGGCAGGAGGCTGGCAAACAGTCCTCTCCAAGACAAAGTGGCGAAGGGCACTTCGTCACACATCTCCCCTTTGGGGGGAAGTCTAACCAGGCACCTGACCTTCTGCCGGTCAGTGCCTCCGTTAGACGATCCACCAACCCACAATAAACCAGTGCTAGAGCAGCCCCCCCACAACAACAAAGTGCAAGAGCAGCCCACCCACAACAAACCGTTACTGCAACTGGATATTTCGCTGTGGTGATGGGGCAACACGCTGAGGGGACTTGAGGGGCAGAGGCCAGCGGCACTCTGCCCTGATGCCAGCTCTTCTGCTGGTATAACCTGCAGGACATCCTGCTCTGTACAAGGGACAAAGGGAGGGCAGAGGCCGACTGCACTCTGCCCCGCTGTCAGATCTTTTGCTGTGGTACTTGGGACATATTCCGGCTCAGTAGCCAGGGAAACGTGGGGGTCAGTGGGGGTTAACATTTCCTCTATTAACCCTGGGGCCACATTAGAAGTTAGCTGGGGAGGGGAATTTGTACTTACCCCCTACTCCGGTTGTCCCAGTGAGGGTAGTTGGGGATCTGGACAGGCTGTGGGCGCAGAGACCACGGTCCCATCTGCGCCGTCTGGGAGATTGGTGTCTCCCCTTGTTAGGGTAAACTGTTGCTGGGGAGGAAGGACGACACCTTCTGCCCCCTGTGGTTCACACTGCCGCTGGGGGGGAAGGACGACACCTTCTGCCCCCTGGGGTTCACACTGCCGCTGGGTTGGGGGGGACGACACCTTCTGCCCCCTGGGGTTCACACTGCCGCTGGGGGGAAAGAACGACACCTTCTGCTCCCTGGGGTTCACACTGCCGCTGGGGGGGAAGGACGACACCTTCTGCCCCCTGGGGTTCACACTGCCGCTGGGGGGGATAGACGACACCTTCTGCCCCCTGGGGTTCACACTGCCGCTGGGGGGGAAGGACGACACCTTCTGCCCCCTGTAGGGCCGGTAGAGAGACCTCGGTCCCATCTCTACCTGCCATCTGGAGGTCATCCCAGGACCAGTCAATGAAGTCTGGTTCTGCTTGTCGAGTAGGTTGGGGCTGCACGAAGCTGAGCAGGTGTTGGTAGTCCTGCTCCAGCTCCCACTCTCTCGTTACCAGGTGGGTCATATCTTTGCTCACCTCGCCTTCGTCATCCCAGACATACATGCCCATCCGGTAGTCGTAGATGTCCCAAAACCTAGACCCCTCTGTGCTGCCAAGATCAATGTCGTCCTCCAAGGCATCCCATAATAATCCTGGGCCATCATAATCATCCCCTTCCGGTAAGTCGTGTTCAGCCGTCCAGGGGGTACGTCGAACGGTATGCCACCAGAGGGCCTGGTATGCATTGTCTAGCCAGATCTCTCGCCGTACCAGGGTCTCTAGTCTTGTCACCCACTCATCCAGGGGCTGCTCTCCCAATAGATACATCCGCATCGCCACACGCTTCTGTAGCCGCTGCTCATCACTGGGGAGACTCTCACCTCGCCGCCATTGGGCATCTTCCAGGCCATCATACCAGAGTTCCTTTCTGTCTGCATCCCTGTAGTCCGCGGCCTCCTCCTCATCCTCATCATGGAACGCTGTCCGAAAACTAGCCGTTTCCATCCTGCTGTAGCCAGGGGCGCTGTACGGATACTAGCGTTGCCCTCAATTTGTAACTCCAAACGTTACCAGTGTCTCCGGGCTGTTTTTCCTCTCACTAGGACGCCATCCCACAACTGCCAGCCAATGTAACGGATCTACTGGCACCCCGACCGGGTACCTCCGTTGATGGACGCGTCCTAGTTTGCGTCGAGGCCTACAAGCACCGCACCGGACACCACAACCACCACAGACTCCACAACCGCCGTAGCTTCACTGGAGCCGCGCAGTCTTCCTTCCACCCTGTATGAATCTCCAGCATCCAGGATCGTGTGGGGAAGACCTCTCTTCCAAGAAGAGTACATCAGGAACAAGGGTTCAGTAGTTTAAAGCTCCAGGGAGTATGCCAAAGCATAGCAATCCCCAGTGTGATGTAGCAATCCCCTCCAAGAACAAGACAAGGCTACGTTTTGAAGGCTCAAGTAGTACTCTTTAATGACAGGGGATCTCCTTTTATGCAATGGTGCCCTCTGAAGGGCTACACCCACATAATTATCACAACAGCCAATTATATACATGGTTCAACCCCCACGTCTCCTCCCCTCAGATAACAGATAACACAATTAAAACGGACACAATTTTAACCACATTCTGGATGTACCCCAAAAACAGGGGGTACACCTTTAAGTCCAGCACCGTTCAATAGCTCTCACCCAAGGGAACAACATATTCAAAAATGGCATGAATCAGACCAGGGGTTCAAAAGTTAGTAAAAGTATCTTTTACCCATAACACACAGACATTTCACAGGCAATACATATCCCTCATAGTTGACCACACAATACACATAGAGGGACAATAGGTGGGTCACCTCATTATTCAAGAGTCCCTACCCCCATTGTTCATGGTGCCATCTTGTCTGCTAAAACCCTTTTGTTCTGCTATCTCTTGTGTGGTTTAGCAGATACTATTAATAGGCAGATGGGTAACTCCTGACCAAGTGTATGAGACCAAAGATATTTGACTGTATACCACACAATACAATGTTTTTACAGATATAATAACAACATTTTATAACCCAGAACATATCTGCCGATAGCTTAGGTCTGAGCACACATTATTACTGAATGGCGCTCAGACCACATACATACAGTTCAATGGCCATGGAACCAAAGTCTTTCAGCATAGGAAAATAAAGTATTTCAATGCCGGTCCATAGTCAAAAGGCAGGAGGCTGGCAAACAGTCCTCTCCAAGACAAAGTGACAAAGGGCACTTCGTCACAGCACTGATTCATTTGTAGCCTCCTACTGCAGATTACGTC
This sequence comes from Discoglossus pictus, assembly GCA_027410445.1. Classification (NCBI taxonomy): domain Eukaryota; kingdom Metazoa; phylum Chordata; class Amphibia; order Anura; family Alytidae; genus Discoglossus; species Discoglossus pictus. The sequence goes on along the minus strand of CM050167.1, from coordinate 109,223,058 downwards.
TAACTTCTATGTTTTACTGACATTTCTGTGTCTAAGAAGTAAATTACAGGCTTGCTTAAATATTGTCAGAGCATTTGATCTTGAGGTAGGAATTTGCAAGCTGGAGTCAATAGAATACATCTAAAGATTATATAACAAAAATCACCCGCAGGCAAATTTGTGAGTTTGAAGCATTTGCGAGCCGCTAAAAGAATATGCCCCAAGTGACCCTTTAAGTCCTCTTGATCAGGGACCTCAGTGTGCTTAAATGTTTATTGGTGCTATGGAGTATGTGTGTGCTTTATATACAAAGAATAATAATACAAAAAGCCTTCAGGAACAAGAGATCTCCTAAATTTGGGTAAACACCTAGCACACTGTATGTAAATCTGTGTGTGCTTTCTGCTATTACTTGGAAGTTTGATATTTCTAATGCATTCTAATCCATGCATTTCTACCCACTGTGTAACATTCTAGTAAATCACTTTATACAGTAGACTCTTAGTTATCCAGCACCCACTGGGATTGGTAGATGCCGGATAAATGTAGTTTCTGGTTGCTTGAGAGTCACTAATAAAAGAGGCCTAGATTAGCTGCACATTGGATGCTGTGCTAAGTATATGTGTCAGTGAGGGCTGTTCTAGCAGCAGCAGCTTTCACTCCTCACTTACACACAGGTACGTTAGTCTTGAGAGTGCGGTGCTGAACCCGGGTAATGTAACGCCAACACTGTACTGGCTCAGTCACTCATGCCTGTCTGCTTCCAGGTAAATCTGAATTGCAGAGACATACAATGGATGCAATCTAGGTGCTTGTAAGCATTTTGTGGCATGACAACCTGGCTCCTGGCATTTGTTGAGCCCTGTAAAATTATATTTTTATTTAAAGTACAGTATCCAATTTTGTTCTGGTTGCTTGAATTCTGGTTAACTGAGAGTCTACTGTACTCACAGTTTAGTATTGTAAAGCTCCAAGCTTCAGGTACATATGTAATTAAATAAAAACCTATATATCTATCTGGAGAAAAAAAATAATTGTAAAACAAAATACCTTTTAATGAAATAGAACCTGATTTCTGCATAGACACAATAACAAAACATAGAGGATTCCAAAACTCACGTATCTTGACACACATTGAAAATGCATACAAAGAGCAGCAATTCCAGGTTAATCAGTGAATTTATACTATAGGATTTATTTGAGATAAAGTCCCATGTGGATTAAAGCTTTGCTAATGGTGCCTCAGATGAAATTAGTTTTGTATAATTGTCAGGCATCCATTATCTGCTGGATAGTGTATTTACTTGTTTTGAAAATATTGAGAATTAACTATCATGAGTAACCAACAACTAAAGCTCATGTGACTTCTATAGTCTTTTACGCTGTCTGATGCAAACTAAGATTATTTTAAAAAAGATGAACAGATTGACCCATTCCTTTATATTGACCTCTCTTTTTTTAGAAGTGCATGTATGTGTAATATTTATAGTATTCTCTTTTGAATAAATTGACCTTCATGGGGCTTCAACCTAAAGAAAAAACAGACATACAAAAAAAACCTCTATTTTTCGGCTATTAAATTTGCCCTGTAAGGCAACTCGCTAACGATATGCGGGTTACAGCCGGAAAAACATTGAAATTTGAACTCTGCAGCCGCAAATCCTTTGATCTGTCAAGCCCCTAAATGTTACGTTCACAAATCGCTAGTAAATTGCTACGAATCCATTGGCGTTCAAACCTGTAATCCACAATTGGAGCCAAAATGCCAACGGGTACTAGAGAGTACCCGCAAGGGGGTCAAAGTCCTATCTGTAGCACTGTAAAGGCAAATATACACACACGACTGTATTTTCAATTAAAGGGAAAGTAAAGTTAGGTATTCAAATTAATAGCACAACATTCTCAAGCTTGCAAATCTGCTATATAAAATACTTTTATTTCTGTATAATTTCCGTGTTATATCGATTCCGGCAATCAATGTGTTAATATATAAAATGGAACTTGCATGAACTAGAATATAATATTTACTGATTTATTAATATTTCATTATTTCTGGAAAGTGGGTCCGAACGAAACTTGTAATTGAAACCCGTATGGCTTTGAAATCTAACCTCCATTTTTCAGTGATGTAATGATGACGATCTCATTTCCATTTTTTTTTCCGTCTAAACCCGTAACTACAGGTTTGACTAATTGATCATGTTCCCGGCCACACATCCAACGTGGGCAAGAATGGTTTACGGGTTTGCGTCTATGGACCGTAACTTGCGGCATGGTTCAAATTAATAGCTCTGTAACACAGCCGAATGTCAAGCACGCAGCCTTTGCAAGTGTGCTGATGCCGCTACGGACTTTGAATTTAATGGGGCTGTAGGTCTGTGTGTGTAGCACCTGTAAGAGTTGGCGGTGATAGGGCAGAAAACTGTACTATAAAGCAACACATATCAGTGTGGGTGGGTATGGATAGGGTAGGTGGGAGAACATGTTAGATGAGGTCAGAGGCAGAAGAGAAAGCAGTGTGTAGGTTTGGAAGTTAACCAAGGTGAATGGAACTGGAAAGTTGTCAGTTGGTAAGTGTTTCTACTTAGCTTTATGGTATGGGGCCTAGTATCACTGGCTGAGTTCATACAGAAGTGGCTGCCTCAGTCCTGGTGGTGAATGGAACTGGAAAGTTGTCATTTGGTAAGTGCTTCTGCTTAGTGGGATGATATGGGGCCTAGTGACAGTGACTGATCCCTGTAGAATTGTCAGCCTCTGTCTTGGTCATGAATGTTTTTGACTGGGAAGCCATGGTTTATAGCTAAAGAATTAGACACTAGATTTGTCTCTTGGAGGACAATTTAAAGCTAAATGTTATTTTCCATCATAGCAGCTCTTTGTGTATATGCACCCTAGGCATTATGTCATATGTATGCTTCTTCAGCAAGTGGCGACAATGGTTAATAACACATTTCATTCATAAGGTTCATTACATAGGCACATTCCTTGAAGCTTGCATATAAAATGACCTCTCAACCATCTGACTACACAATCACCTGTATGGGATTGGTGAAATTGGCCTTACAGGTGTAACAATTGTGTAATCTATTTTGAAATGTTTTAAGAGGTGCATCTCTAATGCCTGTGGCCTATGGTTCAGAGCTTCATTATTGATTGTATAAACATATATATATATATTTAGCCTATACTTATGGCATCTCACAATCCAAGCAGTGTCCTAAATGCAGTATAATGCACCCTAAACTTTTACACAGTCTTTGTGACTGCCCATCAATTCAGGGGAAAAGAATCTTCCATTATGTAAGGGACAAATTAGTTTTTTGGATGTCCTGACAGATAATACTGAGAGCTCAAAACCCTAGTAGACCGGTTTCATTCCAGGGCGTGGAGGGCTACCCATATTTCACACTTTTTCCTTTATGTACATATACAGTATATGCATGTGAGCAGAGATATATATGGTGTGTAAACGTTGTACTATCATATGTGGTTATTTCTAGGTAAATAAGAAGGGAAATGAGTTTATATGAAAACTATATGCAGGAGTAAAATTTATTTTGCATTAGAGTGATATTACATCAAATATTTTCACCAAATCTAGCCCCTATCTGTGTTTTATAAGTTCAGAGTTTTCTTTAATTATAGTAAACGACTCTTTGAGGCCACTCCACACATAACTTGTTTAGTGATGACACACTGACAACCACGTAGATGTTCTCACTCACAATCACAATCTTTCTAACACACTACATTTAGTGTATATCAAGTATATTTTATTTCGGTACATGAGGACAAGCAATAACAACTATTATTGATAAAGACAAGATTATATGTTGTTTATATGTTTGAAAATAATAATTACCGAGACTGTTTCATGGCATGCATTATAACACCAATTGTATTAAACTGTATTTTATATACACAATGAAACAAGTCCTACCTTTCCTTTTTTTACATTAGATGAGAATAGGGGAAGATAACAGGGAATAAGGGAAAATAAAATGAAGGGGGAGGGATATAAATTTGATAGTACACACATCCGTAAAGGTACAATTATAGCTGTGTAGCCTTTAAGGTACATTACACTTGTGTGGCACTGATAATGTCCAAACGGACCAACAATATGATCTAACACAATAAACATCATCAAGATCTGCTGACATCAGATCATTAGACAAATACACCAAATCTTGCTTTTGACTTAAAAAAACTGGGTATACAGTGTTTCCAGGCTTTCCCTAATATGCTTCTAGTGGCCAGGAACAAAGTATTGTGATGATTTTGGAAGACCTGGGGATCTATTAAATTACAAAATTTGCAGGAGTTACCGAGCGATTATATTGAACAAGGCCGCAACCAAAGAGCCAAAGCTTCAAGCCGCAAACACTTCCCGCAAGCTGTTTGGGGGCTGGAATAAAAACGGTCTGCAGTTACGGTATTACAGAGTGCGATGAAGGCCTCTCAGCCAATAGAAAGTGGTCTAGCTGAAGATCATTGACTGTGTTGTAGATTCTCACAAAGTAGCATGCAGGTCCCAGTGGTTGGAGCAGTGATAGAGAGAGAGTGGGCTATTTTTCAGAGCAGGTTCTTGCGGTTTTATTCTTTTATATAATTACAATTAAGATTTTACACTTAAACTTTGATTACACATATTTACAGAATAAACATAATACAAATACACATATATTAAATAACACACATTGATAAACATAGAGCTAGGTCACTCCATACACACACCCCTATCCCATACCCCAGAATGTGGTCCTCCGTGCAATCTGTGAGTACCCTTGCGGCAGGTAGAGAAGTTAGGCCCAGGCCTGGAAAGAGGTAGTGGCCGCAGTAACAGCAGTGGGCACAGCGGAAAGGGATGTGAGGTCCGTCAAACACTGCTTCAATTACATCAGGGCCAAGGTCAGTAGGATGATGGCCAAGAAAGCCAGTCAAGCCGCAGCACCAAGTGGTGGCCCCAAGTGACTGTGTAATACGAGTGGGAAAGGGTGGCCAAGGATCTTCTGAGCCAGGTGCCCACTGCTAGAGCTTCAAACCTGGTGGCCCAGCAGTATCCAGTCACCATGTCAGGTGAATATCACACACACCAACATGTCACCACAAATCACACACACTACACGTGTACATGATGACCGACAAGGACACTGACATGTCAGCTCTATAGAATTAACAAGGAATAGATGGATTAGGCATGCATCATTAAATCCATGAAGCTGACAAATCACTGTCATTTGTGGGCACAACACGAGTAATCAACCAATAGAGAGTCCATGCTTGGGTGTGCCCACTGCAGTATATGCAGTTACAGACTGTAACGGATCTACTGGCACCCTGACCGGGTACCTCCGTTGATGGATGCGTCCTAGCTTGCGTCGAGGCCTACACGCACCGCACCGGACACCACACTACCACAGACTCCACAACCGCCGTAGCTTAAAGCTCTCAGGGAGTATGCAGCGCATAGCAATCCCCAGTATGATATAGCGATACCCTCCAATAACGAGACGAGACTACGTTTTGAAGGGTCAAGTAGTACTATCTTTTAATGACAGGGAATCTCCTTTTATGCAATGGTGCCCTGTGAAGGGCTACACCCACATAATTATCACAGCCAAATATATACATGGTTCAACCCCCACGTCTCCTCCCCTCAGATAACAGGTAACACAATTAAAACAGACACAATTTTAACCACATTCTGGATGTTCCCCAAAAACAGGGGGTACACCTTTAAGTCCAGCACCGTTTAATAGCTCTCACCCAGGGGAACAACATATTAAAAAATGGCATGAATCAGACCAGGGGTTCAAAAGTTAGTAAAAGTATCTTTTACCCATAACACACAGACATTTCACAGGCAATACACATCCCTCATAGTTGGCCACACAATACACATAGAGGGACAATAGGTAAATCAGCCCCCCCAGGTTCCCTGGGAACTTTGATATAATCAGACATTGATTAAATCAGCCATCTTTGTTCTTATCTGAGAATGAAAACACTTTATACAATCGACTCCCTTATCTGTAACAGGATTATCTCCCATGCCAAGTAGCTGCAATAGTCTGGGACAATATTCTGCAGAGCATAAACCAACATACATGCAGTATAATAGTAGGATCATATTTTAACCATAATAATCATAAAACAGGGTAAAACAGTGATGGGTTCCGTTACACACCTCCCCCGTGATCATAAGCCGGCATACACTGTCTGATCCCAACGGATCGGCCTGGGGATGTCCGGACAAAAGTATTTGTTGGCCAATTCTCTAGTTTGACAACCCATCAGCATTACTGCAATTCACATTTACTCACATTTCACATATCCCCAGATAGCTGGCATCTGAGTGCACAAAACTACCGAATAGCGCTCAGATCCTATTCACACAGTTCAATTGCCATGTAACTAAAGTCTTTCCCATAGTCTTTCATTATATGAATGGGCTCCATGGCATAGCTATCTGTGGTATCATGGTTCACACAGGGCAAGTACCGAATGACCCCCCTGTATGTAAAGGGCCAGAATGAGTGACATACACTCTGGTATGGCCGAATACTGTGTTTAAAGGGCAATATGTCCCAGGGCCATAGTCGCAGGGCAGGAGGCTGGCAAACAGTCCTCTCCAAGACAAAGTGGCGAAGGGCACTTCGTCACACATCTCCCCTTTGGGGGGAAGTCTAACCAGGCACCTGACCTTCTGCCGGTCAGTGCCTCCGTTAGACAATCCACCAACCCACAATAAACCAGTGCTAGAGCAGCCCCCCCACAACAACAAAGTGTAAGAGCAGCCCACCCACAACAAACCGTTACTGCAACTGGATATTTCGCTGTGGTGATGGGGCAACACGCTGAGGGGACTTGAGGGGCAGAGGCCAGCGGCACTCTGCCCTGATGCCAGCTCTTCTGCTGGTATAACCTGCAGGACATCCTGCTCTGTACAAGGGACAAAGGGAGGGCAGAGGCCGACTGCACTCTGCCCCGCTGTCAGCTCTTCTGCTGGGGTACTTGGGACATATTCCGGCTCAGTAGCCAGGGAAACGTGGGGGTCAGTGGGGGTTAACATTTCCTCTGTTAACCCTAGGGCCACATTAGAAGTTAGCTGGGGATGGGAATTTGTACTTACCCCCTCCTCCGGTTGTCCCAGTGAGGGTAGTTGGGGATCTGGACAGGCTGTGGGCGCAGAGACCACGGTCCCATCTGCGCCGTCTGGGAGATTGGTGTCTCCCCTTTTCAGGGTAAACTGTCGCTGGGGCGGAAGGACGACACCTTCTGCCCCCTGTGGTTCACACTGCCGCTGGGGGGGAAGGACGACACCTTCTGCCCCCTGTGGTTCACACTGCCGCTGGGGGGGAAGGACGACACCTTCTGCCCCCTGGGGTTCACACTGCCGCTGGGGGGGGAAGGACAACACCTTCTGCCCCCTGGGGTTCACACTGCCGCTGGGGGGGGAGGACGACACCTTCTGCCCCCGGGGGTTCACACTGCCGCTGGGGGGGAAGGACGACACCTTCTTCCCCCTGGGGTTCACACTGCCGCTGGGGGGGAAGGACGACACCTTCTGCCCCCTGGGGTTCACACTGCCGCTGGGGGGGAAGGACAACACCTTCTGCCCCCTGGGGTTCACACTGCCGCTGGGGGGGAAGGACGACACCTTCTGCCCGCTGGGATTCACACTGCCACTGGGGGGGGAAGGATGACACCTTCTGCCCCCTGGGGATCACACTGCCGCTGGGGGGGAAGGACAACACCTTCTGCCCCCTGTGGTTCACACTGCCGCTGGGGGAGAAGGACGACACCTTCTGCCCCCTGTGGTTCACACTGCCGCTGGAGGGGAAGGACGACACCTTCTGCCCCCTGTAGGGCCGGTAGAGAGACCTCGGTCCCATCTCTACCTGCCATCTGGAGGTCATCCTAGGACCAGTCAATGAAGTCTGGTTCTGCTTGTCGAGTAGGTTGGGGCTGCACGAAGCTGAGCAGGTGTTGGTAGTCCTGCTCCAGCTCCCACTCTCTTGTTACCAGGTGGGTCATGTCTTTGCTCACCTCACCTTCGTCATCCCAGACATACATGCCCATCGGGTAGTCATAGATGTCCCAAAACCTAGACCCCTCCATGCTGCCAAGATCAGTGTCGTCCTCCAAGGCATCCCATAATAAACCCGGGCCATCATAATCATTCCCCTCCGGTAAGTCGTGTTCAGACGTCCATGGGGTAAGTCGAACAGTATGCCACCAGAAGGCCTGGTATGCATTGTCTAGCCAGAGCTCTCGCCATACCAGGGTCTCTAGTCTTGTCACCCACTCATCCAGGGGCTTCTCTCCCAATAGATACATCCGCATCGCCACACGCTTCTGTAGCCGCTGCTCATCACTGGGGAGACTCTCACCGCGCCGCCATTGGGCATCTTCCAGGGCATCATACCAGAGTTCCTTTCTGTCTGCATTCCTGTAGTCCGCGGCCGCCTCCTCCTCCTCCTCATGGAACGCTGTCCGAAAACTAGCCGGTTCCATCCTGCTGTAGCCAGGGGCGCTGTACGGATACTAGCGTTGCCCTCAATTTGTAACTTCAAACGTTACCGGTGTCTCCGTGCTGTTTTTCCTCTTACTAGGATGCCATCCCACCACTGCCAGCCAATGTAACGGATCTACTGGCACCCCGACCGGGTACCTCCGGTGATGGACGCGTCCTAGCTTGCATCGAGGCCTACACGCACCGCACCGGACACCACACTACCACAGACTCCACAACCGCCGTAGCTTAAAGCTCCCAGGGAGTATGCAGCGCATAGCAATCCCCAGTATGATATAGGGATACCCTCCAATAACGAGACGAGGCTACGTTTTGAAGGGTCAAGTAGTACTATCTTTTAATGACAGGAAATCTCCTTTTATGCAATGGTGCCCTCTGAAGGGCTACACCCACATAATTATCACAGCCAATTATATACATGGTTCAATCCCCACGTCTCCTCCCCTCAGATAACAGGTAACACAATTAAAACAGACACAATTTTAACCACATTCTGGATGTACCCCAAAAACAGGGGGTACGCCTTTAAGTCTAGCACCGTTCAATAGCTCTCACCCAGGGGAACAACATATCAAAAAATGGCATGAATCAGACCAGGGGTTCAAAAGTTAGTAAAAGTATATTTTACCCATAACACACAGACATTTCACAGGCAATACACATCCCTCATAGTTGGCCACACAATACACATAGAGGGACAATAGGTAAATCAGCCCCCCCAGGTTCCCTGGGAACTTTGATATAATCAGACATTGATTAAATCAGCCTTCTTTGTTCTTATCTGAGAATGAAAACACTTTATACAATCGACTCCCTTATCTGTAACAGGATTATCTCCTATGCCAAGTAGCTGCAATAGTCTGGGACAATATTCTGCAGAGCATAAACCAACATACATGCAGTATAATAGTAGGATCATATTTTAACCATAATAATCATAAAACAGGGTAAAACAGTGATGGGTTCCGTTACACAGACCGCAGCCGTTATCAAGATAGCATTAGGAGCCAAGAATAATCAAGATCAGGAACCAAATAATAGATCACATCTAGCAAATAATAGCTACTCAAATTTCAATTATGAGAATCATCCAGGTTCAAGCCTATATGTCAGATAGTTAGTAATGAACATAAACCAATGTATTATTTATCATACTTAACACATATACCTTCCTTTTCTATTTTTCAGCTTCCAGGCGGTCTGGGTCCAGTGGTGAGCCAGAGGCAGGAGCGTCGGCTCCATCGGATCAGGACGTCAGGGATCAAGCCCCAGCAGTAAACTGTACAAGGGGAGTAGGGATCGAGAGGAGCAGCGGGCCCTATGGTTCCACCAGGCCCACCACCACCTCCTGAGATGTGTGCAAACTACTATGGAGACAGGCTCCAGCCGGGCCCCAGACCCTGCCCACTGGGCCACCACCACCTCCTCACCAAGCAACGTCCTCCCGCATAGACCTCCATCCACACCACCAACAAGCCAGGCTGCTCAGGCAGAGATGCTGGCCATCATGCCCCAGCAACTGGAGTGTCTTCAGGGGATCCAGGCAAGCATCTCCGCCAATCATGCAGAGGTCATGCACAGCCTGGCCAGGCAAAATAGGGAGGAGAGGAGACACCATATGAGTCCATCCTTGCCGGGCTGCAGAGGATGGGGGTGAACCAGAGCGCATTCCAGCAACTTACTGCAGTCGCCATGTGCCTGGTCCCAAGCCTCGCCTCCTCCACTACGGAGGCTTCCCCCGTGAACCCACAGCTCAGCTGCTCCTCTCCTGCCCCCATGCCTCCGCCACAACCACCGCCACCAGCACCGCCACTGTATGTGTCGCTGCCTCCTGGTAGGATACATCCCCCTGCCCCCACCACCACCACCAAGGAGACGGTGGCTGTCTATAGTTGATTGGGGTCCTGATGCAAGGCGGAGGAGGATGTAGGGGCTGCAAATATTCTTTGTGCCTTCACAACAGCCCTCCTCAATGACACTCTATTGATCCAAATGTTAATGTAATCTAGTCTGGCTACAGAAAATAGGATCATATCCAATATGATGATGATATTTTATATGAAGATGGCTACCTCCCATCACATGGTCCATGATCCTCTTCTCTGTGGACAAACAGGGTTGCGTTTAACATTTCACCAATTCATGGTCACTGAGGAATCCTGTTGAGAAGAGATGCTGCAGTCCCTATATTTTTGTATGGCCTTCTTTTGCAGGTTTTTTTTTTTTTGGGGGGGGGGGGGGGTTCTAGGCATAGTTCAGGTCCATGAAGGCATCTTCTGCATCTGCAAGCATTGTGGAGGAAATGTATGAGGTGTAAGGTTTTCCCAGTGCCTCTCAGGTAGACATTCCTCTAATGACAGCCCCCCCCCCCCTTAACATGTAGCTCCTACAATCTTAAAGCTATCATATAGCCAGATATCTACAGGGAGTGCAGAATTATTAGGCAAATGAGTATTTTGACCACATCATCCTCTTTATGCATGTTGTCTTACTCCAAGCTGTATAGGCTCGAAAGCCTACTACCAATTAAGCATATTAGGTTATGTGCATCTCTGTAATGAGAAGGGGTGTGGTCTAATGACATCAACACCCTATATCAGGTGTGCATAATTATTAGGCAACTTCCTTTCCTTTGGCAAAATGGGTCAAAAGAAGGACTTGACAGGCTCAGAAAAGTCAAAAATAGTGAGATATCTTGCAGAGGGATGCAGCACTCTTAAAATTGCAAAGCTTCTGAAGCGTGATCATCGAACAATCAAGCGTTTCATTCAAAATAGTCAACAGGGTCGCAAGAAGCGTGTGGAAAAACCAAGGCGCAAAAATAACTGCCCATGAACTGAGAAAAGTCAAGCGTGCAGCTGCCACGATGCCACTTGCCACCAGTTTGGCCATATTTCAGAGCTGCAACATCACTGGAGTGCCCAAAAGCACAAGGTGTGCAATACTCAGAGACATGGCCAAGGTAAGAAAGGCTGAAAGACGACCACCACTGAACAAGACACACAAGCTGAAACGTCAAGACTGGGCCAAGAAATATCTCAAGACTGATTTTTCTAAGGTTTTATGGACTGATGAAATGAGAGTGAGTCTTGATGGGCCAGATGGATGGGCCCGTGGCTGGATTGGTAAAGGGCAGAGAGCTCCAGTCCGACTTAGACGCCAGCAAGGTGGAGGTGGAGTACTGGTTTGGGGTGGTATCATCAAAGATGAGCTTGTGGGGCCTTTTCGGGTTGAGGATGGAGTCAAGCTCAACTCCCAGTCCTACTGCCAGTTCCTGGAAGACACCTTCTTCAAGCAGTGGTACAGGAAGAAGTCTGCATCCTTCAAGAAAAACATGATTTTCATGCAGGACAATGCTCCATCACACGCGTCCAAGTACTCCACAGCGTGGCTGGCAAGAAAGGGTATAAAAGAAGAAAATCTAATGACATGGCCTCCTTGTTCACCTGATCTGAACCCCATTGAGCACCTGTGGTCCATCATCAAATGTGAGATTTACAAGGAGGGAAAACAGTACACCTCTCTGAACAGTGTCTGGGAGGCTGTGGTTGCTGCTGCACGCAATGTTGATGGTGAACAGATCAAAACACTGACAGAATCCATGGATGGCAGGCTTTTGAGTGCCCTTGCAAAGAAAGGTGGCTATATTGGTCACTGATTTGTTTTTGTTTTGTTTTTGAATGTCAGAAATGTATATTTGTGAATGTTGAGATGTTATATTGGTTTCACTGGTAAAAATAAATAATTGAAATGGGTATATATTTGTTTTTTGTTAAGTTGCCTAATAATTATGCACAGTAATAGTCACCTGCACACACAGATATCCCCCTAAAATAGCTAAAACTAAAAACAAACTAAAAACTACTTCCAAAAATATTCAGCTTTGATATTAATGAGTTTTTTGGGTTCATTGAGAACATGGTTGTTGTTCAATAATAAAATTAATCCTCAAAAATACAACTTGCCTAATAATTCTGCACTCCCTGTAAGATATGATTGTTGTTAGACTAATACCTCTATGGCAGTGGACTTGTGAAGTCTCACAATGGCATGCTAATGACAGCCAGCATTTATACATGCACTCAATATCAGTGTGACGAAGTGCCCTTCGCCACTTTGTCTTGGAGAGGACTGTTTGCCAGCCTCCGGCCCTGCGACTATGGCCCTGGGACATATTGCCCTTTAAACACAGTATTCGGCCATACCAGAGTGTATGTCACTCATTCTGGCCCTTTACATACAGGGGGGTCATTCGGTACTTGCCCTGTGTGAACCATGATACCACAGATAGCTATGCCATGGAGCCCATTCATATAGTGAAAGACTATGGGAAAGACTTTAGCTACATGGCAATTGAACTGTGTGAAGAGGATCTGAGCGCTATTCGGTAGTTTTATGCGCTCAGATCCCAGCTATCTGGGGATATGTGAAATGTGAGTAAATGTGAATTGCAGTAATGCTGATGGGTTGTCAAACTAGAGAATTGGCCAACAAATACTTTTGTCCGGACATCCCCAGGCCGATCCGTTGGGATCAGACCGTGTATGCCGGCTTATGGTCACGGGGGAGGTGTGTAACGGAACCCATCACTGTTTTACCCTGTTTCATTATTATTATTATGGTTAAAATATGATCCTACTATTATACTGTATGTATGTTGGTTTATGCTCTGCATAATATTAGCCCAGACTATTGCAGACTTGGGCATAAGAGATAATCCTATTACAGAGACTCCTCATAAGATAAGGAAGTCTATTGTATAAAGTGTTTTCATTCTCAGACATAAGAACAAAGAAGGATGATATAATCCATGTCTGATTGTATCAAAGTTGCCAGGTAGCCTCAGGGAGGTGTGACCCACCTATTGTCCCTATATGTGTATTGTGTGGCCAACTATGGGGGATATGTGAAATGTCTGTGTGTTATGTGTAAAAGATACTTTTACTAACTTTTGAACCCCTGGTCTGATTCATGCCATTTTTTAATATGTTGTTCCACAATTTATGTTGTTCATAAAAATGTAAGATTTATTTATGTACTATGTAAAATCATAAAGTTATAAAAATGGATAAAAATGTGTAAGTTTTAGCTGGGAGATAATTGAGTAGATATAGTAATAAACTCAATTATCTCCCAAGCAGGAGGGGAGGGAAACTGTGGGCGTTACTATTGTGTTATTGGTTGTTTATACCTTCCCTTAGGTGTGTTCTGTTTACCTGACTGTAATAAAAATTAGGCTGGGTGTGCCAGCAAGAGAGTTCTACTTGACCCTTCAAAACGTAGCCTCGTCTCGTTCTTGGAGGGGATTGCTATAACATACTGGGGATTGCTATGCTTTTGCATACTCCCTTGAGCTTTAAACTACTGAACCCTTGTTCCTGATGTACTCTCCTTGGAGGAGAGGTCTTCCCCACACGATCCTGGATGCTGGAGATTCATACAGGGTGGAAGGAAGACGGCGCGGCTCCAGTTAGGCTACGGCGGTTGTGGAGTCTGTGGTAGTTGTGGTGTCCGGTGCGGTGCTTGTAGTCTTCGACGCAAACCAGGACGCGTCCATCAACGGAGGTACCCGGTCGGGGTGCCAGTAGATCCGTTACAATCAGTCTGAGAACAGATACTTGGGTCTGATGCCGACCTTTGTGTTCACTCCATATTAATGGGTATTTTCCCCTATTGATGATATCATGAGAATCCTTTAACCTGTATAGCTGATGGATGTGACATCAATGTTGATTATCAATATCATATTGAGGAGTTGATAGTACACCTTGACCACTGACACTGCTCACAGCTAAGCATTTGTTATGAGATGACACATAATTATTAATGGTCTTGGCCAGTGAGATATCCTGAGAACAAACTAATGGTTAGTAATGCTTGCAGATGGAAATCAGGTGAGTTGGTTCATTGTTACAGTTACAGTATTTAGAACTATACTGTACATGCATGTTTTTCTTTTTTTTTATCTTCCTCCGTCTTTTTCTTTTTTTTTTTACCTCTTTTTTTTAGATTTTTGTTTTGTCAACACACTGTATGTGTGGAACTGAATTACACAGTCCAGAGGTTTTTGCATCCGTTTCATTGAGCAGATATACACAAGTTGTAAGTGCTATTTCCATTATTGGTTTCTTTGATTAAATGGATTGATTTCTGCTGATGCTTTTTTTCATCAGATTCTGGTTGCAGTGGTGTAATGACCACATGTGACCCTGGTAGGTGCTATGCATCATGATTATTCTAGACTATGACATTACCCCCTTTAGGTATCCCCTTTTCCCACAAAAGCCTCTTGCCCTTCCGAAATCTGCCCACACCCCACCCATGACATTAATGCACAGTGTTGTACATTTCTGAGTGTGCTCTGTGTATGAAATAAAGCTTTGTTATACTGTGTCAGTGTGTTTTCAATGGTTAGGGTTTTGGGACATCCACATACATCCCATTTGTGTCACATTCCTATATATGTAAACAAATGAGCCCTAGTTACTATAGATTAATACATATAATGATGGCATATTATAATCGCAGTTTAACAAGGATCCGATTGCAAAGTAAATCGGATTGCGCGCATGCGCATTGCGTGGCATCAGCCGTGCATGCGCATGGGAGGCGAGAGCCACACATGCGCAATGCGCAGCGCATAAGGAGAGGGAAGAGACACAGAGGGAGGGGGGGGAGAGAAACAGGGGTAGAGGGGGGGTAGAGACACAGAGGGAGGGGGGGAGAGACACAGAGAGAGCGAGGGTGGAAGAGACACCGAGCGAGAGGGTTTAAGAGACACAGAGGGAGAAGGAGGGAAAGAGACACAGAGGGAGAGGGGGAGAAAGAGACACAGGCGAGGGGGAAAGAGATGCATGGGAGGGAGAGGAGGGGAAGAGACACAGGGAGAGGGGGAAAGAGACACATGGGAGAGGGAGTGATGGGGGAAAGAGATACGGGGGAGAGAGGGGGGAAAGAGACACGGGGGGAGATGCAAGCTTATTGCGAGGCCCGTGATGAGTGCCAAAGGTGCTTATTGCGAGGCCTGTAAAGGTGCCGAAGGTGCTCATCGTGAGGCCAGTAAAGTAGAGGGGGAGAGGCTCCCATTGTGTGGCAAACAACATTGCCAGGCTTCACTTTTTATTGCCGTCATTTTTGACGGGCATGTCACTAGTAATAATATAATTATATATGAAATATTATTTATTCTACTGTATATAAAAGCAACTCCTAAATATTCAGAGCTATTTTAAAATGACCTCACTACCTTCCCTCATGCCAGAAAATGTAATGCCTCTATATGCCCTAATCACAAAGGAGGAAATATATGGACTACTGGCCCAGATGGATTCACTATTTACTAACACAAACATTTTCAAAACTACCTTATACCATACATGCTCTGCCTCTTCTACTCCATAACTTTTTGAGGCTGGAGATTTTGGAGTATTCCATATACGAATAGGGTTAACAATCTACATACAATTTTTTTTATTTATGCAGACCACGGCGATATTAAAAACACAAAAAAAAAAAAAAAACTTAAAATTAAAGTTTGTAGTAGACGACCTTTAACACTAATACTCTTAGCTGTATTATTTCTATTAGTCTTTGGGATTCCTAACCTAAGGATTAGCCTTTATTTACTTTTTTGCTGAAATACTTATAAACAACAGCTAGAAAATATAAAGACTAAGCTTACAAGAGCAACAGGGTATCAAGCTATTTTCTTATGCAGCTGCTATACAGTAGTAGCATATCAATAAAGATAAACAATTATTACACTTTGACTCTTTATTTTGTATTTTGTATGGGTCCCTATAAACATAATTTTCTTTAGATATTATTGAAAGTCAGTGATGCATGTTTTGTATTCATTGACCCCCATGTGTGTTTCTCACTTTATTTCTTATACGGCTGCCACATTGGCATATCAGTAAAGATAGACAATTATTATGCTTTGGCTCTTTATTTTGTATGAGTCTCTCTACACTTATCATTTTCTTTGAATATCTTTGAGAGTCAGTAATGCACTTTTTATTACTCATTAAACCCCATGTATGTTTCTCTGTTTCTCACTGTATATCGCCCTGATTTCCACCTTTCACAAAATTGTATTAACCATATACAGTGGGGGGGGGGGGGGGGGGGGAGTATTTGATCCCCTGCTGATTTTGAACGTTTGTCCACTGAAAAATAAATGATATGTCTATAATTTTAATCGTATGTGTATTTTAACTGTGAAAGACAGAATAACAAAAAAAATAAACAAGAAAAACGCATCTCGTAAAAATTATAATTTGATTTGCAGGTCAATGAGGGAAATACGTAGTTGACCCCTTCGTCTTAGTACTTGATGGCAAAATCCCTGTTGGCAATAGATGTTTCTTGTAGTTGGCCACCAGGTTTGCACACATCTCAGGAGGGATTTTGTCCCACTCCTCTTTGTAGATCCTCTCCAAGTCATTAAGTTTTCAAGGCTGATGTTTGGCAACTCGAACCTTCAGCTCCCTCCACAGATTTTCTATGGAATTAAGGTTTGCAGACTGGCTAGGCCACTCCAGGACCTTAATGTGCTTCTTCTTGAGCTACTTCTTTGTTGCCTTGGCTGTGTGTTTTGGGTCATTGTCATGGTGGAATACCCATCTACAACCCATTTTCAATGCCCTGACTGAGGGAAAGAGGTTCTCACCCAAGATTTTACGGTACCTGGCCCCGTCCATCGTCCCTTTCATGCAGTGCAGTTGTCCTGTCCCCTTAGCAGAAAAAACACACCTAAAGCATAATGTTTCCACCTCCATGTTTGACGGTGGGGATGGTGTTTTTGGGGTTATAGGCAGCATTCCTTCTCCAAACACAGCGAGTTGAGTTGATGACAAAGAGCTCGATTTTGGTCTCATCTGACCACAACATTTTCACCCAGTTCTCTTCTGAATCATTAAAATGTTTAATGGAAAACTTCAGAAGGGCCTGTACATGTGCTTTCTTGAGCAGGGGGACCTTACGGGCGCTGCAGGATTGCAGTCCTTCATGGCGTAGTGTGTTACCAATTGTTTCCTTTGTGACTATGGTCCCAGCTGACTTAAGATCATTAACAAGATCCTCCTGTGTAGTTATTGCCTGATTCCTCACCGTTCTCATGATCATTGAAACTCCACAAGGTGAGATCTGGCATGGAGCATCAGACCGAGGGAGACTGGCAGTTATTTTATGTTTCTTCCATTTGCGAATAATCACACCAACTGTTGTCACCTTCTCAAAAAGCCAGCCTTGTGTAGGTCTACAATCTTGTCCCTGACATCCTTGGATAGCTCTTTGGTCTTGGCCATGGTGGAGAGTTTGGAATCTGATTGATTGATTGCTTTTGTGGACAGGTGTCTTTTATACAGCTAACAAGTTGAGATTAGGAGCACTCCCTTTAACAAAGTGCTCCTATTCTCAGCTAATTACCTGTATAAAAGACACCCGGGAGCCAGAAATCTTGCTAAAGGTTATGGATATTCAATTTACTACGTTTAGCTATTCGCATTACAATTGCGAGTCACCTGGCCAAAATCAATGCACGCAAGGCAAAGACGTAACTCAGCCCTATCTCTTCCATTGATATTTCAAGCCCACAAAAGTTATCACTGCTAAAGACGCAAAATTGATACTCAATTAACAATTTCCAAGTAGCTTGCAAAATGAATTCTAACCCATAAATTGCAAAAATATCACATTTATGTTAAATATATTATGGGTACCAAATAGGCCTCTGAAAGGCTTTTTCTAATACTTATTAAAGCTGTAACAGCTATTAAACACACAATACTGCAATTTAAAAGCCTGGCAAAGCATAGGAATACATTATAATTAATTAAACAACCATCTCCAAGGAACAAATAGGCCAGACAAAAATATTTTTATTTTATTGGAATGGTCATGCATATGGTAATATTAAAAGTGTTGCTGCAATTAAAGACACGGTACTAAACTGCAAGAAAAAAACATAGAACTGCCTTACAAATGATACATAACACTCACAGAGGCTCAAATGTGGACTTGAAAAATATAGATATATTGATTTACATATGTCAGTCATCATATCTTTATTGGAAAAATAACTAGTGGCAATATTACACCACCACATAACAATTATCAATTACCAGGGGAACATACACCACACTAACATTGTCAAAGCCACCAGGAAGGCCCACAAACACACATGGAGGCTATGGAGAGGAACATGGAGCAACAGTAAACTCACGTCCATCAGGGCCAATCTTGGCTACACCCATCCTGTAAAGTCCCACGCCATTAGGCATGTGGCCAGATGTATACCAATAATAATTTTGTGAAATCATATCAAGAGTTCTTTTATTAATGAATTAATAAAATGACCTGTCATTTGTTTAATAACCCTTCAGAAGAATGGTGATACGCAACAGTACTACAATTTCTACTTTTCATAAGTATTAACTCACAAACCTCACCAAGAATGTTCTTCAAGCATGATATTCCAAATGTTGAGAATAACATTTAAAATAGTGATAAATACATGTGATCACTCGGAAACCATGACCGTGTCACTGTAATGGGCTGGAATGTTCACATAACAATGTATTGGACAGTAAATAGGGATCATTATTTTGGAAGGATTGCATACTTCATGCAGATTGTAGGTGCTAAGTGCACCAATATGTGTAATGATGTTACAAATCATAAAATCAACATCACTTTTGACATTGAAAGTCTAAACACTTAGAAATAACAACACCACATCCCAATTAACTGAAAATTAGTGACATGAAAACATATGATTACAGTACTCAAGTTTATGAAGGGATGGTGTACAGGATCAGAAATGTTACAGAAATGTTATGTGTGTTAATGTTGCAAAACCGTAACCATTGAAAACATGTGGAAACGGTGATAACGGTATATGAAAACTCTGTTATATACACAGAGCACACTCAGAAATCTATATGACTGTGCATTAATATCATGGGTTTGGTGTGGGCGGATCCCAGAAGGACAAGAGGCTGTTTTGGAAAAAGGGGACAGCTAAAGAGTGAAATGTAATACTGTATAATAATTATAATGCATAGCATCTTCTAGGGTCTTATGTGGTCACTACACCGCTGTAACCAGAATCTGATGAATACAAATCTCATCATACATCACTCCATTTAATAGAAGTAACCAGTAATGTGCATAGCACTTAAAATTGGTCTTCATCTGCTCAATTAAACCGATGCATAAACTTCTAGACTATGTAATCCAATCCAGTTAAACACATACAGTGTGTTCCAAACAACAACAATCTGAAAAAAAGATGGTCCAAACCTAAAAGAGGCAGAGGAGGATAAAAGAAAAATGCATGTACAGTACAGTGCTAAATACCATAACTGTAACAATATACCAACTTACGGGATCATTATCTGCAAGCATTACTAACCATTAGGTAGTTATGACAAATCACTAGACATGACCATAAATAATGATGTGTCATGTCACAATGAATGCTTAGCTGTGACCACAGTCAGTGGTCCAAGAGTACTATCACCATCTCCATCTTTAGCAACATTGATTTCACATCCATCTATTATACAGGTGTTATCACATTTTAAAGGATTCACATGATATGATAATTTCGAAACACCTACCCATTAATATGGAGAGGACACAAAGGTCAGCAGCCATAGTCACTGTTATTTACATCAAACACATGTATTTGTTGTATTATTGATATTGAGGAGAGGATGACATGCTCCACTAGTGTATGAATTAAAGCTGGCTTTGATTAACATGCCATTGTGGGACTTTGCAAGTCCATGGCCATAGCTATATTGGTTTAAATTTATGCTAACAACAATCATGTCTTATAAAACTGGATATATGATTTAATTAATATTGTGAGAGCTAGATTTTTAGGAAGGGATGTCATTCATGGAATGTCTATCTGATAGCCACCTTGAATATATTACAGTTTGTGGCGCTGCTGGGATGAGGAGGTGGTGGAAATGCATGTTGATCCATCCAGTAGGAGGGTCTAGCTGGTGAACAGAGTTGTTGCAGGAGGGTGATGGTGGAGTCCAATGCCACGTGTCTGGCTGAAGGTCCAGCAGGAGACCTCAGTGCCCAGATGAATTGGTCCTTGTAACGGATCACCTGGCACCCCGACTGGGTACCTCAGTTGATGGGCGCTTCCTAGCTTGCGCCGAGGACTACAAGCACCGCACCGGACACCACAACCACCACAGACTCCACAACCGCTGTAGCTTAACTGGAGCCGTAGGAGAGTACATCAGGAACAAGAGTTCAGTAGTTAAAGCTCAAGGGTGTATGCAGCGCATAGCAATCCCCAGTGTGATATAGCAATTCCCTCCAAGAGCGAGACGAGGCTACGTTTTGCAGGGTCAAGTAGAACTCAGGTGCTGGCACACCCAGCCTGGTTTTTATTACAGTCAGGTACAAACAGAACACACCCAAGGGGAGGTATAAAACAACCAATAACATAATAGTAACGCCCACAGTTTCCCTCCCCTATGCTTGGGAGATAATTGAGTTTCTTACTGTATCTACTCAATTATTTCCCAGCTAAAACTTTACATTTTTATAACTTTATGATTTTACATAGTACATAAATAAAACTTACATTTTTATGAACAACATAAATTGCGGGAACAACATATTAAAAAATGGCATGAATCAGACCAGGGGTTCAAACGTTAGTAAAAGTATCTTTTGGGCCCTGGCTGGCAGCATGGCAATCTGGCTCAAACAGGTTTTACAGAGGCCTCTGTACAATGGGGAAAGTAATCTTATTATCCAGGGATATAGGCAAACTCCATTGAGCACATGGTTGCAAAAAGACATAAACCACTTTAAAATACATAAAGTCACCTTTTAGGCATAACACACAGACATTTCACATATCCCCAGATAGCTGGGATCTGAGCGCACAAAACTACAGAATAGCGCTCAGATCCTATTCACACAGTTCAATTGCCATGTAGCTAAAGTCTTACCCATAGTCTTTTATTATATGAATGGGCTCCATGGCATAGCTATCTGGGGTATCACCGCTCACACAGGGCAAGTACCAAATGACCCCACTGTATTTAAAGGGCCAGAATGAGTGACAAACACTCTGGTATGGCCAAATACTGTTTTTAAAGGGCAATATGTCCCAGGGCCATAGTCGCAGGGCAGGAGGCTGGCAATAAGTCCTCTCCAAGACAAAGTGGCGAAGGGCACTTCGTCACAGTCCTCCTCCTCATATCCCGCGCCCTCAGATCCTCTTCTTGCCTCCTCCTCCTGCGGCAGGTCCTGTTGCACCGGGCATGGCCCAGAACATCCTGCTCCGATGGAACCGACGCCCCCGTCTCTGGCTCACCAACGAACCCAGTCCTCCTGCCAGCTGGAAAAGAGAGAAGAATGGTATATGTGTTAATTATGTTGAATAATACATTGGTTTGCTTTTTTTTTTTACTAACTATCTGACATCTTGTTGTCTTTAACCTGGATGTTTCACTTAATTTCTACTATGTGTAGCTATCATTTGCTTGATGTGATGAATTATTTAGATAATGAGCTTAGTTGTTATTAGCTCATAATGATATCTTGATTCCTGCTGTGTGTTGTATCTGCATACTCTGCAATGGGCACATCCATACAAGGACTCTCTATTGGATGATAACTAATGTTGTGCTCACTAAAGACAGTGATTTGTCAGTTTCATGGATTTAATGACGCATGAATGATCCATCTATCCCTTGTTAAATCCAGGGAGCTGACATGTCAGTGTCATTGTTTGTCATCACTTACATGTGTTGTTTGTTTTCTATGTGTGTTTGATGTACATGTGGTGGCATGTTGGTCTATCTGATGTTACCTGACATGGAGGCTGAATCCTGTTGGGACACCAGGCCTGGTGCTCCAGTGACGGGCATCTGGCACAGCATCTCCTTGAACACCCACACCCACTCGTTGTACTTGACAGTTACTTGGTGCCACCACTTGGTGCTGTCGCTGCGCTCTCCTCCTTGGCCATCATCCTCCTCACCTTGGCCAAAGACATCATCAAAGTGATGCTTCACAGACCTCACATCCCTCTATGCCAAGCCCACTGCAAAAAATATTCCAGTCTTGAGCCACAAACTTACTTTATATTTTAACTAAAGAAAATAGCTACAAAATATTGACTAAAGGGTAACTTACTCTGGATAGATTTACACACATGTATTTTAATACCTGTGCCAGAGGCTGAAAAAAGATAGGCTCCCCTAAACACAAACTTTGAGATTGGGCAACCCTGACTATTTTATGGAAAAGCAAGATTAATAGTTCAGCCTTGAAGAGCCTGATACTCTGATACTATTACTTCTATCTATATGTGAATAATCTCAAAGGATTATAAATGGATGAATATATAACCTTTGGCCTTATTTAAGGATATATATAGTTGGAAATAAAGGTACTGAATCCCTGTGTGTAAATTGTCCCCCCTTTCTCTCTAAAATGTTATGGAAAATGTCTGTAATTTAATTTCTAATATCATAAGTTGAAGACTTCCCAAGAGACCCAACAGCCCCCTCACTGAGGTTGCTGGACCCTCACCAACCAACCTCCATACAATCTCTGTTTTCCTAAATATTCCTGTCTACAAGGTGTGTTCTTGCTAAATTCTGAATTCTGAAGGGAACACTACTATTACTATTTATCATATTAAAAAAAAAATGTGGTACCTACGTCTCTGTAGGCCTAGAGGACACCCCCCTAAATACAATATGGTTCTAAAGGAGAAGGCCGAATTTAAGCTTTCATCATAGAAACTCATAAGCTCTATCTTAGCTGCTACCCATGGATGTGATTATCTAACCTCCCTTTATTTTTTTTTCCTCCTCCTACATCCTCATTTATCTTTACTTTTTTTTTCTACTTTTCTTTTTATGTTTTTCCAGGTGTATCTTAAGTTGATATACATTTTAAAACTGGAATTGTTGTAAGTCTCTAGCTGCATCTTATTATAAGCAGTACCTGTTAATTGCAAGCATCTCATACCATTCAATACACTGCTTTGAATCTGTTGTTTCAACAACTTTGTCTATAATAAAAAAAACATTTAAAAATGGTAACTTTATTTTAAATAAACACTCTGACTACTTTTATATATTAGCCTATACAGATCACGATATAAAACATTTCATATAAAACATTACATTTGTATTACATTGATTTTTTTCCTCCAGGATAAAGAGTTAAGTTAAGCTAGCTTTCTAAATCTTTGCCACGCTACAAAAGCAAGGTTATAATAGCTCGCTTCAGAGAGCAGGTTAACCACAGTTATAAACGAACAAAGGTTGTGGACAGTCATTCTCTTCCATGCACTCCTACATGAACTGAACAAGGAAGAAGGCTTATACAATTTTTTCTTCACATAATACTTTTATTGGAAGGAGAGCATAGAACACTACATCAATGTCATTGATGTAAAATTTAGGATTAGAAAAGGTAATGGATGTTCCCCTGACTTGCCCATCTAAGAAGGAGCAAAGGTGAATTTACCATTTACTCCCATAAGTTTGTGAGGGAGGTGGGATCCTCCTGCTTTTTTTCAGTGAAGCGATGTCCATATAAAACTTCATTCAGAGTGAGTGATGGATGAATGCTTACCGAAATTAAATATTTTCCAACTTATCATATATATATATATATATATATATATATATATATATATATTTACTTATCTCACATATATACTGATATCTGGCTTATATACAACACAAGAGTGTTTCATCTTTTAGAATAATAAAAGTTTTTAGATGAAGATCACTGTTACACCCGCCAGATTTGGGGGACTACGCTCACGCCAATTCTCTCTCTAAGGGTCGCAACTTTTTGTTCAGATCTCGACACCAGCAGACACTTCCGATGACAACATCATTTCAGAAGAGACAGGAACCATCAGACACCTTTTCTTAGGATCTAAGAATCACACATCATGTACCTTTGATTAGTACAAGCAGACTCCGACACCACCTTCCTTTGTTTAGTGTGACCAAAATCAGACTGCCACTTCTTTATTTTTTCAAAACACATTTTCAGATGACACAAAACACCAAAGACTTCCCCCCAGTTCTAGCCCATCCTCCTAAGCAAATAGCTTGCTACCCCCTCACCCACATGGCTTTCTTGTTCTCATTACACATTTTTTCTCCTCTTACAGAGCCATAAAACTAGCTCCCCCCTTCATGATTAAAGCCAGAGTCTTCACACGTGGCCGATCGCAGGGTCATATAAATTCTTTAGAATTATTTAACCCTTTGAATATCCCAGATATGACTGTTAAGCAAGTTCTTAGTACCTACTGACTACACATATAATAACTGATGAACCCCAAACAGTCCAGTTGGCCCTTCTGTTCATAACAATCACTACCTGCATGTGTTGTAAAAAATAAAACAAAATTATTTCAATGTCCATTAAAAGTTGACAGTAATATTCTTCAGTTTTATGTCAATACTGGAGAAGTGTAGGAGATGTCTGACACAATCTTGCACAGCTCCACTTACAGGTCATTGATGTGGCGAGTGAGGCTCTGGCAATAGAGGATCCAGTCTTCATACTAGGAGGACACACCCTGCCAGTACCAGCTCCTCTTGTTAAGTCTTGCAATCAGCCTAGCCTTGGACCAAGCACTGGTCACCAGAAGCTGAATGTGCAAGAGCTGTGTAGGTAGAGCTATATATACTAGGCAGATGGCATTGCGATGTAATCGGAGGTGACTAGGTGATTCATACAACAAGGCTATTTATTTGCTGAAACATCTCAACCAAAGAGCATCCCGCATGTGTTAAAGGATCGCTGTACTGCATTTATGAGTAAAGCTGATACGTTTATATGATGTGCATTGTCTATTAAAAAATAGGCAGTTTAAATTCAATTTTAAAAAAATTCTTAGCTTTAAACTTCGTGTTTTTTTCTTAAATAGAGTTGTGTATATCTTAATTCCTGTGTCATCATGGTGCAATGACCCTTCCTGTTGGCTGGACTAAAAATAAAGTGTGACCAGCGTAGGATCTGCTTCAGATGGAGTATCCTTAGTAAAGGGGGCGGACTTATAATGTCTCAGACATTGTCAAAGGGCAGGACCCGTGGGGCAGCTGCAAGCATGCTACAATTGTGCTGTTACCTCTGTTTAAGCAGTGGATGGAGCTAATAATGTCATGGGTCAGGACCAATGATATCACCACAGCCTGCTTCCAAGCTCTGTGATAGTCCAATAAACAGGAAGACTTGACAGACCTAGGTAGGGATAGATACATAGCTCTGCTTGAGGAAAAAACAAACAGCATAAAATCAATGTAGAATTGTTAACTTTTATTAATTTTAAACATGAATACTGTTTTTAATAGCCTATGCACAAACAGAAAAAAACATATGAACTTGTTTATTAAATATACTACATTGGTCCTTTAATGTAAGTAAGACTTTATGGAGATTATGCTAAAAATCATCCCAATGAGAAAACGACACACAAATTTTAAAACATTTTGACACAGGTATTAAAAGCTAAGTATCACAGTCCAATGTGTGTGTCTAGAGTATCCGTTCAGTCCAATCCACATTGCATTGTGCTCTGTTCAGTGTCTGATTAAATTAAAAGCAAAGGTTGGCCAGAACAAGACATTGCTCATACATTAAACTGACCATCTTTTTAATGAGCTTTTTTTGCAGTTTAATCAAGCTACATAAATTGTTCTATTTAACATTTTCTATTCAGATGTGTGATTACCATATTATAACTGGTCAAAAAATTATATATATTGCAGAAGTCTTTTTTTTTTCATGAGACTAATTCATAACTTAGACTGGTAGTTGTAGTAAGCAACACTGCATTGTAGGAAATGTATTCCTACAGTGCAGTAAAAACACAGGGGAAAGTTCAGTCTCCCCTGAAATATATGTCTTAAGTAGTATGTAACATAATGATGGCAGAGAACTTTCAATTAATGATTCAAATGAAAGCTGTCAATATTAGTCAATATTAAAGCATAGTTATGGAAATGTATTTTACGTATAAAGCATTTTGGTCTCTTCTGAACAGCCTTAGTTTACCTCAGCCATAGGGCTTGTGCAATCATTTTATACAATATTTCCCTCTAGTGGTCAGAATAATGTTTTACATTAATCTGTATGCAATTGATGTAATGAATCTAACAGGATATTAAATATTGTCACAAAATATTACATAATTTTCTGCATAGATACAAAAATCCAAGTAAGTATTCAAAACATAGAACAGTGACAGTTTTGTCTATTATTAAGTTATCAGTGTGATTAGCAGAACACAAAATTGTTAAGGATATTAATACATTAGAAATAAGGTGGGTGACTAACAGAGTATGGTCTAAAACAAAAAATACAGAGAGAGACTTTCCGACCTTAGTAGTTATAGCTTAGAGTGGTCTCCAAACCAGTCCTCAGGGGCCACTAGAAGGTCAATAATTGTGTTTTTTTGATAGCAACACTTATGCTTAGGTGAAAATATCCCCAGTGGCTGAAACAGGTACCTGGTGCAGTCTTCCATAGGGTCACAGAGTGTCGAAGTGACTGAATGGCTAAACAACCAAAATTGTGGCTATAGATCCAGATATTTATATTATTTAATTTAGCGCTAAAATAATTTCTGGATCTTTCAATTGTTCTTTTTATTCAAACTAAATCACACTCTAATTTAAACTGTGTTAATAAAATAATTGCTGTAATTCTTTATCTATCCATGTGACATAATAAAGATTCATACTCATAGAATTATAAATGTCTATTACTTTTCTTGCATTTATTGTATATGTTACAGGGTAAGTCTCCAGTTTAAGCATTCTATACAATGCCTAGACAATGTATAAGTCACCTGTCCACTTCAGGCAGTGTGTGAAACAGATGTTTTGCTATTTTATATTTCATTTTGGCAAAGTGTGGAGAAAAGTTTAAAATGTTTGTTGTTTTACTTGCTCTGTGAAATTACCTTTGGCGTTCTGTTTATGATAATTTTGCATATTTGTGTTCTATGTCTATGCCCCATGTGTTATACATACAAAATCCTGCCAATTCTGGGCTTTGTATCCTTCATTTCAAAGGACATGAAATTCTCAAATTCTTTTTATCATGCATTTTAAAAATCACTAAATTTTCTCTTACCAGACCATGAGTCACATGGATAACATTGATAATTTGCTGACAAATCAGTTATACATTCAATGTATTTAAATCCAAAATAGTGTGCACTGTTTTCAAATATTCTCTGTCAAATGAAAAGCCTGGCTTTCCTTGGACATCAGATAATTTAATGCATTGAATACTTACATATAAAATTAATAAAGTTCAACAGCCTCAGTGATCTCCTCCTATCTTCCAAAATAAACATTTGGCACCTCTTCTTGTCACTATAGATGTTGGTGTATGTCAAGATTTTGACCTGGACCCACTGCTCCCATTGCCTTCCATCTAAAATAATTTATTAGGAAGCCAAGGAAGAATTTTAGATTTCATCATCTATATTTCAGCACCAGTAGTATTCTTCTCTCTTGTAGCATGTCACCAACTGCCTATCAAATTACCCATGCTTGGATGTCCTCAGGTCAACTCAATATCAACTTCTTAAAAATGAAACTTCTCAGAGGACTTCTAGGAGGCTGGCCACAATTTTAAGCTGTTCCATATTCTCAAAAGAGAATCCACCACAATCCTACCATCCAGGCTGAGATATTTGGCAAAAAACACAAGCCCAAAACTAATGTAAGTATGGGCACCAATAATTTGTTGTTATTTCATTTTTTTTCCTTGCAGAGACCCTGAAATTTGAGCTCCAGATTTAGATGTCTAGTGCAAAGCCCATCATCCGCAATATACAGTATTTGTGCAGAACATGTACCAGTGTTCAAAGTACATGTCTTTGTGGCTCCCAGGGACATTGCGTCAGTGCTTTGGAGAATCATGTGATGCTATTGCTTCCATGCAGGTGAACTCCATTGGACCAGTCCCTGGATACATAAAGCTTCCCAAGGTTGGTTATCATTTCATATAACATCATTCTCCCAGGTGGGACATTTTCACTCATCATACATTGCCTGTTAAATTGGTGATACAACCATTACTGCCTGCTCAGTATTTTTCACATATCATTGAACTGTGTGTGGCACCTGTTGTGCCAGCTGGTGCCTCCGGAAACTTATTGACATTAATATTTTTATTTGTTGAATATTCTTAATATATCATTGATCTGTGCCATATTAGTGGACTATCCCATTGAATAACCAAATTGATACTTGCTGACAATTCTTGATACCACCATTATTCCTTATTGTGCATTTTACCTATATTATTAATAACCAAACAATTTCTAAATGTTTATCTACTGGAATTGGAGTCTGTATTCAGAAGCTGTAAAAAACTCACAAACACTGCTGTGGGTTAGTGGGTAAAAAGACCCCTTACATATACTGCCTACATTATGAGGTTGTCTATTAGTTTTGCTGTTACCATTGTAAACACATACAAACTTGTTTATGGTATACTCTTTTAACATGTGAGGGGTTAAATCATTTTCTTTTGTACAAATTTAATTTCTAGCAAACAAGTCAAGGCAAGACTCGAGACAATGCTAGATATGTTAGACTGTCATACAATTTGATAGGACACAAATATTACAATGTGTGGGATTTAATAAAGTTTATTGAGTGCAATGATCAATTTATAGACAAGTATACGCCTTGTGCAGAATCATATTTATTAGGATAATAGTAAAATCAAGAATAAACAATTTGAAGAATTTACTTATAAGCTTTAATGTTTAGCTACACGACAATATAAAATCTATTTTACGATTATTACATTCTCTTGTGAATGATTGGATAACAATTAGTTTTAACACATTTTATATTCTGTTAGTACAATGTAGAGATGATAAGCAGAGTATAAAAGCCACACATGGATAAATAATCAAATGTCTATTTGATACAATATATTTGGTATTAATACTCCGTAATATAATGTGTTACCCCATGTCCTAAATTCAGTTGAGCAATTGTTGTTTACGGGAGCCTGAAATGTAGCCTGTAAACTAATTTGCTATTCAATTTGCGTCTCTTTGTGTGCCGCAAACGATCTACGGGTTAAAGGCTGAAAATCCCTGCGGTTATCAAAATTGTAACTTACAGCCTACTGAAGTCTTTGATCTTTCAAGCACGCAAAATTAAAAAAATCGGTAAAATTGCAAATCGCTATGCAAGTGCTACAATTCCTCAACCCGCAAATGTTTTCACACTCGTAAATAGCAAATGTAGAAAAAAGTCCTCCAGGTACCAGATAGGACTCGCAAGGGGATTAAACACCTGTTTGTAGCAATGAAAAAGCAAAAAAAATAATCAATAATGCACTTTTAAAGATAGGGAAAGAGATGTAAGACATTAGAATTAATTGCACAGCAGTCTCAAGCTTGCAAATCTGAAAACAGAAAATTACATTTTTAATTTTGGTGTCATATTAATCTTGGGAATCAAGGAGTTAATACATATCAAGCCAAGCACATGGACTAGAACAGTATCGCCATTAATTTTTATTATTTTGTACTAATAATGCTATTGAAAACATATACTTCACCTAAATCAGTTAAAAATAATGTTCATATTTTATGTAATCTATCTTAATACATACTTTAAAAGTCATTTAAAGAAAGAAAAATAAAGAAACATATATTCATTTATATATCAAAAAAATAGACCTATGTTTTATTAATGGAATTAAATAGAGGATACAAAATAAAATGACTTCAAGATTTTTCTAAAATTGGATATAACCCTATAATGACAAAATACCCATTATAAAGTGCTTAATACTTTCAATAAATAAATAATACAATTTATAAAGTGCCTTTGTGTTATTACAGGTGCTAGTTTACTAATTATATTTAGTTAAGTATGTGGTAAGTGTTTTATTATTTTACAGGTGCCATATTAATATTAGATACTATTTAAGTGCTGAGTGCTAAGTATAGGCCTCCAATATGGTGGTAAGTGAATAAAAATAAATATAGATAATAATAAAGTGCACAAGGTTATAATACTACTTCCCCTCCCCCCCTCTCCCACGTGTCTCTCCCCCGTGTCTCTCCCCCCTCTCCCTGTGTCTCTCTACTCCCCTCCCCCATGTCTCTCCCCCCTCTCCCCGTGTCTCTCTCCTCCCCTCCCCCGTGTCTCTCCCCCCCTCTCCCCCATGTCTCTCCCCTCCCCTCCCCCGTGTCTCTCCCCTACCCTCCCCCATGTCTCTCCCCTCCCCTTCCCTCCCCCGTGTCTCTCCCCTGTGTCTCTCCCCTCCCCTTCCCTCCCCTGTGTCTCTCCCCTGTGTCTCTCCCCCCTCTCCCCTGTGTCTCTCCCCTCCCCTCCCCCGTGTCTCTCCCCTCCCCTCCCCCGTGTCTCTCCCCTCCCCTACCCCGTGTCTCTCCCCTCCTCTCCCTCCCCCGTGTCTCTCCCCTCCTCTCCCCTCCCCTCCCCTCCCCCGTGTCTCTCCCCTCCTCTCCCCCATGTCTCTCCCCTCCCCTCCCCCGTGTCACTCCCCCCCTCTCCCCAGTGTCACTCTCCTCCGTGTCTCTCCCCTCCTCTCCCCCGTGTCTCTCCCCTCCCCTGTGTCACTCACTCCCCTCCCCCGTGTCTCCCCCTCCATCACCTCCCCTCCCCGTGTCTCTCCCCTCCCCTCCCCCGTGTCTCTCCCCGCCCTCCCCTCCCCTCCCCCGTGTCTCTCCCCTCCCCCCAGTGTCACTCACCCCCCTCTCCCCAATGTCACTCACCCCCCTCTCCACAGTGTCTCTCCCCTCCCCTCCCCCGTGTCTCTCCCCTCCTCTCTCTCCACCTCTCTCCCGTGTCTCTCCCCTCCTCTCTCTCCCCCTCTCCCCTGTGTCTCTCCCCTCCTCTCTCTCCCCCTCTCGCCTGTGTCTCTCCCCTCCTCTCTCTCCCCCTCTCCCCCGTGTCTCTCCCCTCCTCTCTCTCCCCCGTGTCTATCCCCTCCTCTCTCTCCCCCTCTCCCCTCCTCTCTCTCCCCCTCTCCCCCCATGTCTCTCCCCTCCTCTCTCTCCCCCTCTCCCCCCGTGTCTCTCCCCTCCTCTCCCCCCGTGTCTCTCCCCTCTTCTCCTCCCGTGTCTCTCCCCTCCTCTCCCCCCGTGTCTCTACCCTCCTCTCCCCCTATCTCCCCCCCTCTCCCCCGTGTCTGTCCCCCCTCTCCTCTCCTCTCTCCCCTCTCCCCCCGTGTCTCTCCCCTCCTCTCTCTCCCCCCTCTCCCCCGTGTCTCTCCCCTCCTATCCCCCCTCTCCCCCGTGTCTCTCCCCTCTCTCCCCCCTCTCCCCTTGTCTCTCCCCTCTCTCCCCCGTGTCTCTCCCCTCCTCTCCCCCGTGTCTTTCCCCTCCACTCCCCCCTCTCCCCCCCCTCTCCCACGTGTCTCTCCCCTCCTCTCCCCCGTGTCTCTCCCCTCCACTCCCCCCTCTCCCCCCCTCTCCCCCCTCTCCCACGTGTCTCTCCTCTCTCTCCCCCGTGTCTCTCCCCTCCTCTCCCCCCTCTCCCACGTTTCTCTCCCCTCTCTCCCCGTGTCTCCCCCCCTCCCTCTCCCACGTGTCTCTCCCCTCCTCACCTCCCTCTCCCCCCTCCTCTACTCTCCCCCCTCTCCCCCTCCTCTCCTCTCCCCCCTCTCCCCCCTCTCCCACGTGTCTCTCACCTCTCTTCCCCGTGTCTCTCCCCTCCTCTCCCCCTCCTCTCCACCCTCTCCCTCCCCCCCTCTCCCCGTGTCTCTCCCCTCCCCCGTGTCTCTCCCCCCTCTCCCCCATGTCTCTCCCCTCCCATCCCCCGTGTCTCTCCCCTACCCTCCCCCATGTCTCTCCCCTCCCCTTCCCTCCCCCGTGTCTCTCCCCTGTGTCTCTCCCCCCTCTCCCCTGTGTCTCTCCCCTCCTCTCCCCTCCCCTCCCCCGTGTCTCTCCCCTCCTCTCCTCCTCCGTGTCTCTCCCCTCCCCTCCCTCCCCCGTGTCTCTCCCCTCCTCTCCTCCTCCCCTCCCCCGTGTCTCTCCCCTCCCCTCCCCCGTGTCACTCCCCCCCTCTCCCCAGTTTCACTCTCCTCCCCTCCCCCATGTCTCTCCCCTCCTCTCCCCCGTGTCTCTCCCCTCCTCCCCTCCCCCGTGTCTCCCCCCTCCATCCCCTCCCCCGTGTCTCTCCCCTCCCATCCCCCATGTCTCTCCCCTCCCATCCCCCATGTCTCTCCCCTCCCTCCCCTCCCCCCAGTGTCACTTCCCCCCCTCACCCCAATGTCACTCACCCCACTCTCCACAGTGTCTCTCTCCTTACCTCCCCCAGGTGTCTCTCCCCTCCTCTCTCTCCCCCTCTCCCCCGTGTTTCTCCCCTCCTCTCTCTCCCCCTCTCCCCGTGTCTCTCCCCTCCTCTCTCTCCCCCGTGTCTCTCCCCCGTGTCTCTCCCCTCCTCTCTCTCCCCCTTTCCCCCGTGTCTCTCCCCCCCTCTCCCCCGTGTCTCTCCCCTCCTCTCTCTCCCCCTCTCCCCCTGTGTCTATCCCCTCCTCTCTCTCCCCCTCTCCCACGTGTCTCTCCCCTCTCTGCCCCCTCTCCCCGTGTCTCCCCCCCTCTCCCCCGTGTCTCTCCCCTCCTCTCTCTACCCCTCTCCCCCGTGTCTCTTCCCTCCTCTCTCTCCCCCTCTCCCCCCGTGTCTATCCCCTCCTCTCTCATCCCCTCTCCCCCGTGTCTATCCCCTCCTCTCTCTCCCCCTCTCCCACGTGTCTCACCCCTCTCTGCCCCCTCTCCCCGTGTCTCTCCCCTCTCTCCCCCGTGTCTCTCCCGCCTCTCCCATGTGTCTCTCCCCTCTCTCCCCCATGTCTCTCCCCTCCTCTCCCCCCTCTCCCCCGTGTCTCTCCCCTCTCTCCCCCATGTCTCTCCCCCCTCTCCCCCCTCTCCCACGTGTCTCTCCCCTCTCCTCTCCCCCCCTCCTCTCCTCTCCTCTCCCCCCTCCTCTCCTCTCCCCCCTCTCCCCCCCTCTCCCCCGTGTCTCTCCCCTCCTCTCCCCCTCTCCCCCCTCTCCCATGTGTCTCTCCCCTCCTCTCCCCCCCT
Organism: Discoglossus pictus; assembly: GCA_027410445.1. Classification (NCBI taxonomy): domain Eukaryota; kingdom Metazoa; phylum Chordata; class Amphibia; order Anura; family Alytidae; genus Discoglossus; species Discoglossus pictus. Next base: position 109,189,426 of record CM050167.1, on the reverse strand, counting down.
CTACCACTCCTCTCCCCCCTCTCCCCCCCTCCACTCCTCTCCCCCCTCTCCCCTCTCTCCTCCGTGTCTCTCCCCTCCTCTCC
>CM050167.1:109111811-109189143 GCA_027410445.1 Discoglossus pictus | reverse complement strand
TGCCTACAGGCGTGTGTGTGAGGCCTATTGCATCTAGTCTGCCAACTTTTGCCAGTGCACAGTGACCCTCATATCTAGTGCAACCGTAGTGTACAGTGAAATAAAACATTTTTTTTTTACTGTAATCGATTGAATATCAGTTGCCTGCCTACAAGCGTGTGTGTGAGGCCTATTGCATCTAGTCTGCCAACTTTTGCCAGTGCACAGTGACACTCATATCTAGTGCAACCGTAGTGTGCAGTGAAATAAAACAACCCTTTTTTACTGTAATCGATTGAATATCAGTTGCCTGCCTACAGGCGTGTGTGTGAGTCCTATTGCATCTAGTCTGCCAACTTTTGCCAGTGCACAGTGACACTCATATCTAGTGCAACCGTAGTGTGCAATGAAATAAAAGAACCCTTTTTTTACTGTAATCGATTGAATATCAGTTGCCTGCCTACAGGCGTGTGTGTGAGGCCTATTGCATCTAGTCTGCCAACTTTTGCCAGTGCACAGTGACACTCATATCTAGTGCAACCGTAGTGTGCAGTGAAATAAAAGAACCATTTTTTTACTGTAATCGATTAAATATCAGTTGCCTGCCTACAGGCGTGTGTGTTAGGCCTATTGCATCTAGTCTGCCAACTTTTGCCAGTGCACAGTGAAAATCATATCTAGTGCCACCGTAGTGTACAGTGAAATAAAAGAACCCTTTTTTTACTGTAATCGATTGAATATCAGTTGCCTGCCTACAGGCGTGTGTGTGAGGCCTATTGCATCTAGTCTGCCAACTTTTGCCAGTGCACAGTGACACTCATATCTACTGCAACCGTAGTGTACAGTGAAATAAAAGAACCCTTTTTTGACTGTAATCGATTGAATATCAGTTGCCTGCCTACAGGCGTGTGTGTGAGGCCTATTGCATCTAGTCTGCCAACTTTTGCCAGTGCACAGTGACACTCATATCTAGTGCAACCGTAGTGTACAGTGAAATAAAAGAACCCTTTTTTGACTGTAATCGATTGACTATCAGTTGCCTGCCTACAGGCATGTGTGTGAGGCCTATTGCATCTAGTCTGCCAACTTTTGCCAGTGCACAGTGACACTCATATCTAGTGCAACCGTAGTGTGCAGTGAAATAAAAGAACCCTTTTTTTACTGTAATCGATTAAATATCAGTTGCCTACAGGCGTGTGTGTTAGGCCTATTGCATCTAGTCTGCCAACTTTTGCCAGTGCACAGTGACACTCATATCTAGTGCAACCATAGTGTGCAGTGAAATAAAACAACCCTTTTTTTACTGTAATCGATTAAATATCAGTTGCCTGCCTACAGGCGTGTGTGTGAGGCCTATTGCATCAAGTCTGCCAACTTTTGCCAGTGCACAGTGACACTCATATCTAGTGCAACCGTTGTGTACAGTGAAATAAAAGAACCCTTTTTTGACTGTAATCGATTGAATATCAGTTGCCTGCCTACAGGCGTGTGTGTGAGGCCTATTGCATCTAGTCTGCCAACTTTTGCCAGTGAACAGTGACATTCATATCTAGTGCAACCGTAGTGTACAGTGAAATAAAATTTTTTTTTTTTTTACTGTAATCGATTGAATATCAGTTGCCTGCCTACAAGCGTGTGTGTGAGGCCTTTTGCATCTAGTCTGCCAACTTTTGCCAGTGCACAGTGACACTCATATCTAGTGCAACCGTAGTGTGCAGTGAAATAAAAGAACCATTTTTTTTACTGTAATCGATTAAATATCAGTTGCCTGCCTACAGGCGTGTGTGTTAGGCCTATTGCATCTAGTCTGCCAACTTTTGCAAGTGCACAGTGAAAATCATATCTAGTGCCACCGTAGTGTACAGTGAAATAAAAGAACCCTGTTTTACTGTAATCGATTGAATATCAGTTGCCTGCCTACAGGCGTGTGTGTGAGGCCTATTGCATCTAGTCTGCCAACTTTTGCCAGTGCACAGTGACACTTATATCTAGTGCAACCGTAGTGTCCAGTGAAATAAAAGAACCCTTTTTTTACTGTAATCGATTGAATATCAGTTGCCTGCCTACAGGCGTGTGTGTGAGGCCTATTGCATCTAGTCTGCCAACGTTTGCCAGTGCACAGTGACACTCATATCTACTGCAACCGTAGTGTACAGTGAAATAAAAGAACCCTTTTTTGACTGTAATCGATTGAATATCAGTTGCCTGCCTACAGGCGTGTGTGTGAGGCCTATTGCATCTAGTCTGCCAACTTTTGCAAGTGCACAGTGACACTCATATCTAGTGCAACCGTAGTGTACAGTGAAATAAAAGAACCCTTTTTTGACTGTAATCGATTGACTATCAGTTGCCTGCCTACAGGCGTGTGTGTGAGGCCTATTGCATCTAGTCTGCCAACTTTTGCCAGTGCACAGTGACACTCATATCTAGTGCAACCGTAGTGTGCAGTGAAATAAAACAACCCTTTTTTTACTGTAATCGATTGAATATCAGTTGCCTGCCTACAGGCATGTGTGTGAGGCCTATTGCATCTAGTCAGCCAACTTTTGCCAGTGCACAGTGACACTCATATCTAGTGCAACCGTAGTGTGCAGTGAAATAAAAGAACCCTTTTTTTACTGTAATCGATTGAATATCAGTTGCCTGCCTACAGGCGTGTGTGTGAGGCCTATTGCATCTAGTCTGCCAACTTTTGCCAGTGCACAGTGACACTCATATCTAGTGCAACCGTAGTGTGCAGTGAAATAAAACAACCCTTTTTTTACTGTAATCGATTGAATATCAGTTGCCTGCCTACAGGCATGTGTGTGAGGCCTATTGCATCTAGTCAGCCAACTTTTGCCAGTGCACAGTGACACTCATATCTAGTGCAACCGTAGTGTGCAGTGAAATAAAAGAACCCTTTTTTTACTGTAATCGATTGAATATCAGTTGCCTGCCTACAGGCGTGTGTGTGAGGCCTATTGCATCTAGTCTGCTAACTTTTGCCAGTGCACAGTGACTCTCTTATCTAGTGCAACCGTAGTGTGCAGTGAAATAAAAGAACCCTTTTTTTACTGTAATCGATTGACTATCAGTTGCCTGCCTACAGGCGTGTGTGTGAGGCCTATTGCATCTAGTCAGCCAACTTTTGCCAGTGCACAGTGACATTCATATCTAGTGCAACCGTAGTGTGCAGTGAAATAAAAGAACCCTTTTTTTACTGTAATCGATTGAATATCAGTTGCCTGCCTACAGGCGTGTGTGTGAGGCCTATTGCATCTAGTCTGCCAACTTTTGCCAGTGCACATTGACACTCATATCTAGTGCAACCGTAGTGTACAGTGAAATAAAAGAACTCTTTTTTTACTGTAATCGATTGAATATCAGTTGCCTGCCTACAGGCGTGTGTGTGAGGCCTATTGCATCTAGTCTGCCAACTTTTGCCAGTGCACAGTGACACTCATATCTAGTGCAACCGTAGTGTACAGTGAAATAAAAGAACCCTTTTTTGACTGTAATCGATTGACTATCAGTTGCCTGCCTACAGGCGTGTGTGTGAGGCCTATTGCATCTAGTCTGCCAACTTTTGCCAGTGGACAGTGACCCTCATATCTAGTGCAACCGTAGTGTGCAGTGAAATAAAAGAACCCTTTTTTTACTGTAATCGATTGACTATCAGTTGCCTGCCTACAGGCGTGTGTGTAAGGCCTATTGCATCTAGTCTGCCAACTTTTGCCAGTGCACAGTGACATTCATATCAAGTGCAACCGTAGTGTACAGTGGAAAAAAAGAACCCCTTTTTTACTGTAATCGATTGAATATCAGTTGCCTGCCTACAGGCGTGTGTGTGAGGCCTATTGCATCTAGTCTGCCAACTTTTGCCAGTGCACAGTGACAATCATATCTAGTGCAACCGTAGTGTACAGTGAAATAAAAGAACCCTTTTTTTACTGTAATCGATTCAATATCAGTTGCCTGCCTACAAGCGTGTGTGTGAGGCCTATTGCATCTAGTCTGCCAACTTTTGCCAGTGCACAGTGACACTCATATCTAGTGCAACCGTAGTGTGCAGTGAAATAAAACAACCCTTTTTTTACTGTAATCGATTGAATATCAGTTGCCTGCCTACAGGCGTGTATGTGAGTCCTATTGCATCTAGTCTGCCAACTTTTGCCAGTGCACAGTGACACTCATATCTAGTGCAACCGTAGTGTACAGTGGAAAAAAAGAACCCTTTTTTTACTGTAATCGATTGAATATCAGTTGCCTGCCTACAGGCGTGTGTGTGAGGCCTATTGCATCTAGTCTGCCAACTTTTGCCAGTGCACAGTGACAATCATATCTAGTGCAACCGTAGTGTACAGTGAAATAAAAGAACCCTTTTTTTACTGTAATCGATTAAATATCAGTTGCCTGCCTACAGGCGTGTGTGTGAGGCCTATTGCATCAAGTCTGCCAACTTTTGCCAGTGCACAGTGACACTCATATCTAGTGCAACCGTAGTGTACAGTGAAATAAAAGAACCCTTTTTTGACTGTAATCGATTGAATATCAGTTGCCTGCCTACAGGCGTGTGTGTGAGGCCTATTGCATCTAGTCTGCCAACTTTTGCCAGTGCACAGTGACCCTCATATCTAGTGCAACCGTAGTGTACAGTGAAATAAAACATTTTTTTTTTACTGTAATCGATTGAATATCAGTTGCCTGCCTACAAGCGTGTGTGTGAGGCCTATTGCATCTAGTCTGCCAACTTTTGCCAGTGCACAGTGACACTCATATCTAGTGCAACCGTAGTGTGCAGTGAAATAAAACAACCCGTTTTTTACTGTAATCGATTGAATATCAGTTGCCTGCCTACAGGCGTGTGTGTGAGTCCTATTGCATCTATTCTGCCAACTTTTGCCAGTGCACAGTGACACTCATATCTAGTGCAACCGTAGTGTGCAATGAAATAAAAGAACCCTTTTTTTACTGTAATCGATTGAATATCAGTTGCCTGCCTACAGGCATGTGTGTGAGGCCTATTGCATCTAGTCTGCCAACTTTTGCCAGTGCACAGTGACACTCATATCTAGTGCAACCGTAGTGTGCAGTGAAATAAAAGAACCATTTTTTTACTGTAATCGATTAAATATCAGTTGCCTGCCTACAGGCGTGTGTGTTAGGCCTATTGCATCTAGTCTGCCAACTTTTGCCAGTGCACAGTGAAAATCATATCTAGTGCCACCGTAGTGTACAGTGAAATAAAAGAACCCTTTTTTTACTGTAATCGATTGAATATCAGTTGCCTGCCTACAGGCGTGTGTGTGAGGCCTATTGCATCTAGTCTGCCAACTTTTGCCAGTGCACAGTGACACTCATATCTACTGCAACCGTAGTGTACAGTGAAATAAAAGAACCCTTTTTTGACTGTAATCGATTGAATATCAGTTGCCTGCCTACAGGCGTGTGTGTGAGGCCTATTGCATCTAGTCTGCCAACTTTTGCCAGTGCACAGTGACACTCATATCTAGTGCAACCGTAGTGTACAGTGAAATAAAAGAACCCTTTTTTGACTGTAATCGATTGACTATCAGTTGCCTGCCTACAGGCATGTGTGTGAGGCCTATTGCATCTAGTCTGCCAACTTTTGCCAGTGCACAGTGACACTCATATCTAGTGCAACCGTAGTGTGCAGTGAAATAAAAGAACCCTTTTTTTACTGTAATCGATTAAATATCAGTTGCCTACAGGCGTGTGTGTTAGGCCTATTGCATCTAGTCTGCCAACTTTTGCCAGTGCACAGTGACACTCATATCTAGTGCAACCATAGTGTGCAGTGAAATAAAACAACCCTTTTTTTACTGTAATCGATTAAATATCAGTTGCCTGCCTACAGGCGTGTGTGTGAGGCCTATTGCATCAAGTCTGCCAACTTTTGCCAGTGCACAGTGACACTCATATCTAGTGCAACCGTAGTGTACAGGGAAATAAAAGAACCCTTTTTTGACTGTAATCGATTGAATATCAGTTGCCTGCCTACAGGCGTGTGTGTGAGGCCTATTGCATCTAGTCTGCCAACTTTTGCCAGTGAACAGTGACATTCATATCTAGTGCAACCGTAGTGTACAGTGAAATAAAAAAATTTTTTTTTTACTGTAATCGATTGAATATCAGTTGCCTGCCTACAAGCGTGTGTGTGAGGCCTATTGCATCTAGTCTGCCAACTTTTGCCAGTGCACAGTGACACTCATATCTAGTGCAACCGTAGTGTGCAGTGAAATAAAAGAACCATTTTTTTTACTGTAATCGATTAAATATCAGTTGCCTGCCTACAGGCGTGTGTGTTAGGCCTATTGCATCTAGTCTGCCAACTTTTGCAAGTGCACAGTGAAAATCATATCTAGTGCCACCGTAGTGTACAGTGAAATAAAAGAACCCTGTTTTACTGTAATCGATTGAATATCAGTTGCCTGCCTACAGGCGTGTGTGTGAGGCCTATTGCATCTAGTCAGCCAACTTTTGCCAGTGCACAGTGACACTTATATCTAGTGCAACCGTAGTGTCCAGTGAAATAAAAGAACCCTTTTTTTACTGTAATCGATTGAATATCAGTTGCCTGCCTACAGGCGTGTGTGTGAGGCCTATTGCATCTAGTCTGCCAACTTTTGCCAGTGCACAGTGACACTCATATCTACTGCAACCGTAGTGTACAGTGAAATAAAAGAACCCTTTTTTGACTGTAATCGATTGAATATCAGTTGCCTGCCTACAGGCGTGTGTGTGAGGCCTATTGCATCTAGTCTGCCAACTTTTGCCAGTGCACAGTGACACTCATATCTAGTGCAACCGTAGTGTGCAGTGAAATAAAACAACCCTTTTTTTACTGTAATCGATTGAATATCAGTTGCCTGCCTACAGGCGTGTGTGTGAGTCCTATTGCATCTAGTCTGCCAACTTTTGCCAGTGCACAGTGACACTCATATCTAGTGCAACCGTAGTGTGCAATGAAATAAAAGAACCCTTTTTTTACTGTAATCGATTGAATATCAGTTGCCTGCCTACAGGCGTGTGTGTGAGGCCTATTGCATCTAGTCTGCCAACTTTTGCCAGTGCACAGTGACCCTCATATCTAGTGCAACCGTAGTGTGCAGTGAAATAAAATAACCCTTTTTTTACTGTAATCGATTGACTATCAGTTGCCTGCCTACAGGCGTGTGTGTGAGGCCTATTGCATCTAGTCTGCCAACTTTTGCCAGTGCACAGTGACATTCATATCTAGTGCAACCGTAGTGTACAGTGGAAAAAAAGAACCCTTTTTTTACTGTAATCGATTGAATATCAGTTGCCTGCCTACAGGCGTGTGTGTGAGGCCTATTGCATCTAGTCTGCCAACTTTTGCCAGTGCACAGTGACAATCATATCTAGTGCAACCGTAGTGTACAGTGAAATAAAAGAACCCTTTTTTGACTGTAATCGATTAAATATCAGTTGCCTGCCTACAGGCGTGTGTGTGAGGCCTATTGCATCTAGTCTGCCAACTTTTGCATGTGCACAGTGACATTCATATCTAGTGCAACCGTAGTGTACAGTGAAATAAAAGAACCCTTTTTTTACTGTAATCGATTGAATATCAGTTGCCTGCCTACAAGCGTGTGTGTGAGGCCTATTGCATCTAGTCTGCCAACTTTTGCATGTGCACAGTGACACTCATATCTAGTGCAACCGTAGTGTACAGTGAAATAAAACAACCCGTTTTTTACTGTAATCGATTGAATATCAGTTGCCTGCCTACAGGCGTGTGTGTGAGTCCTATTGCATCTAGTCTGCCAACTTTTGCCAGTGCACAGTGACACTCATATCTAGTGCAACCGTAGTGTGCAATGAAATAAAAGAACCCTTTTTTTACTGTAATCGATTGAATATCAGTTGCCTGCCTACAGGCATGTGTGTGAGGCCTATTGCATCTAGTCTGCCAACTTTTGCCAGTGCACAGTGACACTCATATCTAGTGCAACCGTAGTGTGCAGTGAAATAAAAGAACCCTTTTTTTACTGTAATCGATTAAATATCAGTTGCCTGCCTACAGGCGTGTGTGTTAGGCCTATTGCATCTAGTCTGCCAACTTTTGCCAGTGCACAGTGACACTCATATCTAGTGCAACCATAGTGTGCAGTGAAATAAAACAACCCTTTTTTTACTGTAATCGATTAAATATCAGTTGCCTGCCTACAGGCGTGTGTGTGAGGCCTATTGCATCAAGTCTGCCAACTTTTGCCAGTGCACAGTGACACTCATATCTAGTGCAACCGTAGTGTACAGTGAAATAAAAGAACCCTTTTTTGACTGTAATCGATTGAATATCAGTTGCCTGCCTACAGGCGTGTGTGTGAGGCCTATTGCATCTAGTCTGCCAACTTTTGCCAGTGAACAGTGACATTCATATCTAGTGCAACCGTAGTGTACAGTGAAATAAATTTTTTTTTTTTTTACTGTAATCGATTGAATATCAGTTGCCTGCCTACAAGCGTGTGTGTGAGGCCTATTGCATCTAGTCTGCCAACTTTTGCCAGTGCACAGTGACACTCATATCTAGTGCAACCGTAGTGTGCAGTGAAATAAAAGAACCATTTTTTTTACTGTAATCGATTAAATATCAGTTGCCTGCCTACAGGCGTGTGTGTTAGGCCTATTGCATCTAGTCTGCCAACTTTTGCCAGTGCACAGTGAAAATCATATCTAGTACCACCGTAGTGTACAGTGAAATAAAAGAACCCTTTTTTTACTGTAATCGATTGAATATCAGTTGCCTGCCTACAGGCGTGTGTGTGAGGCCTATTGCATCTAGTCAGCCAACTTTTGCCAGTGCACAGTGACACTCATATCTAGTGCAACCGTAGTGTGCAGTGAAATAAAAGAACCCTTTTTTTACTGTAATCGATTGAATATCAGTTGCCTGCCTACAGGCGTGTGTGTGAGGCCTATTGCATCTAGTCTGCCAACTTTTGCCAGTGCACAGTGACACTCATATCTACTGCAACCGTAGTGTACAGTGAAATAAAAGAACCCTTTTTTGACTGTAATCGATTGAATATCAGTTGCCTGCCTACAGGCGTGTGTGTGAGGCCTATTGCATCTAGTCTGCCAACTTTTGCCAGTGCACAGTGACACTCATATCTAGTGCAACCGTAGTGTACAGTGAAATAAAAGAACCCTTTTTTGACTGTAATCGATTGACTATCAGTTGCCTGCCTACAGGCGTGTGTGTGAGGCCTATTGCATCTAGTCTGCCAACTTTTGCCAGTGCACAGTGACACTCATATCTAGTGCAACCGTAGTGTGCAGTGAAATAAAACAACCCTTTTTTTACTGTAATCGATTGAATATCAGTTGCCTGCCTACAGGCATGTGTGTGAGGCCTATTGCATCTAGTCAGCCAACTTTTGCCAGTGCACAGTGACACTCATATCTAGTGCAACCGTAGTGTGCAGTGAAATAAAAGAACCCTTTTTTTACTGTAATCGATTGAATATCAGTTGCCTGCCTACAGGCGTGTGTGTGAGGCCTATTGCATCTAGTCTGCCAACTTTTGCCAGTGCACAGTGACCCTCATATCTAGTGCAACCGTAGTGTGCAGTGAAATAAAAGAACCCTTTTTTTACTGTAATCGATTGACTATCAGTTGCCTGCCTACAGGCGTGTGTGTGAGGCCTATTGCATCTAGTCTGCCAACTTTTGCCAGTGCACAGTGACAATCATATCTAGTGCAACCGTAGTGTACAGTGAAATAAAAGAACCCTTTTTTTACTGTAATCGATTAAATATCAGTTGCCTGCCTACAGGCGTGTGTGTGAGGCCTATTGCATCTAGTCTGCCAACTTTTGTCAGTGCACAGTGACACTCATATCTAGTGCAACCGTAGTGTGCAGTGAAATAAAACAACCATTTTTTGAATTTAATCGATTGAATATCAGTTGCCTGCCTACAGGCGTGTGTGTGAGGCCTATTGCATCTAGTCTGCCAACTTTTGCCAGTGAACAGTGACATTCATATCTAGTGCAACCGTAGTGTACAGTGAAATAAAAGAACCCTTTTTTTACTGTAATCGATTGAATATCAGTTGCCTGCCTACAAGCGTGTGTGTGAGGCCTATTGCATCAAGTCTGCCAACTTTTGCCAGTGCACAGTGACACTCATATCTAGTTCAACCGTAGTGTACAGTGAAATAAAAGAACCCTTTTTTGACTGTAATCGATTGAATATCAGTTGCCTGCCTACAGGTGTGTGTGTGAGGCCTATTGCATCTAGTCTGCCAACTTTTGCCAGTGCACAGTGACACTCATATCTAGTGCAACCGTAGTGTACAGTGAAATAAAAGAACCCTTTTTTTACTGTAATCGATTGAATATCAGTTGCCTGCCTACAGGCGTGTGTGTGAGTCCTATTGCATCTAGTCTGCCAACTTTTGCCAGTGCACAGTGACACTCATATCTAGTGCAACCGTAGTGTGCAATGAAATAAAAGAACCCTTTTTTTACTCTAATCGATTGAATATCAGTTGCCTGCCTACAGGCATGTGTGTGAGGCCTATTGCATCTAGTCTGCCAACTTTTGCCAGTGCACAGTGACACTCATATCTAGTGCAACCGTAGTGTGCAGTGAAATAAAAGAACCCTTTTTTTACTGTAATCGATTAAATATCAGTTGCCTGCCTACAGGCGTGTGTGTTAGGCCTATTGCATCTAGTCTGCCAACTTTTGCCAGTGCACAGTGACACTCATATCTAGTGCAACCATAGTGTGCAGTGAAATAAAACAACCCTTTTTTTACTGTAATCGATTGATTATCAGTTGCCTGCCTACAGGCGTGTGTGTGAGTCCTATTGCATCTAGTCTGCCAACTTTTGCCAGTGCACAGTGACACTCATATCTAGTGCAACCGTAGTGTGCAGTGAAATAAAAAAAACCTTTTTTTACTGTAATCGATTGAATATCAGTTGCCTGCCTACAGGCGTGTGTGTGAGGCCTATTGCATCTAGTCTGCCAACTTTTGCCAGTGCACAGTGAAAATCATATCTAGTGCCACCGTAGTGTACAGTAAAATAAAAGAACCCTTTTTTTACTGTAATCGATTGAATATCAGTTGCATGCCTACAGGCGTGTGTGTGAGGCCTATTGCATCTAGAGTGAATTTGCACTGCTGAGGTGTTCTGAATGCAATTCTGAGATTCTCTAAGATGTAGTAGGCCTTAAAACCAGAGTGAATTTGCACTGCTGAGGTGTTCTGAATGCAATTCTGAGATTCTCACAGATGTAGTAGGCCTTAAAACCAGAGGGAATTTGCACTGCTGAGGTGTTCTGAATGCAATTCTGAGATTCTCACAGATGTAGTAGGCCTTAAAACCAGAGTGAATTTGCACTGCTGAGGTGTTCTGAATGCAATTCTGAGATTCTCACAAATGTAGTAGGCCTTAAAACCAGAGTGAATTTGCACTGCTGAGGTGTTCTGAATGCAATTCTGAGATTCTCACAGATGTAGTAGGCCTTAAAACCAGAGTGAATTTGCACTGCTGAGGTGTTCTGAATGCAATTCTGAGATTCTCACAGATGTAGTAGGCCTTAAAACCAGAGTGAATTTGCACTGAAAGAAAGAGAGAGAATGGATTGTGATCAGACAGTACAGGAAGATCTGATACGCCTAGATTTGCTCCATTAAGATTATAAATTGCATGACTATTTTTCCTTCCCAGATGCATAACTTTACATTTATTCGTATTAAATCTCATCTGCCATTTAGATGCCCATTCCTCAATTTTATGTAAATCCCTTTGGAGGGAATGCACATCCTTATCTGATTTAATTACCTTGCACAACTTTGTGTCATCAGCGAAAATGGAGACACCACACTCCAATCCTACCTCTAAGTCATTAATAAATATGTTAAAAAGGAGAGGACCTAATACTGAACCCTGAGGAACCCCACTTACCACATTAGTCCAATCGGAGTATGTTCCATTTACAACAACCCTTTGCTTCCTGTCTTTTAGCCAGCTCTCAATCCATGAGCAGATATTTACTGCAATTCCTGTATCTCTTAGTTTGCACAATAGTTTCCCATGTGGCACTGTATCAAAAGCCTTTGCAAAATCCAAAAAGACTACTTCCACTGAGTTGCCTTGATCCAGCTTCCTACTAACCACCTCATAGAAACTAATTAGATTTGTTTGACATGACATATCCCTCATAAATCCATGTTGACTCCTACTTATAATCCTGTTCAAAGATATATTCTTGTATATTATCCCTTATTAACCTTTCTTAAAGCTTCCCCACTACAGAAGTGAAGCTCACTGGTCTATAATTCCCGGATTTGCTCTTGCTCCCTTTTTAAATATAGGTATCACATCTGCTTTTCTCCAGTCGTCTGGTAGAGACACTGTGTTGAGTGAATCTTGAAAAATTAAATATAATGGTTTGGCTATTACAGAACCCAGTTCCCTCAGTACCCGTGGATTTATTCCATCAGGACCCGGGGCTTTATTAACATTTACTTTTTCCAACCTCTTTTGGATTACTTACTGTGTTAACCAATAAGTAGGCAAAGGTAGTGTAGCCCCATTATGTTGCAGTGTCCCAACCACTGCTACCTCCCTTGTGTATACCGAAGAAAAGAGCTTATTTAGCTCATCTGCCTTTTCCTGGTCACTAAATTTCAGATGGCCTGTTTCACATTGTAATGTTCATATAGCTTCCTTCCTCGCCTTCTTACCATTAATATACTTAAAAAATATTTTAGGGTTAGTCTTATTCTCTTTTGCAATTAATTTTTCATTTTCTATTTTAGCCAGTCTAATAGCAATTTTGCAAGCCTTGTTGATTTCCTTGTTCTCCCGTAAAGCAGTCTCTGTCCCCTCTTGTTTGTATAATTTAAATGCCTGTTTTTTACTCTGTATCTTGATCTTTAAATCATTGTTAAGCCACATTGGGTGGGATTTACTCCTTTTACTCCCACACAGTATATGCCGATGTGTATGTATATTTAGTAAGGATTTAAATGCTGTCCATTTATGGTCAGCATTTTTACCTGCCAGTTCTCTGTCCCAGTCTATACTTTGTATTGCTGCCCTTAAACAGGTTAAATCTGCCCTTTTAAAATTAAGAGTTTTTGTTGGCCCCTTAAAATCTAGTTTTTTTATTAAATCTCAAATGAGACTGTTGTGATCACTGTTTCCCAAAGGTTGCCCTATTCCAAAATTTGATACTATATCAATATTATTTGTTATGACGAAATCTAAGATAGCTTAATTTCTAGTAGGCTCTTGTATAACCTGGGTCAGATAATGATCCCTGAGAGTACTCAAGAACCTGCTCTCCTTAGCTGAACTGCTAGTCTCCTTTATCCAGTTTATTTCAGGGTAATTAAAATCTCCCATTATTAGAACTTGCCCATGCTTAGCTGCATTTCCAATCTGTAACAATAATTGTATTTCCTCACTTTCAGCTATATTTGGGGGTTTATAGCACACTCCTACTGATATTCTTTTGGAATTTACTGCTCCGCTATTTAACTCTATATCTTCTCTTATTATAGTCTTAAATTCAGGCTTAACATACAGACAAATCCCTCCTTCTCTTTTACAATTGCCTCCTTCTTTCCTAAATAGGTTATAAACATCCAGATTAACAGTCCAGTCATGAGATTCATCCCACCATGTTTCGGTAATGCCTATTATATCCCATTTTTCATTAATTGCTAATAATTCTAACTCTCCCATTTTTCCTGGCATTAGCAAGCATACACCTTATATTATGAGCCTGTAGTTCTGAAGTGCTTGAATTACTTAGTACTACCTCCCTATTGACTATACTACCCCTCCCCCATCTCCTCCCCCCTGAGTTGTTAATTCATCCCTTATACCCTCTACACTTTCTACCCCATTACTTATATCTTGTCCCTACCCCCCACCTACTAATTTAACAACTCCTCCAGTCTTTCTACCATCCTATCCCCTAGCACAAAAGATCCCTCATCATTAAAGTGCAATCCATCCCTATTGTAGAGATTGTACCGAAGTGAGAAGTCAGCCCAGTGCTCGAAAAACCCAAACCCCCCCTTAGTGCACCACATCTTTAGCCACGCATTAACCTCCCTAAACTCCTTTCGCCTCCCTGGGCTAGCACATGGCACTGGTAGTATATCAGGAAATATTACCTTGGAGGTCCTTGCCTTCAGCTTATTACCTAGTTCTCTAAAATCCTTCTTTAGGACACTCCATCTTCCACTAACTTTGTCATTGATACCAATATGTACCAAGACCGACCAGTTACTTTCCAGCTCCTAGCACCTGGGAGACAGCAAACTGTTTGATTGCTGGGATCTAAGTGACAAATCACCCAGTCTACCTTCCTAATAATAGAGTCTCCTATAACCAAAACCCGTCTGTTGCTCTGCCTATCCTGCCCTCCCACTCCTCCAGTAGAACTGTTTCTCCCGGTTGTTAGAGGGACAGCTCTATCTGGCATTGTCATTCCTGAATGGACATCCCCAACAGTTTCACTCAATCTGGCAAATCTGTTGGTGTTTGTCAACTCAGAACTGGACTCCGTCCTGCTCCTGTTCCCCCTATTTCCCCTTGTAACTGTAACCTAGCTACCTCCCTGGACATCCTCACCAGCCCCAGCTCCACCCTTCCATGCTAGACCCAGCTAAACTGTGATCAGTGAGCACCAACCCCCTTTCCAGTGGAGCAATATGATTAAGTGCTGCTATTCTCCTTTCCAGTTCTCCAATTTGAGTTTCAATATAGGTATGGACCCTGGATCATCTGTTCCAGTATTGCATACATATGACAGGATGTACACTGAATGAGGTTGCCACTGGACTGACTCATAATTATTATTAATATTGTCTACAAAATTTCAGTGGGAAAAATAAAGAATATAAAATAATAAATTTGTATAAAGTTTTCCTCCTTTGCACTATAAATCTGCCCTCCTTTTTCTTTGAAGTCCCTCCTTTTATTTAAACTCCTATGCTTTTACTAGAATTGCACTTGATACTGAAAATGTATGCAAGCTCACAAGTTTGCCCCTTCTGCTTATATTTACTTCTGCCTTCTCACCAATTTATCAGCCTTTACTTGCAAGGAAAATCCACTTGCAAACAGCTCACAAACCTTTTATATTAGTTTGACAGTCAAGCCACACCCCTCTCACCTGGGCACAATTAGTGCACTCTGCAATGTATTAGCCTTTACTTGTATGGTAAATCCACTTGCAAACAGGGATGGACTTGATGGACTAAATGTTTTTTTTTCAACCTCAATTACTATGTAACTATGTAACAATTACTATGACGTCAGTAAAACATGGCATTTAAACCACAATCAGTGTTTAGAAGTCCGATCTGCAATCCTGAAATCCTGCAATGTAAAAAAATCAATAAATCTACTATTCTAGTCCATGGAAGTTCAATGATATGTATTAACCCATTGATTGCCTTCATTGATATAATACAGAAATTACACATAAAACAAAATCATTTTTGACTGCAGATTTGCGAGCTTGAGACTGTTGTGCAATTAATTCTAATGTTTTTCATTACTTCCCATATTTTTAAGTACATGTGACAATCTGTTAATAGGGGCTATACAAGCTTAGAGCCACCTGCTATTGACTACAGAATATCTACCCACAACGACCATTGGGTTATTTGAAATCTCAGCACCAGCACCCTGATATCTGACTTCTGTATCAGTCAGAGTATCTCCATCAGGAATCAGCACTTCTAGGAGTTACAGTAACCTCCCTGTGGTAGTGACAAGGACAGTTTACTTGTAGGGTTGAGATAGGTTCAGTATCGCAGCCAACAGGGACAAAATTAAGAGACCATACTATTTCTATATGGCTCTGAGTGAACTGATTTATTTTTGAAAATCACAGCAGTATTTATAGTAGTTAGACACAGAGGGGGTGTACACAGAACGACAATGGAAGGGGGTGGCAGACAATTACAGGAGCCGAACCCACATCCTGAGATCAATAGGATTAACTCCAATACACATCCTGCCATCTCTAGCACATATCAGATGTGATTAACTTAATCTGGCAGTCTGATATCTGACCTCCTCTCCTCCTGATGGGATTAGCTTAATCTGGAAAACAATGGAACAAAGCAGGTTTACAAATACAATATAGGTGGCCATGCAGATAATACAGTTGTGTAGCCAAGAAGTCTGGTGGCCCAATAGCCCAACAGCCAGGCTGAGAAAAGGGGTCAGTGACATTACTCCCCCCTTCCAGACAGCAGTTCTGGGGCTATGATCCTGACGGATGATCGGCTTGAACTGCAGCCCATAGCCAAGTACAAGTCCCCATCCAAAGAAGGAAGAAAGTTGGCCCAAATGGCCACTGGATAAATCCCAGTTCATGACTTCCTCCTGGAGTGGGTAGAAGGTTTGCTTTTGCTGGGGGTGGTTGCCTATCCTTTATGACAGAGTTGGTAGCTCCTCCGGTTTGTATCCACAAGGGCTGGTAAGGTTGGGATCACCTCTGCAACTAGGGTACGCTGTGTTAGGTCCTCTGGTACCGTGGGCCGCTTGCGCATATTTTTTAACCCTGGGGCTGTCAGGACTTAAGCGATCCCTGTCAGCCCTGCTGGCTACTCTGCAGGGTTTGGGAGTGGAGTCACAACTTGCTCCTTCATCAGGGTGTCAGGGCCAGTGCCCTCAACAGTTCCTCTTTTTTTAAATCAATTTCTTTATGGACCAACAGTTTAAGCAACATTTCTTCTGCTGTACCTGGCTCAATTTCCACATCCTTTTGGTGCTGTGCAAATAGGATTTCCCAGCGCTCTGTGGTTCCAAGGTCACACTTTGTATCTCCCTGAAGCACATCCGGGAGCCCTTCCACCAGTCCAAGCCTGTAGAAGGAGGGCCCTTGTAATACAGGAGTTGGAAGCATTAGGTCCACATTATCATGTTCCAAGTCAAGCCCCAACCACACCAGGTCCTCAAGCTTCTCACCTAGATGGAGCCCAAGGGAAACCATACACTGATTTAGAATAGCTGTCTACCTATCCTCGTCTTTGGCAATCCTTTGCCTTCACCACTCCAGCATACTGGTGATGAGGCTCCTTTTCTCCCTGATCACATCTGCTCTGCGGGCCTCCATGTGGTCCCTGACACCCTCTATCCAGGGCTGGCCTTCTTTGGACTTGGGCCTGGATTTGAAGGTTTGGATAAATCGCTGAGTGGCTTCTGCTTCCACGCCAAGCCACCAAAAGTACTGGACTTCAAAACTGCATAGATCACCATATTCCATCCTTGCTGCTGGTTCTTGCATCGAGATTCCACCACTGACGACTAGTTGTGACAATCCGTTAGTATGGGCTATAAAATCCCAGCGCCACCTGCTATAGACTACAGGTTATCTACCCACAAGGACCGTTGGGTTCTTCGAAATCTCGGCACCAGCACCCTGATATCTGGCTTCTGTATCAGTCAGTCCCTCCATCAAGAATCAGCACTTCCAGGAGTCACAGTAACCTTCCTGCCGTAGTGACAAGGACAGGTTACTTTCAGGGTGGAAATAGGTTTAGTATTGCAGCCACCAGGAACAAAGAAACCATACTATTTCTATATGACTCTGAGTGAACTGATTTATGTTTGAAAATCACAGCAGTATTTATAGCAGTTAGACACAGAGGGGGTGTACACAGCAAAGCAATGGAAGGGGGATAGCAGACAATTACAGGAGATGACCCCACTTCCTAAGATCAATAGGATTAACTCCAATACACATCCTGCCGTCTCTAGCACATATCAAACCGAATTAACTTAATCTGGCAGTCTGATATCTGACCTCCTCTCTTCCTGATGGGATTAGCTTAATCTGGCAAACAATGGCGGTGTCCATGCAGATAATACAGTGGTGTAGCCAAGAAGACTGCTGGCTCAATAGCCCAACAGCCATGCTGAGAAAAGGGGTCAGTGACAGTACAGTAGTTTGTTTAGATTTTGTGTTGCGATTTTAGCAATTGTAACATCTGTGGGCTTGAAAGATCAATGGTTTAGCTGGGTCGGAGTTACGATGTTGACAACCCATAGGGATTTTCAGACTGTAATTCGCAAATAGGTTGCAGGTGGTCTAAAAGAGGCCAATTTTATAGCAGTAACTTCTGCGGGCTACATTACGGGTTACAGTAACTACAATTTGGACAATATAGTGAGGCCCAATGTCTTTTTTTGCACTAAAGAGAAACAAATCAGTAGTCCAAGAACAAACTGGTTGTCGCTAAGGAAATGGAAACTAAATGGTTTTAAATGCTTGTCATTCAATGACACATTACATTAGATTACTGCTAAAACTAAAATAAAGATGTCTAGGCCACTGCTGACACCATATGTGGATCTTTAAACCATCAGCATACATCTGAACAGCAACTTCACTCAACACATTTCCACACATCAGGGGTCCTTTATGTATATCTTATTAAGTCAATGAACAATCGGAAATACCGGCAATCTCAGCCAGGCTCACTGCATCCTCACCCTCTGCTGCTGTGGGGCTGGATTGAATATAATGTTGATGACATCAGTTATTTGATCTAGTGAATGGCGTGGCACATTGCTACCCTCAGAAACCCTCTCTGCGGCCAGAAACATTATAGAAAAACAGAGTCACATTGGGCTGAGGGTGGAATAAACACCTATTAGTACAAGAAAAATAACACTCTATTTATCTAGGATGATTTTTAGTAGGTGCTCAGAGCATCCCAGCTACACTACAGACACAGTTGCACTCTCTACCCCCCATATATGTCTGCTTTATCACATATTATAATAGTCAAACTACAAATCGTCGTCATGCTTTGCGAGCTTGCGTAGCGAGCTACGCAGTTCTTGCGAGGGACGCAGTTTGGTCCGCAAACGCAGATCCTCACAAAGCAAAGGGCCGTGTTTGCGGAGGTGGAGGCTCTACGGCGACTTACACGCGGTACTTTACTAACAATATGAACCGACGGACATTTACCGACTTAGCAGACAAAAATACGAGACGCAGGACCTAAAAAAAAAACATTACGACCTCGCAAAAATACGACCCGAGTGCAATGGAAAACAGTCAAAACACAATAAATACACACAAAAACTAAATAAAAAGCTTACCCACAGCAAGGGTGGGCACCCGGGACCTCGGCAAGGGGAGTTACACCTCAATTTAAGTCCAAATTCAGGAGTTTAGACACACGAAAATCCCCTAAGCGAGAGAAATGGGCGCTGAAAAAAACTAAAACAAGGCTACAGGACCCTAAACACGCAAAACAGCACCAAACACATACGGCTTTTCCAAAAAGCCGTACGAGGTAAATATACACTTTTACTAAGGACGGAAAATCATACACCCCAGCATAAAACATACACATTCGCGCCATTTCACAATGCGGAAGTACCCAGCTATACTAACGGCTTTACCTCGCGCACGCACCACATTTACACTACACACTGCACACATTGCTGACACTTACACCTGACCTCCAGAACCATGCAAAACTACAGTGGATGCTGCAGGAACATAGAAACAGATTGGCAGCTCTTCAGCACAATGCTTACTGCATATATTTACTTAAGAATAGGTAAAGCATATTCATTTATTCATATATTCATTATTTCATTACAATACAACAATACATATACACAACAAAAAACCTCTAATAACAAACAAAAACAAAAAAACAGCCGTGCAATGACCGCCGAAGGTCCTCACGCAAAAAAAATGGATCAAACAACATTACCTGACTTACGATTTCATTGCCGTCATTTTTTGACGGGCAAGTCGCTAGCAACCTTATAAGCTGTAAATCTCATGGCACTTTAAACAATTTCTAAGCCCAGGCTCACTTCTCACTTCATCCCAACATGAGAAACTAACACAACTGGATCAACCTAAGCATGACAATGTTCATCTAGACCAGCTTTGTCCCAGCTCTGTTACTTGTAGTTTTTATTTGAAATTTGGTGACACCTGGGTTACTTTGGGCTAAATTGACTGTCTCCTAGAATTCCATCTGGACCATTAACAACCTTATTAAATTGTGATTTGGCCAATTGAATAGGGCTCTATATAAGCACAGAGCATATGTTTTTTTACAGAAGTTTTTAGTTAGTGAAGCCCTTGCTTTTGGATAGAAGTTCACTAACTAAAAACTTCTGTAAAAAAATAGGCTCTGTGCTTATATAGAGCCCTATTCAATTGGAGAAATTGCAATTTAATAAGGCAGTAAATCAGGTAAAGTGCCTTCATACTGACTATCATTATCTATTAGGGATTCCCATAGACTAGTATGCTTGAACATGTTTACATGTGGCACATTCTGTGTTTTGTGACTAGTATCCATTCCTAGAGCTACTAAGACTTTGATATACCTTCCAATTGTCCTTCCAAGCTGCTGGAGGTTTATTTTGGGGAGTAGGTACCAGAATAAGAACCAACTGTACTGAGAGGAAACCCATTTCGTAGGCCTCTTTGTGATACCATAATTTATTTATTTTCTGAACTACAAGTGAGTGATTCTTTACTAGTAGGATAGTAAATTACCTAGCATATGTGTTTTCCTCTTCCCAGAATTCCCACAACAGATCTAGGAGTCGTATAATAGCTTGAATAAGTAGATTATTTAGGTATTTAGGGCCCTATTAAATTCGAGCTGCGGATGAAATCGTATCTCGCAAAGGCCCATCGTAACTCGATTTACGTTATCCGAGTCGACTTGCGATTGACTTGCGTAATTTCGGACTACTTTGCTGAGATTTGCCTCCGATAAGCGCTACGTAGTAAGTAGCGGAAAAGAATTCCTTGCGGACGCTCGTATCTCGCAAATTTGCTAAGTGCACAAAAAAACCACGTAAAATGGTTTACGCATTACGTACAGACAACTTAAAAATATAAAAGTGAGTTTAACAGAGGAAAAGCATGGAAGGCCATTACAATTGATTTCACCATCCCCTCCCCCCACCAAAGCAGGCATTATACAACCAATTAGTTGTTACATTTTGAATGAAAAGCCATGCTGCAGCTTACATAAAGCAAAATTAAAGACACACTACCTGATTACAAAAAAACACAAAAACATCGAAATAATGCCATATTAACCCTGTTATTTTGTATACATGTTGCTCATCACATCTACATTTGGGAACACAAATATGTGGCACATGGAGTATGTGAATATGTCCTGTTCAGTCTCGGTTGGGTCTGACTGTGACCCTCTGTCACTGCTTTCTTACAAGGCTCCTATGCTGGTGAGACCGGAGTGGGTTGTCAGTTCCTTCCCCAGTGGTTTGGGATTTGGCCCTGCATTCTGCTTTCACTCTCACCCCCACAATGACACTTAATGGGATAACTCACAGCTTCATTGAAATACACAATACCTCTTGTTTGGTCTTTCGGTCGGGTCTGACTCTGACCCTCTGTCACTGCTTTCTTACAAGGTTCCTATGCTGGTGAGACCGGAGTGGGTTGTCAGTTCCTTCCCCAGTGGTTTGGGATTTGGCCCTGCATTCTGCTTTCACTCTCACCCCCACAATGACCCTTAATGGGATAGCTCACAGCTTCATTGAAATACACAATACCTCTTGTTTGGTCTTTCGGTCGGGTCTGACTGTGACCCTCTGTCACTGCTTTCTTACAAGGTTCCTATGCTGGTGAGACCGGAGTGGGTTGTCAGTTCCTTCCCCAGTGGTTTGGGATTTGGCCCTGCATTCTGCTTTCACTCTCACCCCCACAATGACCCTTAATGGGATAGCTCACAGCTTCATTGAAATACACAATACTGTCACAACCTACAATGATGATGGAGTATAGAGAATCCTAGTTCTCTTATCTCCTGTAGGTTTTAGACCTAAGATTTGGATGACTCGGACCAATGGACCTTCCTTGCGGATGCAAGAGCATAAGTCCCAGCTTTTGGTAGTGTGCCTGGGAAGAACCTGACATGGAGTCAGAAACGATCTCCTCTGCCAGCATATGCCCTTGGGTCAATAATACACCTGCACACAAAGTCTTGATGAAAATTATGAACAACTTCTTTATTTTTACACAAGTATTTAAACACCTCACAAAAACAGTACAGGGAGTGGCTACCCCTTTGTCCAACCCTTATCTTCCTCTTGGCCAATGGGGTAATCTCCAGCGTAATTTGATTACCTCTAGCCAATGGACTAGAGGTAAGCTCTGGGAACTTCCAGACCCCTCCCCTGGGCCGCCCACTAGGTGTGGCTAACAGAGTCATTTGGATGCTGGCAGTCAAGAGAGACACATCTCCCTGTCCTCTGGACTTTGCTCTGACTCTCTGAGTGAGAATACCTGTAGACCCCCTGGGGTGATGGTGCCTCAATGTCTGTATAGACCCCATTGTTCCTGACTTAAGTATGTGTACTTAAAGGATTAACCTTGGTGGCCAGCTGGGGGTCCTTCTCCTGTTGCAAGATGTATGTGGCAATGTATCCAGCATGACTACCCCATACTATCATATACATATGTGTACATATTCCACACACTGTCAGTCTATTTAAGTACAAGCGTAAAAGCGCACCCCACATAAAACCACCTAATGTCCTCATAGTATATGGGATTGGGGCAGGGTTTCCACATCAATCCATCTCATGCATTATGATGACTTTTATTGATGGTGATGGGAACCCTGCTCATTTCCTTAGACAATAATCATAATAATATAACAGTATAACCGTATAACAGTATAACAGGGTGTCTGGGAGCCCCAAACCCCCAGGTATCGTCTCTTGTGTCAACAGCCTGTGACAGACATCTGTCCAAGTCCCAGATGACTGCCAATCACAAAATGGCCCCAGCATAGTTCACACCCAAATCCAATATGGCCACTGGCTGATTCATGACAAATACCTCTTGTTTGGTCTTTCGGTCAGGTCTGACTGTGACCCTCTGTCACTGCTTTCTTACAAGGTTCCTATGCTGGTGAGACCGGAGTGGGTTGTCAGTTCCTTCCCCAGTGGTTTGGGATTTGGCCCTGCATTCTGCTTTCACTCTCACCCCCACAATGACCCTTAATGGGATAGCTCACAGCTTCATTGAAATACACAATACCTCTTGTTTGGTCTTTCGGTCGGGTCTGACTGTGACCCTCTGTCACTGCTTTCTTACAAGGTTCCTATGCTGGTGAGACTGGAGTGGATTGTCAGTTCTGCTGTCACTCTCCCACCCACAAGGGCAGCAAACACACACAGAGGGTTTGCAGAGGCACAATGAGCACCAGCCAACTCACCTCCATCAGGGGTAATCGCCACTACTCTTATCCAAGGAAGGCCCACGCCATTGCTGGTGGCCATGTGCCAAGATGACCATTCATTCCCATTTGATGACCTCCCATTATGTTCTGCTATTCATCAATTTACATTAGTTTCGATTGCTAAGTGATGTTGGGGAAGTGGGTGTGAAAGCAGAATTGATGGACAAATCCAAAATCACTGGAGAAGGAACTGACAACCCACTGCAGTATCACCTATCATTATCCTTTTAGGCCCACAGGGGAATGTTCCTACTCCCCAGTCCCGCTAATTGTACTTGGCCTGTGCATTAACCCTTTATTATGCCTAGATTGTAGATCAATTAGATGCATTATATGATATCTAATGCTATTAGGACTATTATTCCTCTTAGTATGTATGGATCTATTGCAGGTTATCTAGTGCTCATTAGTTTACAGCTATAGTAATGTGACACTAATGTGATGCATGTGGATGTCCCCTAACCCCAACCATTGAAAACACACCGACATGGGGAGAACATGATAACACAGCTTTATTTTTGGACACAGACCACAATCAGCAGTGGTCAAGACTGTGCATTCACAGAACGGTATAACAAAATAAATTTTTGGACACAGACCACAATCAGCAGTGGTCAAGACTGTGCATTAATATCATGGGTGTGGTGTGGGCGGGTCCCGAGAGAGCAAGGGGCTAAATAAAAAGAAGGGGATACCTACAGGGGTCAATCTAATAGTCTAGAATAAGCATGATGCATAGCACCTACCAGGGTCACATGCTGCAACCGGAACCAGAAATCTCTCCATTTAACTGAAGAAACCATTAGAGTGCACGGCACTTACAACTTGTCTGGATCGGTTCAATTGAACAAATGATTCAACCTCTTGACTGTGTAATCCAATCCAGTTTCACACATACAGTGTGGTGTGTGAAATAGCCCACAAAAATGAATGGTCAACAAAAAACAAAAAAGGTGGAGGAGGATAAAATAAAAAGGACAATGCATGTACAGTAAAGTGCTAAATACTGTACCAATATACCAAATCACCTGATTCCCATCTGCAAACATTACTAACTATTAGCTACAGTAGGTCTCTGGATAATGAGTAACATGGGCAAATACCAATTAATATGGACAGGACACAAAGGTCAGCAGCCACATTCACTGTTTTTTACATCAGACCCAAGGATCTGTTCTCAGACCGATATTGAGGTCAGGATCACATGCTTTATTAGTGCATATATTAATGCTGGCTGTCATTAACATGCCATTGTGAGTTTACCGCCATAGCTGTATTAGTCTACATTTCAGCTAACAATAATCATGTCTGAGATATCTGGCAATATGATAGCTTTAAGATTGTGGGAGCTACATGTTAAGGAGGGGGCTGTCATTGGAGTAATGTCTACCTGAGAGGCACTGGGAAAACCTTACGCCTCATATAATTCCTCCACAATGCTTGCAGATGTAGGCGATGCCTTCATGGGCATGAATTGTACCTAAAACAAAACAAATGGAAAGAAAAACAAAGAGAAAACATAAAATCTAAGGGTCTAAAAAAAGGGGGACTGCAGCATCCCTTCCCAACAGCATTCCCCAGTGACCATCAATTGGTGGCATGTTCAACCGAACCCTACGTGTCCACAGAGAAGAGGATCATGGACCATGTGATGGGAGGTAGCCATCTGCATACAAAATATCACCATCACATAGGCAAAGATCCAAAACTCTGTAGCCAGGCTAGATGAGGTCAGCATTGTGACCAATAGATTGTCACTGAGGAGTGCTGTTGAGAAGGCACAATTATGTCCACAGCCCCTAGGTCCTCCTCAGCCTGGGCACAGGACCTGCATCGTCCGCGGCCGGACGCCGTCTTCTTGTTGGTGGTGGGGAGCGGGAGGAGGTAGTGGCACCACGGGTGGTGGTGGCTGCGGAGGCATGGTGGAAGGAGAGGAGGGGCCAGGCTGCTGTTGGCTGGTGACCTGCCCCGTTCCCAGCAGCCTGACCAAATGCTGCTCCAGCCTCCGATGATAGCTCCTCTCCTCCCTAAAGCGCCTGTCCAGGCTGCGCCTCATGCCAGAGATGTTGGCATCAATCCTCCTCACGACGGCCAACAACTCCAGCAGCGCAGCCTCGGTCGTTGGTGGTGGGGGGGGGCTCGGGTCCTGCTGGCAGGGCCGGGTGGGAAGATGGCGGGGAGAGAGTGGGGAGGATCTGGGACCCGGCTGGAGACAGGGTCTCTGACATTGGTGTCCCCGGTGGCTCAGTGTGTGGGGAAGGAGGAGCTGTGGCATATTCCACTACTTCTGAGGGCCCCGGCGAGATGGCAAGTCTTTGGAGGAGGGGGACAGTCGGGCTCTGGACAGGGGGGCTGTCAACGACCACGACCTCCCCCTCCGAAGAGCCAGGGCCCTCGGATGAGCCTGTAACCTCCTCCCCCTGAGCGGTCTCCTGCGGGGCGGGGGCTGACGGCCCTGCCTCTGGCTCATCACTGGACCCAGACCTCCTACTGGATGCTGAAATAGAGAAAAGAAAGGTACATGTCATTAGTATGCTGATCAATACATTGATATGTTTTCACTTCTTACTATCTGACATCTAGGCCTGAACATGGATGATTCTCCTAATTGCAACTCCCATTAGCTCTCATTTGCTAGATTGGATCTATTCTTTGGTTTCTTGTCTTGACCTCTCCTGGCTCCTAACACTGTCTGGATTTTCCTGCGGTTTCACTCCTAACTATCTGACATCTAGGCCTGAACATGGATGATTCTCCTAATTGCAACTCCCATTAGCTCTCATTTGCTAGATTGGATCTATTCTTTGGTTCCTTGTCTTGACCTCTCCTGGCTCCTAACACTGTCTGGATTTTTCCTGCGGTTTCACTCCTAACTATCTGACATCTAGGCCTGAACATGGATGATTCTCCTAATTGCAACTCCCATTAGCTCTCATTTGCTAGATTGGATCTATTCTTTGGTTTCTTGTCTTGACCTCTCCTGGCTCCTAACACAGTCTGGATTTTTCCTGCGGTTTCACTCCTAACTATCTGACATCTAGGCCTGAACATGGATGATTCTCCTAATTGCAACTCCCATTAGCTCTCATTTGCTAGATTGGATCTATTCTTTGGTTTCTTGTCTTGACCTCTCCTGGCTCCTAACACTGTCTGGATTTTTCCTGCGGTTTCATTCCTAACTATCTGACATCTAGGCCTGAACATGGATGATTCTCCTAATTGCAACTCCCATTAGCTCTCATTTGCTAGATTGGATCTATTCTTTGGTTTCTTGTCTTGACCTCTCCTGGCTCCTAACACTGTCTGGATTTTTCCTGCGGTTTCACTCCTAACTATCTGACATCTAGGCCTGAAAATGGATGATTCTCCTAATTGCAACTCCCATTAGCTCTCATTTGCTAGATTGGATCTATTTTTTGGTTTCTTGTCTTGACCTCTCCTGGCTCCTAACACTGTCTGTGTTTCTTCTGCGGTCTGTAACTGCATAGGCTGCATTGGGCGCACCAGTACATGGACTCTATTGCTTAATTACTCTTGGGTCGGCCAGGAATGACAGTGATTTGTCAGCTTCATGGATTTAATGACACTTCCATCCATCCCTTGTTAATTCCATGGAGCTGACATGTCAGTGTCCTTGTTGGTCACCATGTGTAGTGTGTGTGATGCACATGTGGTGGCATGTTGGTGTATGTGATATTCACCTGAACTGGAGGCTGGGTCCTGCTGGGCCACCGGGGATGAAGCTCCAGCTGCGGGCGATGGTCCGAGAAAGTCCCTTGCGATCCTCTCCCACTCCTTATAGGTGACACTGTGTCCCTCAGCTTCTATGGCCATCTTCCTCTTCACCGTGGCCCTGATATCCACATATCTGTGCTTCAAGGACCTCAAGCCCCTAGGAACCGTGGACACCTCCTTCATCAATTCCACTACCTCCTTCCAAGCCTGAGCCTTAGGCCCAGGCTTCGCTTCCCTTGCAACAAGGATGACGGGCCGGTCACGGATCGCACCCAGGAGGACCATATTCTCCTGGGGCGTATAATTACGGGCCCTGCGCCTGCCCTTGCCAATAGCCCCTTGCTCTCTCGACTGTGCTCGGGGACCCTGGCCTCCCTGCACTCTTCCTGAGGCCTGTCCCTTCCCCAAACTACCCCGCCCCCTGGGAACAGGCCCCTTCCCCTCTGTCCCTCCTCTATTAGTGCCTGTGTCTCCCTCCTTCTCTTCCTCCCCCCCTCTGGGGACCACTCCTCCTCCTCCAGGGACGCCTCCTCCTCCTCCGGGGACACCTCCTCCACCGCCTCCGGGGACACCTCCTCCACCCTCTCTGGGGACACCTCCTTCACCCCCTCCGGGGACACCTCCCCCTCTTTTCCACCCTCCACTACACTCTCCTCACTCTCCTCACTCTCCACTCCTCTCCTCTCCTCCTCTCTCCACCTATCTCCTCCCTCCATGCTGAAATAATAACAAAATAAGGATAACTCAAAATAAGTGTAACTGTTATATAGGTGCTGAAAAAAAAAGTGTATGTTCTATGTGTTTTTAATAACTGTTGGGGGATGCGGTGCAAAGGTTGGGGGGGGGAGGTGTGTGGTGTGTGTCCTAACGCTATGTATGTCTCTATGTGTCTTTAATCTATGTGTCAGGCAAATATGTGTAATGTGTAAATATGTGTAACTCTTACGTGTAAATATGCTAGTAATCAAATCCAAAACAATCAAAAAGAGTGCGCCTACAAATCAAAAGAACGATAAAGAAATAAAAGTATTACTGGAATGTCTGTTGGAAAGAAAAGATGTGTGTGCTATGTGTATTTAATAAGTGGTGGGGGATGGGGTGTGTTGGGGGATGGGGTGTGTTGGCGGATGGGGTGTGGTGGGGGGAATGGGTGTGTGGGGTGTGTGTCCTAACTATATATATGTCTCTATGTGTGTTATTTAATCTATGTGTCTTGCAAATATGTGAAATCTGTAAATATGTGTATTGCTTAAATGGAAGGACTTATGAAATAGACAATGAAAAAAGAAAAAATAACTAATCTCCATCTCTCTCAAAGTACTAATCAAACTCTCTCCCACCTGCTCCTGGAACTGCGTGCTAACTCCAATGGCTCTTACAACACAGTCAGCGCATGGGTTTGTATCAATCACATTTCTAAGCTCATACTGTCAATCAAATTCTTAGCTCATACGTGATTGGCTGAGAGGCGTGTCTCGCTAGGACGTCCCCTTATCAGCTTGCAAGCGCGCCAACAGACTCAGCCAATTACATACGCACTTATAGTGTCAGGCTGCCAAGTGCGTATGTAATTGGCTGAGAGTCCCAATGCGGGCCGCCAAGTGCGTATGTAATTGGCTGAGTCCCAATGCGGGCCGCCAAGTGCGTATGTAATTGGCTGAGAGGCTTTTGGCGGGTTTTTGCGCCATCGCCATTGCCACGTTGGCCCGCCAAAAGCCTCTCAGCCAATTACATACGCACTTGGCGTCCCGCGTTGGGACTCTCAGCCAATTACATACGCACTGTGCGGCCCGCGTTGGGACTCTCAGCCAATTACATACGCACTGTGCGGCCCGCGTTGGGACTCTCAGCCAATTACATACGCACTGGGCGGCCCGCGTTGGGACTCTCAGCCAATTACATTTGCACTTGGCGGCCCATGTTGGGACAGCCACTTACATGCGGCCAAGTGCGTATGTAATAGGTTGAGAGGCTTCTTGAGGTAAAATCATCAGCTGGAATGCCATGTAAAGATCCACAGGTGACCAATGGCAAAGCAGAAATTAACGTGCCTAATACCAGGTCATGCAATCAACAAGCTATATAACCCCATCCCCAACAAGTCATCAGCATGTCTGAAACAGCATGGATGATCATGTGAGAGGGATGATGGCCAGGATGAGTGGGCGTATGAGGTTGAGATGCTTTTGTGCAGCTCACCTAGCACAGTATGAAGACCAGGAAGCAAGGTGTGTGATTGAGGGGGTGATGGGGAGTGGCAGAGAGGAGTGTCTGGTAGTGAATGAGGGTGTGAGTGGTGATGTGATCCATGCTGGGGCAGAACCAAGCCAGGCAAGGGAATTACCACAGGCCATGCCTAGTATCGTGGGGGTGGATCAGGGAGGAGAGAGAGCTCCAGTAGCACAGGGACAGAGGGATATAGGGCCACCTGCACACAGGGAGGCTGACAATGTTGTTGGTGATCAGCTGCTGGGGGGAGTACAGGATGTGGTGGCTCAGGCAGAAGGGGGGGAACCTGACCAGGAGCCTGACCAGGAGCCTGTGAGGAGGCGAAGGGCACCCAATGTGTACAGGGAGAGACTCACATTAGAGGGGTTAACTGATGGGGAGGTGTATGAGCGTTTTCGGCTGACCCGTGCCAGTCTTGGGGAGCTCTATGAGGTTCTGAGAGCGGACCTTGAGCCTCGCTCAGGGGCAAATAGAGCCATCCCAGGAATGACACGGATGTTAGTTGCAATACACCTCCTTGCTTCTGGGAGCTTTCAGACCACCCTGAGCATAGCCGGAGGAATGTCTCAGCCAAGCCTCTCGAATTGTCTGAGTGCATTCCTCCATGCTATTGGTCGGAGAGCTGCCAGATACATCAGTTACCCTAACACTGCTGAAGAGATCTCGAAGGTGAAGTTCGATTTCTTCCAATTAGGAGGTATCCCCAATGTGCTTGGTGCTATTGACTGTACACTCGTGGCACTGATACCTCCTAGAGAGCTAGAAGCGCTGTACAGAAATCGTAAGCATTATCATTCAATCAATGTCCAGGTTGTTTGCGATGCGAACATGCGCATACAAGGTGTGTATGCAGGCTTCCCGGGAAGTGCTCACAACGCCTAAATCCTGGGTGCATCCGGAATATCTGACATCTTTGAGTCCGGCAGATTTCCATCCGGATGGCTACTGGGTGAGTACACATTAGTAATGGCAGTCAACCATATCTTACTATGACTGGATACAATAACACATCCGGTACATCATGTTTCCCTCTATTGCTATGATGTTCACATGTGCATTACGGAGTAATACTCCCAAAGCCAGAAAATAATAGCTCATTGCTGGCCATAACCCTGTGTTAGCTTGGCCAAACAGTATGCAGTTCACAACAACATAAGACAAAAACCACAATTGATTAATCATTAGGTAAATGTTCTGATGCATTCCCTTGTATCCTGTGACATGGTCATCTCTAGCCTACATAACGTGTTGTGTGTTATTGTAAGGGCTATGTAAGTGAGATGACTTCAGAATTCATCTGATAGAGGAGAATTAATATTGTTTGGCAAACTTTTTATTGCATGAATATATCCCGGAATAAACATGAATTAGCTTACCTTGAAGTTATCAAAATCTCAAAGGTCCTGGCCCACTTCAGCCCTTCCTGCCTCCTCCTCTTCTGAATCTGTGGATACTGCAATGGAATAAACATATATTTCAGTTGGTTGCCATACACAATTGCCAGCTATGCATTTACATATCATTGACATCATGGTCACCTGTGAGTGACTGTGGTGCTTGTGTTACACAGATGAGCCACGGGCTGCATAATGAGCATTGTGGATCATGGCTCATATGAATGTGTACTGCATGTGCCTCAGACACGTGCTCTGCTGCATCTGCTGTGCAGTGTGTGAGACTGACCAATCTGACAAGTTTCCAGTAATGGTTGTTAATATGCAGCTGAGACATGGGCCAGGTTAGGACAGTATATGACACACATGCAGTGCTACAGAGTCTGTATCCACATATGCCGCACAGCCAAATTTTTATTCTCGATCGCAGTGGAGGCCAAAGTCAGGCCTGCATTTGGGGATAGCCATGCTGCATCCAGATGAGAATATCATTCTCCAAGTCATTAAGTCTAATTGACTCATCTGTTCACATAAAGGAAATCCACATATCCAGGCCTATGCGCAGCCCAGCAAGTTTGACTTTGGACACCCTGCTCTATTGCAATCAATCTGGATATAATTAGAAATTGACATATCAGGGAGACAAATTATGAACAAGATAGGTTTGCTACCAGGACTGAAATGGTTAATGTCGCCCCATACATTTTTAGTCAACCATAGGGCTTACAGTGCTATTGTATGTGAATTATCCGTGTGTGTGGGCAGGGGTGTAGGAGGCCATATAATTCTTGAGCAAGGGTGGGCAGGTTCGGGCCTGGAGGGCCACACAGGTGAGCCAATCGCCTTTTCAGTCATCCGGATTGACTCACCTGTGCCCAAAAAGGATATCTTGAAAGTCCGGCATGTATGTGGCCCTCCTTACCCACCCCTGTTCTAGAGGGATACAGCTCATTATATACAACAGCCAGAACACAAGCCTTTTTATACATACATACATACATACATACATACATACAGCATGATATCCTGAACATCCGGCATGTATGTGGCCCTCCTTACCCACCCCTGTTCTAGAGGGATACAGCTCATTATATACAACAGCCAGAACACAAGCCTTTTTATACATACATACATACATACAGCATGATATCCTGAACGTCCGGCATGTATGTGGCCCTCCTTACCCACCCCTGTTCTAGAGGGATACAGCTCATTATATACAACATCCAGAACACAAGCCTATTTATACATACCTACATACATACATACAGCATGTTATCTGCAGGCTTTTGGACAGCCCATCCACCCACAATCTCAGCCAACCATGTGTGATATGATACTCACGTTGCAGGATGTTAGGAGGATCTGTGTCCATCTGTCCTGGTATTCCCACCACAGATTCAGAAGGGATAAAGCGCATCACTGTCCTCTCCCATTCCTTGTAAACAAAAGTGACCGCGGGCCCACCACCAGTCTGACGTGCTGCTGCTGCCTCCTCGGACATCTTTTTTTTCACAGCAATCTTTAAATCATCAAACTTGTGCCACACTGCCCTCCAGTCCCTATTAGTGACCCCTACTGCCGACACAGCTCTGCCAATTTGGGACCAGGCCTGCTGCCTCTTGCTGGCATTAATGTCTCTGCCACCACATATAATCCCCTGGCGGGCACAGATTTCCCTGAGGAGAACCTGGATCTCCTCTAGGGTATAATTGGGATCCCTGGGCCTTGCCACAACCCGTTGTCTTACAGACGGTGCCTGGTCTTCCTGTTCTATCCCTGGGGCCGCTCCCTCATCCCCACTACCTCCCACCAAGGGATCAGGCCCCTGACCCTTCCACTTGAATTCCTAGCTCTGGGGGCACTTCCCTCCCCCCCTGCTCTCCTTCTTGCTTTCCTCCTCCTCCTCTCCCTCCACCTCCTCCTCCTCTCCCTCCTCCTCCTCCTCTCCCTCCTCCTCTCCCTCCTCATCCTCCTCCTCTCCTCAGATGTTCTCCTCACTCTCCTCCGCGCCTCTCTTGCCTTACCACCTCCTCTCCGCTAAACTCCTCTGAAAATAAATTAATGATAAATCAAGATAATATGTGTGTTTGTTTAGGAGGTAAAAAAAGATGCAAGTATTATGTGTAGTATTATGTGTGGGGGGAGGGGGGGTAAGGTCTTGGGGGGGGGGTGTAGGTGTGCAGTGGCCTACCACTAGGTGTAGCTATGTGTACGTATTAATCTATGTGTGTGAATTATGTGATATCAGTAATTATGTGTATTGTAAACAAAGGGTTAAATTATCTGCTAGTTTAAAAGATCAAAAATTGAAATTCTCTCCTCTCTCTTCTCTCTCTTCTCTCTCTCCTCTCTCTCCACCAAAAACCCACCAACGTCTAGACCTGTGTGTCTACTTGCAAAAGCTCCAGCACAGTCAATTATGTTCTGTTTTGGCTCCCTTTTAAAGGCATACTGCCGTCAGGTTAAGTGGTACGTATCACGTATTTCGCGCTCTTTACATACGCAAATTGATCCGAGATATCGTACCTCATACGCAAATACGAACGTGTACGCATTCCCATCCATCGCTCGTATCTCGCAGCACTTTGAATTTAATAGCGTCGTAAATGGTTTAAATTTTAAACTACGTAGGACTTGCGTTTTCACCTATTATTTCCGCAGCTCGAATTTAATAGGGCCCTTAGTTTGCAAACAGTATATGAGAAAGTTTCGGTTCGCGAACCGCGGATGCGAATTCCATCAAATGTTCGCGTACGGACGAACATTTGCGAACCGCCATAGACTTTAATGGGCAGGCGAATTTCAAAACCCACAGGGACTCTTTCTGGCCACAATAGTGATGGGAAAGTTGTTTCAAGGGGACTAACACCTGGACTGTGGCATGCCGGAGGGGGATCCATGGCAAAACTCCCACAGAAAATTACATAGTTGATGCAGAGTCTGGTTTTAAGCCATAAAGGGCATAAATCACCTAACATTCCTAAATTGTTTGGAATAACATGCTTTAAAACATCAGGTATGATGTTGTATCGATCAGGTAGTGTAAAGGTTACACCCGCTTCACAGTAACAGACCAATATCCCCGTTTAATGCACCACAAACAACAGCAAACAGTCCCTTTGCACAACCGCAAACTCCCCATTTGCACAAGGTTGGATACCAAGCTAGCCACGTCCCGTTCCTTGTCCTCACTGATGTCATTGAAGGTCTCTTCCTCCACCCAGCCACCTAGGGTCCCCGAAAGGGGACAACAAGCCCCCTGGGACGCCTGCTGTGTTTGGTCTTCCACCTCCTCAAAGCCACCTTCCTCCTCTGACTCCTCTTCTTCAGACTCCCAGAGTCTGGGGGCTTCCACTGCCCAGCATGGAAGATTATACACAGGTCAGAGTCTGGGGGCTTCCACTGCCCAGCATGGAATATTATACACAGGTCAGAGTCTGGGGGCTTCCACTGCCCAGCATGGAAGATTATACACAGGTCAGAGTCTGGGGCTTCCACTGCCCAGCATGGAAGATTATACACAGGTCAGAGTCTGGGGGCTTCCACTGCACAGCATGGAAGATTATACGCGTTGCCTCTGTCTGCGTTATTATAAGGTGTGTACTGTTAAGTAGTACTGATCCTATCGGTTTAATCCCTGTTACGTCCACTATTAGGAGACGTGTATATGGCATGGATTTTTGGAACAGGGAGATGGAAAAAGATGCTTGGTCGGACCTCCTACTTTGAATTTGGGGCACTGCACGTGCAATCTAAGGTGCCACCAGATAGGAGTGGTGTATTAAGTTGTACTACTCATTCCTATCAGTTTAATACCTGTTACGTCTCCTATCAGGGGACGTGTATATGGCATAGATTTTTGGAACAGGGAGATGGAAAAAGATGCTTGGTCGGACCTCCTACTTTGAATTTGGGGCATTGCACGTGCAATGTAATGTGCCACCAGATAGAAGTGGTGTATTTAGTTGTACTATTTATTCCTATCAGTTTAATAACTGTTCCGTCACCTATCTTTCCTCCCAATAGCACATTCTCTATGTCATCAACAGGCCTGTGTGTATTTAGAGAACCACACTTTAAGGCCCTTAACCTGGGACAAGGTGGCTTGGCTATCAGAATTGCCTCAGAGCCTTAAAAACTCGCCAAACCCCCTAATCAGACACTCACTATCATACTGGAAATGGGCCAAGAAACACACAGGTTTGTTCCCTGGATCCACCCAAATGACCCCAATTCTTGACCACCCTCAGGCCCCGAAACACATGAGCACAACATCACAACACTGGTGGAGGTCAAGGAAACTAGATAGACTGGGAGACTGGTTAGTAAAGGGCCAGATGCTCACCTATGAGGAACTGAGGGACAAGCATGAGCTACCGCTGTCAGAACCTTACAATTACTGTAGGCTGAGGCATTTCACACACTCCCTGACCCAGAAACAGGGGACACCGGTCTTAAATTGGTTCTCCAAAATTTGTAAAGATAAACCTCTATCAAGGGGGATCATTGGGTCGCTTTACAAATATAAAACATTTGTTACTGGTTGAAGCGACACTGGGGGAAGGACCGGAGTGGGGGAGCCCTGGAGACCCTTCAGAAGCAACCGGCGGCAAAAAATCATCCCAGGAAAGGAGAGGTCGCTCACTGAAGCCTGCCCTAGGGTAACCCAAGGGTGATTGCCCAGGTTAGATATTGTAAATAATAGGCTAATACTGCTGGAGGGATGATGGCTAATAGGACTTTGGTGTTCCCTGCAGATATACTCTTTACTATTGTCTGTTTTACCATGTTTTAGGTATCTCTTAAATTGCAATCACAGTAAAAAAGAAAAATTATTAACCTAAAAAGTAAAAATAAGAAGGAATAACCAGCTAACTTTCACAAAATGTCTTTATTGTAAATATGTATTTTTGCACAACTGTTATGCAAGACTGTTCAAAAATGCTTTATTTTTCATTACATGCTGTACGCCTTCTGACAATAAAAGAATTTAAATGCAAAAATTAGGTATTGTTGCAGCGACCAGAAAAATTTATGTTGGTTTGTGGACCATTATTAGCTCAAGGCAGCTCATCTATCAGGCCTTTTTTAATTGAATGTATCGCCCACTGTCAGTCCCTTCGGGATCCATCCCACATTCATCTTAATAAAGGTGAGGTAATCTAGACTTTTTTTACCTAGGCGACTTCTCTTATCAGTGACAAAACCTCCTGCTGCACTGAAGGTCCTTTCTGAGAGGACACTTGAAGCGGGGCAGGACAGAAGTTCTATGGCAAATTGGGATAGCTCAGGCCACAGGGCAAGTGTGCACACCGAGTAGTCAAGGGGTTCATCGCTCCTCATAGTGTCGATATCTGTAGTTATGGAGAGGTAGTCCGTTACCTGACGGTCGAGTCGTTCTCTGAGAATGGACCCCGAAGGGCTGTGGCGATGCATAGGACTTAAAAAGCTCTGCATGTCCTCCATCAACAACACGTCTGTAAAGCGTCCTCTCCTTGCCGGCGTGGTCGTGGGAGGAGGAGGATTATGTTCGTCTCTTCCGCTGTTAGATTGCCTTTGTGCTGTGACATCACCCTTAAACGCTGTGTAAAGCATACTTTTTAATTTATTTTGGTAGCGCTGCATCCTTTCCGACTTGTGGTAATTCGGTAACATTTCAGGCACTTTCTGCTTATACCGGAGGTCTAGTAGCGTGGACACCCAGTACATTCTCCTTTATCCTTTTTATACGAGGGTCCCTCAACAGGCATGACAGCATGAAAGACCCCATTTGCACAAGGTTGGATGCCAAGCTAGTCATGTCCCGTTCCTCGTCCTCAGTGATCTCACTGAAGGTATGTTCTTCCCCCCAGCCACGTACAACACCACTGGTACCAGATAGGTGACAACGAGCACCCTGGGATGCCTGTTGTGGTTGGTCTTCCTCCTCCTCCTTAAAAGCCACATTCCTCTTCTGACTCCTCTTCCTCACAATCCTCTTCCAGCGTTGACGCAGGTCCAGCAAGCAATGCTGATAAGGCTGTTTCTGGCGGTGATAGTGACCACAACTCTTCCTCTTCCTCTTCACGCTCATCTACGGCCTGATCCAGCACTCTTCTCAGGGCACGCTCCAGGAAGAAAACAAATGGTATGATCTCACTGATGATGCCCTGGGTGCGACTGACCAGGTTTGTCACCTCCTCAAAAGGACGCATAAGCCTACAAGCATTGCGCATGAGCGTCCAGTAACGTGGCAAAAAAATCCCCAGCACTGCAGAGGCTGTCCTAGCACCCCGGTCATACAAATACTCGTTAACGGCCTTTTCTTGTTGGAGCAGGCGGTCGAACATTAGGAGTGTTGAATTCCAACGTGTCGGGCTGTCTAAAATCAAGCGCCTCGCTGGCATGTTGTTTCGCCGCTGGATATCTGTAAAGTGCGCCATTGCCGTATAGGAACCCCTGAAATGGGCACACACCTTCCCGGCCTGCTTCAGGACGTCCTGTAAGCCTGGGTGCTTATGCACAAAGCGTTGTACAATCAGATTACACGCATGTGCCATGCACGGCACATGTGTCAACTTGCCTAAATTCAATGCCGCCAACAAATTTCTTCCGTTGTCACAAACCACATTGCCGATCTCCAGTTGGTGCGGAGTCAGCCACTGATCCACCTGTGCGTTCAGGGCGGACAGGAGTGTTGGTCCGGTGTGACTCTCTGCTTTCAGGGAAGTCAACCCCAAGACGGCGTGACACTGCCGTATCCGGGATGTGGAATAGTACCTGGGGAGCTGGGGGGGTGCCGTTGATGTGGAGCAAGACATAGCAGCAGCAGAAGAGGACTCAGCCGAGGAGGTTATGGAAGAGGATGGAGTAGGAGGGGTAGAGGAGGTGGCAGCAGGCCGGCCTGCAAGTCGTGATGGTGTCACCAACTCCTCTGCAGAACCACGTATTCCATGCTTGGCAGCCGTCACCAGGTTTACCTAATGAGCAGTGTAGGTGATATACCTGCCCTGACCATGCTTTGCAGACCAGGTATCCGTGGTCAGATGGACCCTTGCCCCAACACTGTGTGCCAGAGATGCCATTGCTTCCTTTTGCACAATTGAGTACAGGTTGGGGATTGCCTTTTGTGCAAAGAAATTTCGGCCGGGTACCTTCCACTGCGGTGTCCCAATAGCTACACATTTTCTGAACGCCTCAGACTCCACCAGCTTGTATGGTAAAAGCTGGCGGGCTAAGAGTTCAGACAAGCCAGCTGTCAGTTGCCGGGATAGGGGGTGACTTTGTAACATTGGCTTCTTACGCTCAAAAATGTCCTTGACAGACACCTGACTGTGGGCAGATGAGCAGGGACTGCTCAGGGCGAGACACGGAGTTGCGGATGGTTGAGAGGGGGCAAGCAGGGCAGCAGTGGTTGACGTGGCTGAAGATGCTGGACCAGGAGGAGGATGGCGGCTTTGACTTTGTGTGCTGCTTGTACTCATGTGTTGATCCCATAGGCGTTTGTGATGTGACATCATGTGCCTTCGCAAAGAAGTTGTACCTAGGTGGGTGTTGGACTTCCCACGACTCAGTTTCTTTTCGCACAGGTTGCAAATGGCATCACTGTTGTCACAGGCAGACACACAAAAAAATTGCCACACTGCTGAGCTCTGCAATGACGGCATTCTGGTGGTGGCGACTGGCATGCTGTCTGGCTGACCCCGGGTGCTAATGCATGCTGTCTGACTGTGCCACTAGCTACTTTCGACGACCTCCCGCTGCTTCCAACTCGTCTCCTCCTCCTCTCTGTCTCCCCATCTGAACTTTCCTCCTGTTCTTCTTCTCTTATAGCGGGCACCCACGTGACATCCACGGACGCATCGTCATCATCAACCGCTTCACTTGTATCTGACAACTCAACAAAGGAAGCAGCACCGGGTACAACATCATCATCATCATCAGACCATACGACCATGTGTTATCTACATCCCTGTTATCTACATCCTCTGGCACTAATGTTTGTGCATCACTCATTTCTTCCAACGGATGTGTAAATAACTCTGCTGACGGATCAAGTGAAGCGGCTGTGGTGCTAGTGTTGGTGGTGGCGGCAGGCGGGCGAGTGGTAACTGGAGAGGTGCCCGAAGCTAAGCTGGAGGAGAATGGTGCGTCTAGGTTTCGAGCGGAAGCTGTAGAAGATTGGGTGTCCTGTGTTAGCCAGTCAACCATGTCCTCAGAACTGTTCAAGTTCAGGGTACGTTGCCTCTGAAAACTGGGAATTATTCGAGGGCCAAAGGGAATCACAGCACCATGACCACGACGGCCCCTGCGGGGTGGCCTGCATCTGCCTGTCACTTTTTTTACGATTAGTGGTACTAAGCGTGTAAGCTACTGTGACACCAGATATGAGTGTCACTGTGCACTGGCAAAAGTTGGCAGAGTAGATGCAATAGGCTTCACACACACGCCTGTAGGCAGGCAATGATATTCAATCGATTACAGTAAAAAAAGGGTTCTTTTATTTCACTGCACACTACGGTTGCACTAGATATGAGTGTCACTGTTCACTGGCAAAAGTTGGCAGACTAGATGCAATAGGACTCACACACACGCCTGTAGGCAGGCAACTGATATTCAATCGATTACAGTAAAAAAAGGGTTCTTTTATTTCACTGCACACTACGGTTGCACTAGATATGAGTGTCACTGTGCACTGGCAAAAGTTGGCAGACTAGATGCAATAGGCCTCACACACACGCTTGTAGGCAGGCAACTGATATTGAATCGATTACAGTAAAAAAAGGTTTTTTTTATTTCACTGCACACTACGGTTGCACTAGATATGAGTGTCACTGTGCACTGGCAAAAGTTGGCAGACTAGATGCAATAGGCCTCACACACACGACTGTAGGCAGGCAACTGATATTCAATCGATTACAGTAAAAAAAGGGTTCTTTTATTTCACTGCAAACTACGGTTGCACTAGATATAAGTGTCACTGTGCACTGGCAAAAGTTGGCAGACTAGATGCAATAGGCCTCACACACATGCCTGTAGGCAGGCAACTGATATTCGATCGATTACAGTAAAAAAAGGGTTCTTTTATTTCACTGCACACTACGGTTGCACTAGATATGAGTGTCACTGTGCACTGGCAAAAGTTGGCAGACTAGATGCAATAGGCCTCACACACATGCCTGTAGGCAGGCAACTGATATTCAATCGATTACAGTAAAAAAAGGGTTCTTTTATTTCACTGCACACTACGGTTGCACTAGATATGAGTGTCACTGTTCACTGGCAAAAGTTGGCAGACTAGATGCAATAGGACTCACACACACGCCTGTAGGCAGGCAACTGATATTCAATCGATTACAGTAAAAAAAGGGTTCTTTTATTTCACTGCACACTACGTTTGCACTAGATATGAGTATCACTGTGCACTGGCAAAAGTTGGCAGACTAGATGCAATAGGACTCACACACACACCTGTAGGCAGGCAACTGATATTCAATCGATTACAGTAAAAAAAAGGTTGTTTTATTTCACTGCACACTACGGTTGCACTAGATATGAGTGTCACTGTGCACTGGCAAAAGTTGGCAGACTAGATGCCATAGGCCTCACACACATGCCTGTAGGCAGGCAACTGATATTCAATCGATTACAGTAAAAAAAGGGTTCTTTTATTTCACTGCACACTACGGTTGCACTAGATATGAGTATCACTGTGCACTGGCAAAAGTTGGCAGACTAGATGCAATAGGACTCACACACACGCCTGTAGGCAGGCAACTGATATTCAATCGATTACAGTAAAAAAAGGGTTGTTTTATTTCACTGCACACTACGGTTGCACTAGATATAAGTATCACTGTGCACTGGCAAAAGTTGGCACACTAGATGCAATAGGCCTCACACACATGCCTGTAGGCAGGCAACTGATATTCAATCGATTACAGTAAAAAAAGGGTTGTTTTATTTCACTGCACACTACGGTTGCACTAGATATGAGTGTCACTGTGCACTGGCAAAAGTTGGCAGACTAGATGCAATAGGCCTCACACACACGCTTGTAGGCAGGCAACTGATATTGAATCGATTACAGTAAAAAAAGGGTTCTTTTATTTCACTGCACACTACGGTTGCACTAGATATGAGTGTCACTGTGCACTGGCAAAAGTTGGCAGACTTGATGCAATAGGCCTCACACACACGCTTGTAGGCAGGCAACTGATATTCAATCGATTACAGTAAAAAAAGGGTTCTTTTATTTCACTGCAAACTACGGTTGCACTAGATATAAGTGTCACTGTGCACTGGCAAAAGTTGGCAGACTAGATGCAATAGGCCTCACACACATGCCTGTAGGCAGGCAACTGATATTCGATCGATTACAGTAAAAAAAGGGTTCTTTTATTTCACTGCACACTACGGTTGCACTAGATATGAGTGTCACTGTGCACTGGCAAAAGTTGGCAGACTAGATGCAATAGGCCTCACACACATGCCTGTAGGCAGGCAACTGATATTCAATCGATTACAGTAAAAAAAAGGGTTCTTTTATTTCACTGCACACTACGGTTGCACTAGATATGAGTGTCACTGTTCACTGGCAAAAGTTGGCAGACTAGATGCAATAGGCCTCACACACACGCCTGTAGGCAGGCAACTGATATTCAATCGATTACAGTAAAAAAAGGGTTCTTTTATTTCACTGCACACTACGGTTGCACTAGATATGAGTGTCACTGTGCACTGGCAAAAGTTGGCAGACTTGATGCAATAGGCCTCACACACACGCTTGTAGGCAGGCAACTGATATTCAATCGATTACAGTAAAAAAAGGGTTCTTTTATTTCACTGCAAACTACGGTTGCACTAGATATCAGTGTCACTGTGCACTGGCAAAAGTTGGCAGACTAGATGCAATAGGCCTCACACACATGCCTGTAGGCAGGCAACTGATATTCGATCGATTACAGTAAAAAAAGGGTTCTTTTATTTCACTGCACACTACGGTTGCACTAGATATGAGTGTCACTGTGCACTGGCAAAAGTTGGCAGACTAGATGCAATAGGCCTCACACACATGCCTGTAGGCAGGCAACTGATATTCAATCGATTACAGTAAAAAAAGGGTTCTTTTATTTCACTGCACACTACGGTTGCACTAGATATGAGTGTCACTCTTCACTGGCAAAAGTTGGCAGACTAGATGCAATAAGCCTAACACACACGCCTGTAGGCAGGCAACTGATATTTAATCGATTACAGTAAAAAAAGGGTTGTTTTATTTCACTGCACACTACGGTTGCACTAGATATGAGTGTCACTGTGCACTGGCAAAAGTTGGCAGACTAGATGCAATAGGCCTCACACACACGCCTGTAGGCAGGCAACTGATATTCAATCGATTACAGTAAAAAAAGGATTGTTTTATTTCACTGCACACTATGGTTGCACTAGATATGAGTTTCACTGTGCACTGGCAAAAGTTGGCAGACTAGATGCAATAGGCCTAACACACACGCCTGTAGGCAGGCAACTGATATTTAATCGATTACTGTAAAAAAAGGGTTCTTTTATTTCACTGCACACTACGGTTGCACTAGATATGAGTGTCACTGTGCACTGGCAAAAGTTGGCAGACTAGATGCAATAGGCCTCACACACATGCCTGTAGGCAGGCAACTAATATTCAATCGATTACAGTAAAAAAGGGTTCTTTTATTTCACTGCACACTACGGTTGCACTAGATATGAGTGTCACTGTGCACTGGCAAAAGTTGGCAGACTAGATGCAATAGGACTCACACACACGCCTGTAGGCAGGCAACTGATATCCAATCGATTACAGTAAAAAAAGGGTTCTTTTATTTCACTGTACACTACGGTTGCACTAGATATGAGTGTCACTGTGCACTGGCAAAAGTTGGCAGACTAGATGCTAAAAGGCCTCACACACACGCCTGTAGGCAGTCAACTGATATTCAATCGATTAAAGTCAAAAAAGGGTTGTTTTATTTCACTGCACACTACGGTTGCACTAGATATGAGTGTCACTGTGCACTGGCAAAAGTTGGCAGACTAGATGCAATAGGCCTCACACACATGATTGTAGGCAGGCAACTGATATTGAATCGATTACAGTAAAAAAAGGGTTCTTTTTTTTCACTGCACACTACGGTTGCACTAGATATGAGTGTCACTGTGCACTGGCAAAATTTGGCAGACTAAATGCAATAGGCCTAACACACACGCCTGTAGGCAGGCAACTGATATTTAATCGATTACAGTAAAAAAAGGGTTCTTTTATTTCACTGCACACTACGGTTGCACTAGATATGAGTGTCACTGTGCACTGGCAAAAGTTGGCAGACTAGATGCAATAGGCCTTACACACATGCCTGTAGGCAGGCAACTAATATTCAATCGATTACAGTAAAAAAGGGTTCTTTTATTT
This sequence comes from Discoglossus pictus, assembly GCA_027410445.1. NCBI lineage: Eukaryota > Metazoa > Chordata > Amphibia > Anura > Alytidae > Discoglossus > Discoglossus pictus. Next base: position 109,146,093 of record CM050167.1, on the reverse strand, counting down.
CACTGCACACTACGGTTGCACTAGATATGAGAGTCACTGTGCACTGGCAAAAGTTGGCAGACTAGATGCAATAGGACTCACACACACGCCTGTAGGCAGGCAACTGATATTCAATCGATTACAGTAAAAAAAGGGTTCTTTTATTTCACTGTACACTACGGTTGCACTAGATATGAGTGTCACTGTGCACTGGCAAAAGTTGGCAGACTAAATGCTAAAAGGCCTCACACACACGCCTGTAGGCAGGCAACTGATATTCAATCAATTAAAGTCAAAAAAGGGTTGTTTTATTTCACTGCACACTACGGTTGCACTAGATATGAGTGTCACTGTGCACTGGCAAAAGTTGGCAGACTTGATGCAATAGGCCTCACACACACGCTTGTAGGCAGGCAACTGATATTCAATCGATTACAGTAAAAAAAGGGTTCTTTTATTTCACTGCACACTACGGTTTCACTAGATATGAGTGTCACTGTGCACTGGCAAAAGTTGGCAGACTAGATGCAATAGGCCTCACACACATGCCTGTAGGCAGGCAACTGATATTCAATCGATTACAGTCAAAAAAAGGGTTCTTTTATTTCACTGCACACTACGGTTGCACTAGATATGAGTGTCACTGTGCACTGGCAAAAGTTGGCAGACTAGATGCAATAGGCCTCACACACACGCCTGTAGGCAGGCAAGTGATATTCAATCGATTACAGTAAAAAAAGGGTTCTTTTATTTCACTGCACACTATGGTTGCACTAGAAATGAGTGTCACTGTGCACTGGCAAAAGTTGGCAGACTAGATGCAATAGGCCTCACACACACGCCTGTAGGCAGGCAACTGATATTCAATCGATTAAAGTCAAAAAAGGGTTGTTTTATTTCACTGCACACTACGGTTGCACTAGATATGAGTGTCACTGTGCACTGGCAAAAGTTGGCAGACTAGATGCAATAGGCCTAGTGTTAGTGTTGGTGGTGGTGGCGGCAGGCGGGCGAGTGGTAACTGGAGAGGTGCCCGAAGCTAAGCTGGAGGAGAATGGTGCGTCTAGGTTTCGAGCGGAAGCTGTAGAAGATTGGGTGTCCTGTGTTAGCCAGTCAACCATGTCCTCAGAACTGTTCAAGTTCAGGGTACGTTGCCTCTAAAAACTGGGCATTATTCGAGGGCCAAAGGGAATAACAGCACCATGACCACGACGGCCCCTGCGGGGTGGCCTGCATCTGCCTGTCACTTTTTTTACGATTAGTGGTACTATGCGTGCAAGCTACTGTGACACCAGATATGAGTGTCACTGTGCACTGGCAAAAGTTGGCAGACTAGATGCAATAGGCCTCACACACACGCCTGTAGGCAGGCAACTGATAGTCAATCGATTACAGTAAAAAAAGGGTTCTTTTATTTCACTGCACACTACGGTTAACTCAACGGTCACTTCCCCCTCTCCCTCCCTGTGTCTCCTACCCACCTTCTCCTGTGTCTCCTTTCCCCCTCAAGTGTCTCTTTCCCATCTCCCATCCCTTTGTCTCTTCCACCCCTCTCCCTCCCCTGTGTCTCTTCCACCCTCTCTCCCTCCCCTGTGTATTTCCCCCTCTCCCTCCCCATGTCTCTTTCCCCCCATCTCCCTCCCTTTTGTCTCTTTCCCCCTCTCCCTTCCCTTTGTCTCTTCCCCTCTCCCTTCCCTTTGTCTCTTTCCCGCTCTCCCTAACCTTTGTATCTTTCACCACTCTCCCTCCACTGTGTCTCTCCCCTCCTGTGTTACTCCCCCCTCTCCCTCTCCTGTGTTTCTCCCCCTCCCTCCCCTGTGTCTCTTCGCCCCTCTCCCTCCCTTGTGTCTCTTCCCTGTGTTTCTCCTCTCTGTCCCCTGTGTCTCCTTCCCCCCTCTCCCTCCCCTGTGTCTCCTACCCCCTCTCTCCCCTATGTCTCCTTTCTTCCCCCTCTCCCTCCCCTGCGTCTCCTTTCTCCCCCCTCTCCCTCCCCTGTGTCTCCTTTCTCCCTCCCTCTCCCTCACTGGTGCATTTTTTCTCCCCCCTCTCCCTCACCTGTGTCTCGTTTCTCCCCCCTGTGTCTCCTTTCTTTCCCTCCCCTGTGTCTCATTTCTCCCTCTTACTGCCGGTCCGCTCCCTCCCGCTCCTGCGGCGCAATGCCCATGCATGCCCGACGCAGCGTATTGCGCATGTTCACCATGGCAGACTATTTCGCGGTGCAGCGCTCATGCTCAACTCGCATCTTGCGAGTTAGATAGTGATGGTAATTGCAAGTTGTTGCAACTGTTAACAGCGTGACAACAACTCACAATTATAACAACTATTATAATTGATGACAATTTGACAAGAATAAATACCCTGTTATGTGAACCTGCCTGACAGAGATTTTTTTTTTTTAAATCATTAAAAAATGGTAGCAAATTTTTAGTTTATATGCTACAGGATCTTTCTCTCTGTGAAGGGCACAAGTGAGCTAAATGAGTGCTGCTCTATGTGTAGGTTTGATCATACTGAGACTGAGCCCATCTGACATTGTTTCTATAGCTTTTGTTAAGATGCTTGGGCTTTTATCAATAAGGCTGTACGAAACTTGAATGATCTGTGATCTGCTTACCAGTGATCACAAGGGCTCCTTTATATGGATCTTTCCTTTTATGAGTGCACCAGCAGTGGCAGCAGTAGTTGCAGCAAGGAGCAAGACTTACTAGAGAGATAGATCACACACCCCAAGGTAGGACTAAAAGATTAGAACCACCCAGATTAATAATTAGAACTTAGCTTAGCTATTTTCCCTTTTAATACTTTATTTAGATAGACCTTAAGAAGATGGTATAAATTATCTGGAACTACCTTAAAAGGCAGGTGACACTAAGTAAGACATGCCCCATTGTGGGTGGAGACTAATGTTTAAATATCTGGATGTGGCTACAAGTAAGAATTTTGCCACTTTGAGAAAGCTCACGTTGAGTGAAACATGTCATTATGCAAACCTCTATATGGATAGGCAAATGGATTTTAACATGTTGAATTCAATCCTTTATACAAATATCAGACATGAGCTCAGTCTGACCTTGTGTTAAAAATAATAGATCAGGAAAGCAAAACAGCATGTTTTATTACATTGTTTATGGGTTGTTGTTTTAACAGTCTAAATTGGTATAAAAATTATTAAAACAAACTTTTTTGTTTTATTGCCCCTAAATGTTATGTAGATATATAATATATAAATACATTTGAGAAAAAATATTGCTAAAAAAATAATCTGTGAACAAAATAACCTGAGATAATAGAGAGACTTCCAGAGGACATCTCTAAAGAAATATGGAATATATATATTATATATATATTAATATATATATATATATATATATATATATATATATGTATGTGTATATATATATATATATATATATATATATATTTATATATATAGATATATATATATATATATATATAAATATATATATATATATATGTGTGTGTCTATCTATCTATATATATATATATATATATATATATATACTACCTACTCATAATTTCCACAACACAGGCTGAGATCCCGCTCCATGCTGATGATAGCCAGTAAGATGGAAACAGCTGTACATGGATTGGATACTCAGCCTGTACATCTGTGTTTACACTTGAATGTCTAAAGCAAGTTAAAAAACCTGCTTCCAGCTCAGAGTTCCGAGAAAAACAGTTATTACACTGCATTCTGGGAAGTTGGGCCGGGACACACAAATATGCCCACAAATGCCTCGCTCTTCATTCCGTAGCCATCATCAAACATGGCTTCCTTTAAGCTTATTCATGCTGTATTACACAGCTTTAATGCAAAGCCAAGGTTGGAATAAACACAGGCTGAGTATCCAATCCATGTACAGCTGTTTCAAGCTTACTGGCTATCATCAGCATGGAGCGGGATCTCAGCCTGTGTTGTGGAAATTATGAGTAGGTAGTTCACCACAACAATCATTTATAATATGGTGGGCAAAAGAGCGATAGAAACACTCCACCGTACAGTAGTACAGTAAATAAAATGTACATCTCTGTTCCAGCTCAGAGTTCCGAGAAAAACAGTTATTACACTGCATTCTGGGAAGTTTAGCCGGGACACACAAATATGCCCACAAATATATATATATCAAGAGAAAAAAGGGTTTGGTAGGGGAGCACATATACTCGTAATCATAAGAGAAAAAGATCTGTTAGTTGCTATAATAATTAAAATTAAAAAAAAGAGAGGAAGAGAGAGTGCAACTATAGCTCGGATCTAATTAGATATATCTATATTTATAACATTTGGTGGTGGAGAAAATGAATAGGAGACAAGAAACCTCACTATAATACATTAAGGAGACATAGTTCAGATGAGGTTTGGAATCCACTCATAGAATGGCCCATGGAGTATGCGGATGACAAAACCAAATGGCCAAGCCATTCAAATCATTGCAGGCTTCCAAAAAATGGCAATTTAACAAAATTGGATAAAAATGGTTATACTTTATTCTAAAATTGCATATCGGTAACCCGAAAAAAAAAGGGGAAGGAAGGAAAAGAAAAAAAAAAAAGAAAAAACAGAAATACTAAAAAAGTAAATAGAAAAGATATAAGGTGCTTGAGACGGTGAAACGATTTCTTATGTAAGCATCAGGCCGATATGGGGACCAGGCTTCCAGGACATCCCCCAACGATTATAAATTGGGTCAATGTCACTGAATAATTTATTATAATAGTCCCTATTTAATGGAGTTCCTTCAAAGATACACTATTATATGTTCTTGAGGTAATTGGGCACTAGATCTAGGCAGTAATCTTTACACATAGACCAAAATTCAGGGAAAAAGCCCTGTCTGTATAGAATAGGTAAATGCACAAATTATTGATCAGAATAGTCCTTATTAAATAAAATTCTTAGGATAATATGCTATTATCTGCTCTAAGAGTTATATGCTATGTTAATATACTGTGTAAATGCTCATTAAGAGGTATGCTGTTATATGCTCACTAAATAGACAGGCACTGAGCATAAACAGTAGTCTGTTATAAATGCAATTCATTCATTTATATATAGTATATAGTAAACTTTAGCAGTATGCATAAATTACTAATACAAATATAATATACAAAAATTGCTCATACAGACTGGTCTATGTGCTGCAAATGTACTCCATATACAGGTAAGAGTCAATATATATATGGCCACTGTGGCTGTATGAATATATATATATACCTTAAATTAATTAGCATGGTAAAAACCATCAGTATTGCTACTCTGGTCAAAAAGCTTGCTTAATGCAAACTTATGATCATAAAATAGATTGCTATTGTACTACAGCCACAGGCATAGGACTTACCTATACTTTAGCCTTCCCCTCATCAAACCCGATGCTCACATACCATCACCTGCTCGGCGTCTGACGTCACTGACGCTCCGACACCACTCACCGCACCAAAGAAATTGCGCATGCGCTGTTCGAACCTTGTGCATGCGCACTAAAACCGACGCGTGTTTCGCGATTAGAGTCGCTTCCTAATAGGGCTGTACTGATTAGCCTATTCACTTTTATACAGAAAACCTACATTGACACCTATTGGTTAGTAACCTAATTGAGTCAATGTTATTCCAATTTGTCAATGATACTGTCCTTATTGAATTATTGAATGTAATATGGGAAAGAAAATCTTTATCCACAATACCAATAAGGACAGTATCTTCCATCATACTTGGGCAAAATAATCAATCCCTTATGGTTAAACAGGATTATTTACAAATGACAGTCTAGTAATAAGACCTGACAGCTATACTGTGATGGTAATGGTGAAAATAAATAAAATGAAATACAGAAAATTACAATTATCACTGTAAAATAAGTTTATAAAGAAACTATAAAAAATGATGTGTTCAATTAATGAAAATAAGAGATTATGAATGCCACTTTTAAATAAATTATAAAAAAACTGTGTAATTAATGTTCTCGTTTAATCCATGCAGAGTCATTGTGTTGAGTAGGAAGATCCATCTGAAAAAAGAGCATTTTCCAGAATTCCTCCACGGATGCCCAGTGTTACGTACTGTATCATCCAACATTTTAATTCATTGGAGTTTGAATTATGACATTTATGAAAATGTCTTGCAACAGATGTTAGTTTGCGTCCATTTTCCAAGTCCTTTTTGCTGTTCCTGATGTTTCTAACATGTTCGCTTATCCTTTTTCTCACCTCGAGACTCGTCATCCCAACATATTTCTTATTTGGACATGTACATTCCAGTACGTAGATAACTGATTTCGAGCTACAACTGAAGAAATTCCTCACTTTATGGTTGTTACCCATATGATCCAAAAACAGAGTTGTATTTTTAATGTGAGAAAAGTATTTGCAATGTCCACATTTATGGCTTCCCAATGTTTGTGTTGTAGATAATTTAGCTGTTTTCTTGACAAAGTGGCTTCTTACTAGCGTGTCTCTTAGGGATGGAGCCCGTCGTCAACTGGCTTGTATCCTATCTGGGAGCCATTTTTTCAGGTCAACATCGGTCAGAAGTACGTCCCTATGTTTATTTAGTATATTCAGTACTTCTTTCCATTGGCCATTAAATATGCTGACAAATCTAATCTGTTCATCCTTCTGTGCTTGTTTCTTTTTTGGGGTTAGAAGAGCTTACATAAGTAATCGTTTCACCGTCTCAAGCACCTTATATCTTTTCTATTTACTTTTTTAGTATTTCTGTTTTTTCTTTTCCTTTTCCTTCCTTCCCCTTTTTTTTCGGGTTACCGATATGTAATTTTATAATAAAGTATTACCATTTTTATCCAATTTTGTTAAATTGCCATTTTTTTGAAGCCTGCAATGATTTGAATGGTTTGGCCATTTGGTTTTGTCATCCGCATACTCCATGGGCCATTCTATGAGTGGATTCCAAACCTCATCTGAACTATGTCTCCTTAATGTATTATAGTGAGGTTTCTTATCTCCTATTCATTTTCTCCACCACCAAATGTTATAAATATAGATATATCTAATTAGATCCGAGCTATAATTGCACTCTCTCTTCCTCTCTTTTTTTAATTTTATATATGGTATATACTAGCGACTTGTCCGTCAAAAAATGACGGCAATGAGATATGTATGTTTAGAAAGTTGTTTAGTTATTAATATACATATTTGACACTTGTAAGTATTGTGATAGTAAACATGTTTAGTTTTGTAAAATGTTCTCTTGGTGAACAATAAGTCTTAAAGCATTTTGTATTTAAATTATTAACATTTGAATGTAAGAACAGTTGAACTTTAAATTAATCAGTATTGTAAAGTTGAGGTAATGGTTTTTTAACATGCAATTTGTATCTGAAGAATTGCTAACTTCAATATACATTGAATCCAGACGAAAGCAAACAGTAAAAACCATTGTTCAAACGTACACAATTTTAACATGAAGTTTGTAATATATGTAAGTAAGAAACTTGAAAGTATATTTTTTGAAACTTGAACTTTATTATCTGTGTAACTTTGGAACTTGATAAAACATTTTTAGAACTTGGAACATTATAAACAGTAACATAGTGAATTAATTTTTTAACATAATTTTGTATTAAAAGTATTAACAGTTGAATGTAAAAACAGTTGAACTTTAAACTAATCAGTATTGTAAACTTGAGGTAATGGTTTTTTAACATGCAATTTCTATCTGAAGAATTGTTAACTTCAATATACATTTAATGCAGAGGAAGACAAACAGTAAAAACCCTCCTTTAAACGTACCCAATTTTAACATGATCTTTGTAATATATTTAAGTAAGAAACTTGACATAATATTTTTTGAAACTTGAAGTTTCTTATCTGTGTAACTAAGGAACTTGAAAAAAACATTTTTACAACTTGGAACATTATAAATAGTAACATAGTGAATTAATATTTAAACATAATTTTGTATTAAAAGTATTAACATTTGAATGTAAAAACAGTTGAACTTTAAACTAATCAGTATTAACATGCAATTTCTATCAGAATAACTGTTAACTTCAATATACATTGAATACAGAGGAAGGCAAACAGTAAAAACTCTCCTTAAAACGTACACAATTAAATTAATTCCTTCCTGACCCCATGAACTGGCGATAAACATTAATCCAGGGAGTAATCTTAACATAACAGACAATATTTATATTGTGACTTAAAACGTGGTTGAGCTCTTAACATGAACTTTGTAATATGTTGAAGTAAAGAACTTGAAAATATTGTTTTCAAACTTGTAACATTAGAAACAGTAACATAGATAATTAACATTTTAACATAATTTGTAAAAAAAAGGCAAGTATTTTGTGAGGCGAATCATCCATAAACAGTACTTCCATTAATTATGACTGAATTGTTTATTGTTTTCTATTTTTGAATGCTTTTACATTTGTTTTGCATGGGTTTTATTTCTTTACTGAAAAGTTATAGTACTTCATAGTAGACAATGTTTTTAGTAAAAATACGTCCCTCTTCTAATAAATCACCTTGACTTTCATTCTTTTCAATGTAAACTTTAATAGCCTGTGGATTTTTGCACCGTGACAACGCAATGTACAATTGACCATGTGCAAATACTGGTTCTTCCAAGAAAATACCCACAGATTTGAACGTTTGACCTTGTGATTTATTAATGGCCATTGCAAATGCCATAATAATGGGAAATTGTCTTCTTTGAAGTATAAAAGGGAGACTACTTTCACTTGGTGCTAAATCTATTCTTGGTATGAAAACTCTCTCTCCTTTATGGGTACCAGTTAAAATTTCAGCATCTATAAAATGGTCCTTTAATTGTTGAACAATTAATCTTGTCCCATTGCATAGGCCTTTTTTGGGGTTCATATTTTGCAGTAACATGATAATTGCACCTTTCTTTAGCTGCAAAATATGTGGTGGCATTCCTGAAGGAGTAAGTGAGTTTATGAATTCAGTAGAAAAGTTAGCCTGACTTGCATTGTCATCAGCAAGTACAGAATCAGCACTGTGATAATTTCTTTGTGGTGCTTTAATTTTTTTAAAGATTTCATTATTGAGGATTAATGCATCCTTATTTTTACACGTTAGTATGACTTGGTTGGCAAGCTTGGAATATTCCTGGTTATTTATGCTACCTTCAAATATAGCCAATATAATATCTTGTTGACAAATCATATGAGTTGGGATCTCTACAGTGTCGTCCGGTAAATGTGGTATTTTTTCTGTTCTGCCTTCTCCTTAATAAGCCAATCATTGAAATCAGTTTGGCCTTCTGATCTCATATTTTGTTGCAGTTGAGGATGGGTAAAATGTTTCCACAGTGTGCTTGACTTTATACAGGTTTCGATAATGTCAGTTCGATTTCCATGTACAACGACAGGTAATGTTTGTCTAAAATCGACACCTAACAACATTACCTTTCCACCAAATGGAAAAGTATTATCCATGACTTTACAAAGCAAACGGTCAATACATTGGAGGGCATAGCATGACATCATTGTGGCCTCATCTATTATAATTAATTTACATTTGTTCAATTTCTTTGCTTGTAATGATGTCATGTGAATATCTGACACAGAAGTTTCTAAAATAGGCACTGGCAGTTTAAATCCACTATGTACAGTTCTTCCACCTTCTAACAAAAGTGCAGCAATTCCAGTAGTGGCAAACGCTATTGCTATTTGACCTTGTGCTCGTACCGAACTCATTAATAAATTATATAGATAGGTTTTTCCTGATCCACCAGGTCCATCAAGATAGAAATAACGCTCTGTCACCATGTCATCATCTATTGCATTTTTAATGGCATTAAATGCTTGCAATTGTAAGGTATTTAAAGTTGCAAGTCTTTCTTCTGTTCTTTCTGCTTGTAGTTGAATGTCATAGTCTTCAAAGTTTATGTCATCTATAAGACCTGGATCAGGCAATTAAAACTTGCACAACTTAATCTATGAGTTAAAAATACTTCTTGGATTTCCATTAACGCTTTTAAGTGTGCAATGGGTTCATTGTATCGTCGCAGAAAGTCTTCAGCCATATTACTTTTAAATGTCTCCCACAAAGCTAAAGCATTTGGAGCATTTGAGAAGATACAAATAAATGCAAATTGTTCTCTCATCTGCCGTGGCATTTGACATTGTGCTGCTTCTTCTAAACATCTTTCCCACTCTGTATCATCAGCTAGTAAGTTTCTATGTCTTGCAGCTTTAAAGGATTCATATACTATGTCATTATCAGTTCTTAAGTGTTCAAAACTTTGTGCTCCAGGAACATTTAAAAGTAATATCCGTAAGCAAAAACGTTCAACATATCTTGGACTGATGGGATTATTTTATTACCTCTGCTTTTTCTCGGTCTTCATAATCCATTCACAAAAATAGAGTGATATGGAATTTCAATATATAAAAATTGTGTTGCTTGTGAATCTGTGGAATTTAATTCAAACCATGCAGTTAGTGTAGTGTGACGATCTTCACTTTGGGCCAATGCATTAATTTCATTTCCAGCATGGAAATACACTAAATGTCTTTGTGGCAAATGTACTGATAATCTATATACTGCATGTGATCTATCATGCATTTCAAATTTTAAAAGCCGCCACATAGCTTCTGGCGCACTGACATAGCGAGCAGCTACATGAGATGCAAGTTCATCATGTACTAACTCACTACTTTCAGGGTTGTCTGCACTTTTGACGACTACAGTAGCTGCATCATAGCCTTTGTAAATATATTTGTAGACATATTTAATAGATTGGATGGAAGTGCAGGCTTCTACGTTGATGTGAACGTTTTACTTCATGAGTAAATGTGGATTGTAGGGTACTACATATCTATTGTCAACTTTGTTTCCACGAATAATGGCACTATCTCCTTCTCTTCTTTTATAAAGTGGATAGCCATCACAATTGGCATAGGTTTTGTCGCTATAATCTTTTGGAAAATCTTTGGAACATTTATTATTTTCCATACATGGTGATTGTGGATTAAGCTCACCACAGGATCCATGAATCATGCGATGAGTAACAATCTCATATAGTCTACCATATATTTCTGGATCTGGTAGTTCTGCAACAATGACTGCAACCACTTTGTCAGAAGTATCTAATTTATCTTTTTCTTGAAGTATTATCAGAAAATGTGCATGTGGAAGGCCTCTTTTTTGAAATTCAATGGTATATACATAAGCAAGACATTTGCCAAATTTATAGTGATGTCACGTATTATTTCATTTCATTTAATCTTAAAAACTCTGGCTACTAAATCTGGTCTATCGGAAGCACTTTGTCCAAGAAGCAAATTTTGTGTAATTTCTGTCCATTGTGGATTACATGTAAATGTAAGAAAAAAATCTGGTTTGCCAAATTTGGTGTCAATAGCCATAGCATCATTGTATCTTTCTCTCATATTTTGAGGAGATCCTTGAAAGGAAGATGGTAAAATGATGGCTTTGCCAGCTGTCATGTCTCTGCTTGTAGCCACGTCAGCAACATAGTCCATTAGTCCAGAATATTGTTCTACACTTAGTTTATCTTGTTGATATTTTATAAAGTTTTAATTCTTGGCCTCAAATTGCAAATAGGAATCAATAATCCATTGTTGTGTTGGTTTTCCACCACATAAAATTGGATTAAATGCATTTCGAATGGCAATTTGAGCTACTTCAAATTCAAGCATAGAAACATTATTTCGGATTCTCGCTTTAGCATTTGGGTAACTGGGAAGTGTTAATTTTGGTTGCCAACCTGCTTCTCCGTGTGGGAAAAAAATGGGATATGTCATTGGATCTAAATTTGGAATTAAGATACTGATATTAATGAATGGTTGCTCCTCATTTCTGGGATATATTCTAATGTCTCTTTGAAATGGTGGTTCTCCTTCATCATTTTGAAACACCATTGCAACCTCATTTGATGTTGGCAAGTTATAACGTTGTTTATCAGTATGTCTGTCTCTTTTAAGCACCATATTAACCTTTGGCATTGGTAATTGATGTCTTTGTGCATGAAGTAGTTGTTCATTTTCTACTTCTGCCAATTTTTTATAAGCTTTACTGTAGTGATTATTGTCCATAATGTTATTTAGCTCTATAAAAACACTGGGTAAGCATTTTTTATTTTCTTCCATCTGCATCTTCCATCTACGCTGGTCAACAGCTTCCATTGTATCTAGGACATATAGTTTAGCGAATTTTCTTTGCTCTCTTTCCTCTGGATGTAAATAGGAAGTCCGATGCTAATTTGTCCTTGGACTTTAAAACAGTAAGGACCATGTCCTGGTACATTAGCAGCTAATGTTGCCCCCATAGATGCAAAGGATATGGCACTATTGTAGGATTTTATGTTTGTCTTAACATTTTTGTAGTTTGGAAAAGTAGGTTCAGTCATAATGTTTTATAAATAGATTGGAAATTATTTTCTTTGTGGAAGTTTGAACTTGCCTTTTTAATAGCAACTAATGAATTGGCCATCTCTGGGTCTCTCCTGTTTAAAATAATAAGCCTCACAAAACTGACATTGAGTAGTCATGTCCCCACAACTATGAACCTCTACTGCTAAAGACTTGAGTAAAGGACAATTTGCAAAGCATATAGCAGTTTGACTTTCATATTTATCAGGTGAAATGTCATGTAATGTTTCAACAACAGGTTCTAAATGCTTTGTTTTTTTCGTAGCTTTTCTTGGTATATGTTGTATTGGTTTCGGTAAAATGTCATGTAATGTTTCAGGAACAGGTTCTAAATGCTTTGTTTTTTTCGTGGCTTTTTTGGGGATCTCTTTTATTTTTTCTGGTAAAATGTCATCTGATGTTTGAGGAACAGGTTGTAAATCCTTTATTTGCTTTGTAGTTTTTTTTGGCGTATCTTTAATTTTTGCAGCTGATAGTCTTTTGCTTGCAAGTCTTTTGCTTTTTCTCATCAAATTTCTTTCTCCTCTGGTGTCTGCTGGTCGGCCCATCTCTCTTGTCTTTCTCTCGTTTGACGTCTTTTCTTCTCTTGTTTGATCTCTTTAGTAGCCATGTTAATCTGTAAAACAAAATAATTAAATTTAATTGGGTATATTGAAATTTGGAATTACTGTTAAACATTATTGTCCATAAGAGACAAATAAGAGGTAAATCATAAATGTGTCAGTTATATTTTGTTAAAAGTTATAGGCCCTCATTTTTTAAAAAAGTTTTTAGTTAGTGAAAACCTTGTTTATGGATAGATGTTTACCAACTAAAAACTTCTTAGAAAAAAAATGTGATGTGGTTATTTAGACATGTATTGAATTGGCGAAATTGCAATTGAATAAGGAACATAGTTAGTGCTTGTTGTTGTTTTTTTTTTCTGTTGACATGGATGCAGAGCAAACATTTTTATTTCATTTTCTCATTTTTTACTTATTATACTGTACCTTGGTTGAAGTGTGATTTGAATCAGAATGATTGTTGGTCCTCTGTTGAAAGTCTTTGTCCGATGGTCTGGTCCTTTGTTGAAAGTCCTTGTCCGATGGTGTGGTCCTCTGTTGAAAGTCCTCGTCCGATGGTGTGGTCCTCTGTTGAAAGTCCTCGTCCGATGGTGTGGTCCTATGTTGAAAGTCCTCATCCGATGGTGTGGTCCTCTGTTGAAAGTCCTCGTCCGATGGTCTGGTCCTCTGGTGAATGTCCTCGTCCGAAGGTCTGGTCCTCTGTTGAAAGTCCTCTTCCGATTGTCTTCACGCAGTATCTGTTGTTAAAGAAAAATGAAAATGTTATTTGATTTGAATGTATTTGTAATAAAGCAAACATTTCATTATTTTGGTGTATTGTATCTGTTATGGTGAATTTTTCTGCTATGCTGCTCTTTGTGCAACATTTTAAAAATAATTTAAATGTATTTGTATATTACAGTAATTTTTTTTATACTGTAATTATTAATGTTGTTCTTTAGGCTTCTTTATAAGGCTTATAGGTTCTTAAACATTAAAGAAGAATATTAATTTAGTTTGCTATGTGTTTGTGTGATTTTTGGTACAATCCTGTTTTGTGTCTACCACTTTTGGCATGCTTATTTAGGCTTCTTTGTAAGGCTTATAGGTTCTTAAACATTAAAGAAGAATATTAATTTAGTTCGCTATGTGTTTCTCCAATTTTTGGTACAATCCTGTTTGGTGTCTACCACTTTTGGTATGCTTATTTAGGCTTCTTTATAAGGCTTATTGGTTCTTAAACATTAAAGAAGAATATTAATTTAGTTCGCTATGTGTTTCTCTAATTTTTGGTACAATCCTGTTTGGTGTCTACCACTTTTGGTATGCTTATTTAGGCTTCTTTATAAGGCTTATAGGTTCTTAAACATTAAAGAAGAATATTAATTTAGTTCGCTATGTGTTTGTGTGATTTTTGGTACAATCCTGTTTTGTGTTTACCACTTTTGGTATGCTTATTTAGGCTTCTTTATAAGGCTTATAGGTTCTTAAACATTAAAGAAGAATATTAATTTAGTTCACTATGTGTTTCTCTGATTTTTGGTACAATCCTGTTTTGTGTCTACCTCTTTTGGTATGCTTATTTAGGCTTCTTTGTAAGGCTTATAGGTTCTTAAACATTAAAGAAGAATATTAATTTAGTTCGCTATGTGTTTGTGTTATTTTTGGTACAATCCTGTTTTGTGTCTACCAATTTTGGTATGCTTATTTAGGCTTCTTTATAAGGCTTTTAGGTTCTTAAACATTAAAGAAGAATATTAATTTAGTTCGCTATGTGTTTCTCTGATTTTTGGTACAATCCTGTTTTGTGTCTACCACTTTTGGTATGCTTATTTAGGCTTCTTTATAAGGCTTATAGGATCTTAAACATTAGAGAAGAATATTAATTTAGTTTGCCATGTGTTTGTGTGATTTTTGGTACAATCCTTTTTGTTGTCTACCAATTTTGGTATGCTTATTCAGGCTTCTTTATAAGGCTTATAGGTTCTTAAACATTAAAGAAGAATATTAATTTAGTTCGCTATGTGTTTGTGTGAGTTTTTGGTACAATCCTGTTTTGTGTCTACCACTTTTGGTATGCTTATTTAGGCTTCTTTTTAAGGCTTATAGGTTCTTAAACATTAAAGAAGAATATTAATTTAGTTCGCTATGTGTTTGTGTGATTTTTGGTACAATCCTGTTTTGTGTCTACCACTTTTGGTATGCTTATTTAGGCTTCTTTATAAGGCTTATTGGTTCTTAAACATTAAAGAAGAATATTAATTTAGTTCGCTATGTGTTTCTCTGATTTTTGGTACAATCCTGTTTTGTGTCTCCCACTTTTGGTATGCTTATTTAGGCTTCTTTGTAAGGCTTATAGGTTCTTAAACATTAAAGAAGAATATTAATTTAGTTCGCTATGTGTTTGTGTGATTTTTGGTACAATCCTGTTTTGTGTCTACCACTTTTGGTATGCTTATTTAGGCTTCTTTATAAGGCTTATTGGTTCTTAAACATTAAAGAAGAATATTAATTTAGTTCGCTATGTGTTTGTGTGATTTTTGGTACAATCCTGTTTTGTGTCTACCACTTTTGGTATGCTTATTTAGGCTTCTTTATAAGGCTTATTGGTTCTTAAACATTAAAGAAGAATATTAATTTAGTTCGCTATGTGTTTCTCTGATTTTTGGTACAATCCTGTTTTGTGTCTCCCACTTTTGGTATGCTTATTTAGGCTTCTTTGTAAGGCTTATAGGTTCTTAAACATTAAAGAAGAATATTAATTTAGTTCGCTATGTGTTTGTGTGATTTTTGGTACAATCCTGTTTTGTGTCTACCACTTTTGGTATGCTTATTTAGGCTTCTTTATAAGGCTTATTGGTTCTTAAACATTAAAGAAGAATATTAATTTAGTTTGCTATGTGTTTGTGTGATTTTTGGTTCAATCCTGTTTTGTGTCTACCACTTTTGGCATGCTTATTTATGCTTCTTTGTAAGGCTTATCGGTTCTTAAACATTAAAGAAGAATATTAATTTATATTGGCGGCCATTAAACATATATAGTTCATTTCTTTTTTTGTACTTCATACTTTACCTTGATTGAAGTGTCGAATGACAGAGGGTCCCCTCCTGCCAATCTTAATGCGCCAGTCTTCTTGTAGTGTCTGTTTGAAAAAGAAAGTGAAATGGTTAATTGTATATTTCTTCTTTTTGATTTAGCAATGCATGGTATTTTTTAGCATGTAATGTATTTTTCTATCTTACCTCTTGTTCTTTCTTGCAGTTGTTTAAAAGGGATTGTGGTTCACAATGCACGGTGCAAATTCTTAAGTGACGCTGTTGATGCAGAGTCTGTTTGAATTGTAAAAAAGAGGAGAAAGATTGATCTTTAGGTTATATATTGAATTTCAATAAATTCATGTCATTTAAATATACTTCTGTAATAACTTTCAATTAACATTACTTAGTTCTTGGGCCTACACAAAAAATGTGCGTGTGACATATCAGTATACATCAATCACATTTTAATAGATATATATATTTTTTTTACTGTCATTTAAATATAGTTGTTTAATTAGTTTGGATTAAGATTAGTTTGTTGCAGGGCTATACACATAAATGTGCGTGTGACATGTCACTATACATGAACCACATTTTCATAGTTAAAGTAGTTTTTTTTGTGTGCGTGTCACATATCAGTATACATGAATCATATTTTAATAGTTAATTTTTATTTTTTTGTAATGTCATTTAAATATACTTGTTTAATTAGTTTGGATTAAGATTAGTTTGTTGCAGGGGCTATACACATAAATGTGCGTGCCACATGTCACTATACATAAATCACATTTTCATACTTAAACTTTTTTTTTTTGTCCTTTCTTGATAATAAAATGTAATATATTATAGCTTAACTCTCATTCGTAATTTGCAAAATGTAAAGTAGGAAATTAGGAAACAATTCTCTTCTCAAGTAACAGCAGCAGTTAAGTATCCAGTCACTCCGTTCATCACCTGAGTAGAAATGTAGAATTTTCTGGAAAGTAGGCAGTATTTATAAACATGCGCTATTTGCATTCCAGCTTACAATTTGCGTTCCTTCGTCCATTTTGTGTGTATTAGTTTTCAAAATGGTGGTTAATATCAGTGTGGTACGTTCCGCATAGTATGCATTTCAGTCTTGCGAGTCACTGTAGTATAGTTACGTCTGAAGACTCGTTTTCGTTTTGTTCAGCGGCCATTTTCTCTCTCGCTTAGGTGATTTTCGGCAGTTTAAACTCTTTTATTTGGACTTAAATGGACGTGTAAATTAACTTTTCAAGATGCCGGATGCCCCCCCTTGCTGTAAGTAAGCTTTTTATGTGTTCGTTGTGTTTATTTCTTGTGTTTCTGATGTTTTCATTCGCTCCGTTGTCGTCCGGTTTTGCGTCTTGGGAATGGGTTGTTTCGCGGCCGTATTTTTTTGTGAGGCGGCCGTAATTTGTTTGAGAGGGACGCAGTTGTTTTTTACGTGTACGACGCAGTGTATTTTTTTCTAAGTCGTGTGTATGTGTGTTAACCGCATGTGAGGCGCCTTTGAGTTTTTTTTTTTAAAGTCTTGCGTGTGTGTGCGTGTGTAACCGAGTGTGAGGCGCCTTTGAGGTTTTTTTTTGTTAAAAAGTCGTGTGTGTGTTAACACAGCCGACGTTGGAGCCTCCACCTTGCTTCGCGAGGATCCGCATTTGCAGGGACGTTGGGATGCTCCACCACCGCAAATGCGGCCCCTCGCTTCGCGAGGACCCGCATTTGCGGAGAACTGCGTGCCTCGCTTTGCGAGGGACGCAGTTCTTGCGTGCTCGCTGCGTGAGCCCGCAAGCGTTAGCAACAACTCGTATGCTCACAACTATATATGTGATATATATATATATATATATATGTATATATATGTATGTATATATATATGTATATATATCACATATATAGTTGTGAGCATACGAGCCCGCTCGAGCCGTTGCTCACGCTTGTGGGCTTGCACAACTCACAACTCCTCCTGCACGCTCGCCGCTCTTAACTCCTCCCCCGCCACTCTTAACTCCTCCCCTGCCACTCTTAACTCCTCCCCTGCCACTCTTAACCCCTCCCCTGCCCATCTTAACTCATCCCCTGTTGTGCTTAACTCCTCCCCCGGCTGCTCTCAACATCTCCCCCCAGATGCTCTCAACTCCTCCCCCCTGCTGCTCTCAACTCCTCCCTGGGGAGGCACAGGCAGGCATGCTGGGGACTGAGGTGAAAGAGACAGCCTGGAGGGAAAGAGAGACAAGAGGGACAGAGAGACAGCAGGGACACAGACAGAGAGACAGGAGGGACACAGACAGAGACAGGAGGGACATAGACAGAGAGAGACAGCAGGGACACAGACAGAGAGAGACAGGAGGGACACAGACAGAGAGAGACAGGAGGGACACAGACAGAGAGAGACAGGAGGGACACAGAGAGACAGCAGGGACACAGACAGAGAGACAGGAGGGACACAGACAGAGAGAGACAGGAGGGACACAGAAAGAGAGAGACAGAATGGACACAGACAGAGAGACAGGAGGGACACAGACAGAGAGAGACAGGAGGGACACAGACAGAGAGACAGCAGGGACACAGATAGAGAGAGACAGGAGGGACACAGACAGAGAGAGACAGGAGGGACACAGAGAGACAGCAGGGACACAGACAGAGAGACAGGAGGGACACAGACAGAGAGACAGGAGGGACACAGACAGAGAGAGACAGTAGGGACACAGACAGAGAGACAGGAGGGACACAGACAGAGAGAGACAGGAGGGACACAGACAGAGAGAGACAGGAGGGACACAGACAGAGAGAGACAGGAGGGACACAGACAGAGAGAGACAGGAGGGACAGAGAGAGAGAGAGAGAGAGAGACAGGAGGGACACAGACAGAGAGACAGGAGGGACACAGACAGAGAGAGACAGGAGGGACACAGACAGAGACAGGAGGGACATAGACAGAGAGAGACAGAAGGGACACAGACAGAGAGACAGCAGGGACACAGATAGAGAGAGACAGGAGGGACACAGACAGAGAGAGACAGGAGGGACACAGAGAGACAGCAGGGACACAGACAGAGAGACAGGAGGGACACAGACAGAGAAACAGGAGGGACACAGACAGAGAGAGACAGGAGGGACACAGACAGAGAGACAGGAGGGACACAGACAGAGAGAGACAGGAGGGACACAGACAGAGAGAGACAGGAGGGACACCCAGAGAGAGACAGGAGGGACACAGACAGAGAGACAGGAGGGACACAGACAGAGAGACAGGAGGGACACAGACAGAGAGAGACAGGAGGGACACAGACAGAGAGACAGGAGGGACACAGACAGAGAGAGACAGGAGGGACAGAGAGAGAGAGACAGGAGGGACACAGACAGAGAGAGACAGGAGGGACACAGACAGAGAGACAGCAGGAACACAGACAGAGAGACAGGAGGGACACAGACAGAGAGACAGCAGGGACACAGACAGAGAGAGACAGGAGGGACACACAGAGAGAGACAGGAGGGACACAGACAGAGAGAGACAGGAGGGACACAGACAGAGAGACAGGAGGGACACAGACAGAGAGACAGCAGGGACACAGACAGAGAGACAGGAGGGACACAGACAGAGAGAGACAGGAGGGACACAGACAGAGAGAGACAGGGGGGACACAGACAGAGAGACAGGAGGGACACAGACAGAGAGAGACAGGAGGGACCTAGACAGAGAGAGACAGGAGGGACACAGACAGAGAGACAGGAGGGACACAGACAGAGAGACAGCAGGGACACAGACAGAGAGAGACAGGAGGGACACAGACAGAGAGAGACAGGAGGGACACAGACAGAGAGAGACAGGAGGGACACAGACAGAGAGACAGGAGGGACACAGACAGAGAGAGACAGGAGGGACACAGACAGAGAGAGAAAGGAGGGACACAGACAGAGAGACAGGAGGGACACAGACAGAGAGAGACAGGAGGGACACGGACAGAGAGACAGGAGGGACACAGACAGAGAGAGACAGGAGGGACACAGACAGAGAGACAGGAGGGACACAGACAGAGAGACAGGAGGGACACAGACAGAGAGACAGGAGGGACACAGACAGAGAGAGACAGGAGGGACACAGACAGAGAGAGAGGAGGGACACAGACAGAGAGACGGGAGGGACACAGACAGAGAGAGAGGAGGGACACAGACAGAGAGACAGGAGGGACACAGACAGAGAGACAGGAGGGACACAGAGAGAGAGGAGGGACACAGACAGAGAGAGAGGAGGGACACAGATAGAGAGAGTGGAGGGACACAGACAGAGAGAGAGGAGGGACACAGACAGGAAGACAGGAGGGACACAGACAGAGAGACAGGAGGGACACAGACCGAGAAAGACAGGAGGGACACAGACAGAGAGAGACAGGAGGGACACAGACCGAGAAAGACAGGAGGGACACAGACAGAGAGAGACAGGAGGGACACAGACAGAGAGAGACAGGAGGGACACAGACAGAGAGAGACAGAAGGGACAGAGAGAGACAGGAGGGACACAGACAGAGAGAGACAGGAGGGACACAGACAGAGAGAGAGAGACAGGAGGGACACAGAGAGAGGGAGACAGTAGGGACACAGAGAGAGACAGGAGGGACAAAGACAGAGAGAGAGACAGGAGGGACACAGAGAGAGGGAGACAGTAGGGACACAGAGAGAGACAGGAGGGACACAGACAGATAGAGAGACAGGAGAGACACAGACAGAGAGACAGGAGGGACACAGACAGAGAGAGACAGGAGGGACACAGATAGAGAGAGACAGGAGGGACACAGATAGAGAGAGACAGGAGGGACACAGATAGAGAGAGACAGGAGGGACACAGATAGAGAGAGACAGGAGGGACACAGATAGAGAGAGACAGGAGGAACACAGACAGAGAGAGACAGGAGGGACACAGATAGGGAGAGACAGGAGGGACACAGACAGAGAGAGACAGGAGGGACACAGACAGAGAGAGACAGGAGGGACACAGATAGGGAGAGACAGGAGGGACACAGAGAGAGACAGGAGGGACACAGACAGAGAGAGAGACAGAAGGGACGCAGAGAGAGGGAGACAGAAGGGACACAGACAGACAGAGAGAGACAGGAGGGACACAGACAGAGAGGGACAGAGAGAGACAGGAGGGACAGAGAGAGACAGGAGGGACACGGATAGAGAGACAGCAGGGACATGGATTGAGAGACAGGAGGGACACAGACAGAGAGAGACAGGGGGGACACGGATAGAGAGACAGGAGGGACACAGACAGAGAGAGACAGGAGGGACACAGACAGAGAGAGACAGGAGGTACACAGAGAGAGAGAGACAGGAGGGACACAGTGAGAGAGAGACAGGAGGGACACAGAGAGAGACAGGAGGGACAGAGAGAGAGAGAGACAGGAGGGACACAGAGAGAGAGAGAGTCAGTAGGGACACAGACAGAGAGAGAGACACAGGAGGGACACAGATAGAGAGACAGTAGGGACACAGACAGAGAGAGACAGTAGGGACACACACAGGAGGGACACAGACAGAGAGAGACAGTAGGGACACAGAGAGAGACAGGAGGGACACAGACAGAGACAGGAGGTACACAGAGAGAGAGAGAGAGAGAGACAGGAGGTACACAGAGAGAGAAAGAGACAGGAGGGACACAGAGAGAGAGAGAGAGAGACAGGAGGTACACAGAGAGAGAAAGAGACAGGAGGGACACAGAGAGAGAGAGACAGGAGGGACACAGACAGAGAGATAGAGACAGGAGGGACACAGAGAGAGAGACAGGAGGGACACAGACAGAGAGAGACAGGAGGGACACAGACAGAGAGAGACAGGAGGGACACAGACAGAGAGAGACAGGAGGGACACAGAGAGAGAGAGACAGGAGGGACACAGAGAGAGACAGGAGGGACACAGACAGAGAGAGACAGGAGGGACACAGAGAGAGACAAGTGTATGGTGAACCCCTGACCTCACGTTCTTTGGGCCTCATTCAAATGCGGTTTGGCCAATTGACTAGAGCTCTATATGAGCACAGAGCATATTTTTTTTACAGAAGTGTTTAGTTAGTGAAGACCTTGCTTTTGGATAGAAGTTCACTAACTAAAAACTTCAGTAAAAAAAATATGCTATGTGCCTATATAGAGGCCTATTCAATTGGCCGCATCACAATTGAATGAGGCCCGTTGTCAGTATCACATATATAGTTGTGAGCATGCAAGTTGTTGCAAAGCGAGGGCACTGGGCGAGAGCCTCAGTTGCTGGCATGGAGCGCCGAAGGCGCTCCATGCCAGCAACTGCGACCCTCGCAAACTTCACGTCGCAACGCAAATAACACGACACACACATTACGACACTCTCACAAACAACATACCACACACGTTCACACACATTACGGCCTCGCAACACTCGGACGCAACTCGCGAATATTACAAAATTAAAAACACAATACATACACACAGCACATACATAAAAAGCTTACCTACAGCAACAGGGAGCATCCAGGACCTCAAAAATGCAACTTACACCTTCATTTCAATCAAAATAAAATAGTTTGGACAATAAAAAATGTGCTAAGCGAGAGAAACAATGGCCGCCGAACAAAACGAAAACAAGGCTACACACGCAAACACCATACGAGACACGTTAGCAGACATTACGACCTCGCAAACATCGGACGCAACATTTCAAACACAATAAATACACACAACACACACATAAAAAGCTTACCTACAGCAAGAGGAACCATCCAGCACCTCAAAAAACAAGTTACACCTTCATTTAAATAAAAATAAAACACTTTAGACACTAATGAAATCGCTAAGCGACAGAAAAAATGGCCGACGAAAAAAACGAAACGAGGCTACAGCACTCTCAACACGTAAAACACCACAACACACTCGCAAAACAACACACGAAACTCGAAAAACCCCACGAAGCACCGACGGATAATCCGCAAAGACGCATAACACAGATAACCCGCCATTTTACGCCAATGCGGAAGTACACCACTATGCTAACGGTTTCGTCTCCTGCACGCACAGTATTACACTGCACACATTCACCACGCTTACACAGCACCTCCACACCACTAATGCTGCAGCAAAATGAAAACATGTCAGCTCTTCAACACAATGCTTCAAAATAGGTAAAGTATATTCATTTATTCATCTATTATATATTTTAGTATTTCACACCAAACACCATTAGCTACCTTACGATTTGATTGCCGTCATTTTTTGACGGGCAATTCGCTAGTCACATATATAGTTGTGTGCATGCGAGCCTGCTCAAGTCGTTGCTAACGCTTGCGGGCTCGCATAGCGAGCCCGCTTAAGTTGTTGCTAACGCTTGCAGGCTTGCATAGCGAGCCCGCGCCCTCGCATAGCCTTCGGCGCTCCATGCCAGCAACTGCGGCCCTCACGAAGCCTCCCCCGAGCACACACAGTTCTGCCCGGGCTGGACAGGTGAGTGGAGCCTTAAAGGGGTTCGCTTCGCGAGGGCCGCAGTTGCTGGCAAGGAGCGCCGAAGGCGCTCCTTGCCAGCAACTGCGGCCCTCGCGAAGCGAGCTGTGGTGTCTCTATACCCCCATGTTCAGAGGCCTGTCCCAGCCAGCTTACCGGCTGTGACTGTCCCATTTCGGCGCTGCCGCTGTGTGTCGGCGAGTCAGACTCCCACAATGCAGCCGGAGAGCAGGCAGGCATGGAGGCCGCGCTCACCACCTCACTTTAAGTCCCCCCTAGCCTCGGGCGGATTCCCCAGGAGCACAGCGAGCCCCGAACATACACGGGCCCTACCCCAAACACACACAGGCCTGCCACCTGGGCTGGACAGGTGAGTGGAGCCTGATAGCCTAACATGCGTCTCACGTTGCTGCGTCTCTCCCGACGCACGTTTCTCAATTTCCTCAGGGGTTACCGCCATGACACTAAGACATCCCTCTTTATAGTCTCTGTTGTCATGGGAACCAATTTTAATTAAAACCAACGTAGATTTAATATTTAAAATATCTTAAACGGTCTCAAAACATAGAACTCTGCTAACTCACATATTATAATGCTTTTAAAGCCATGCTTGTTTAAAAGCTTACTATATTTAGATAACATTGCACTATATCTCTCCATATTATTTTATTATATTTTGAGAGCCATAGGATATATATATATATATATATATATATATATATATATATATATATTGACACTGGAACAAAGATTATAAACTATATCATTGATCCTAACTTCTTATTTAGAAGATCTTATAAGATCCCAACAATAAATAAGGTTTCATTTATTACTTTAAGGTCACAATATATTAGTGCAAATTAACATATCCCCATCTAGCTTTTCATTATATTATAATAAATTATTCCTCATAGATGAAGTCTAGTATTGGGTTTATATGTTATTAGGGCGATATCTTGAAAGATATAGTATAATATGTATATTAATACCAGCGAATAAATAAAGAGAATCATATTCTTATTAACTTATTAACGTAGTAAGCAATTTCATTATATGGTATTATTGAGTTAGTATCAGCTTCAATACCTACAAAATATTGGATTTTTATATTATATATATGGGGAGAAAGTAAAACCTTGATTTATGCCATTATACCCAGTTACATCTAGAGCCACCAAACCTATCTTGTTTCTATTTATCCAGTATATGAACACAATTCTATCTCTTGGTGTAGCCCGGTGTAATCAATCAAAATACATTAATAATATGTCGGGGTTTTTATCCCAAAAATGGGACCCATTAGCATGGTCTAATGAGGTAAAGACAGTATTTTCAAACAACCCCTTAACTAGTATGGGTAATGAACCGAATCTCAAACTAGAATTTTTGGAACTCAATAAAGTATACAAAAAACAATATCAGATATGGTGGGAGGTAGCTAGTCTGGAAAACTATTTAAAAAACAATTTGATACCTAGGGGATTACGTATCAATCTTTTTCCCACAATAAGAAATCTATCAGAGGATTTTATAAAAAAAAGGGATCTAGTCTTATTAAATGTTCACAAGAACGGATGAACCACTTACTTGAATGGGAACAACAGCAATTACAAGAGACGGAGATAGTATTAAAGACTAAAATTGAAAAAAACAAGGAATATAAGACTAGTAATGATTTTCCAGATCTAGAAAACTACTTGGAAAAAGACATTGAGAAATTTAGGAGAATGTTAATGGATAGAAAACAAAGAGACCTTAATGATTTCCAGTCAGGAAATATATTTAGAAGATCAAGACATTTCAAAACACTTAGAGACAAGCCTGACATGGTACTGACATCAGAATCAGAATGGTCAGATCTAGACCAAAAGGATGACCAAGATTTAAGTAAAGAAGGAAAGGCATTTAAGAAAAATAATAGAGGTTTTTTAGATCAGGCTTCAAAACCAGGAGAGGTAAGAAAAGGCCCAAACCTCTTCAAACCTCACAAAAGGTTCAAAAAACATTAAATCCTCTACAGATCTTTAATTTATCAGACCTTAATTTAACAGAAGATCATATATCCCTATTACAGAAGGGACTTAATTTCTCTCCTACAGACAATTTTAAAATCTTTGATTGGGTAAAGGATGTACATTTATTTGCTCGTAAGTTAGCTTTAAAAAAGTTTTTTTCAAGAAAGTCAGATAATAGCCAACTCAATTTATCGAATAGACAAACATTAAATGATTTGAGATATCTACTGGCAGAAAATGAATCAGATGAATTATGCGGACCATTCTCAAATTTTAAACCTAAAAGCAAATTTACCCCTCCTTTCTCTATCAGTGCTAATATTGAACTATTTGTCCAAAATGTAGTGAGAGATTTGGAAGAACTACCTAATAAAAAATCAACTTGTTCAAATCTTTCAATAGGAGCAAAACAAGCTCTAAAAGATCTAAAGAGCCAACAAGATATTATAATAAAAAATGCTGATAAAGGAGGAAATCTGGTCCTACTAAATAGAGAGGACTATGTTAAAGAGAATAGGAAACTTCTAAATAACAAAGAATGCTATAAAAAACTACCGAATGATCCAACTGAACTATTCTTGATAGAATTAAAAAACATTTTAGATCAAGGTTTGATGAATAAATTAATATCCAAATAAGAATTGGAATTTCTCAATGTCAAAAATCCTAAAATAGCCACATTCTACTCTATTCCAAAGAACCACAAAAACCCTTCTAACCCACCAGGTAGACCAATAGTGTCTGGGATAGGATGTATAGCAGAAAACTCCAGTAAATACTTGGAATCTATATTAAGAGAACATGTGGTGTCATTGACATCATATGTAAGAGATACTAAAGATGTGTTAAAGAAAATCAATGGATTGAACACAAATAAAAACACACTTTTAGTGTCATTATATGTAGAATCATTATATACAAATATCCAACATAAGAGAGGCCTAGATGCTACTAAATATTTTTTACAGAAGAAGGGCATACTTTATGATAGACATAATGAATTTATAATGGAGTTACTGAAATATGTGTTAACACACAATTATTTTGTATTTTTACAAAATTTCTATCACCAGATAAGAGGTACAGTTATGGGGACAGCATGTGCCCCCACATACGCCAATTTATACCTAGGCTGGTGGGAAGAACAAATAGTGTTCAATGAACACAATGATAACTATACAAAAGATGTGGACCTTTGGATTCGGTACATAGATGATGTGTTAATCCTATGGAGTGGTACTCATCAACATTTGCAAGAATTTATAAACAAATTAAATCACAATGATATGGGTCTATATTTGACCTCAGAGGTCAATGAGACGTCTATAACCTTTTTAGACCACACAATTAGCAAACAAGAAAATGGCAAATTGACAACTAATACATACAGGAAACCAACATCTACTAACAGCCTTTTGCATGCCACAAGTAGTCACCCTAAATCTTTGATCTCAGGAATCCCAGTAGGGCAATATCTGAGAATTAAAGGAAATTGCTCAGAAGAACAACAGTTTGAAATAGAGGCCATGGACCTACAAAATAGATTCCAAGAACGGGGATATAATAAAAAGATATTAAAGAAGGCTTATGGTAGAGCTAAGAACATCAACAGAGAATCTCTACTTATGGATAAATCCCCTAAAGAAGATAACATCATTAGATGTATTGGAACCTATAATGACAAATGGTTCGATGTAAAAAAGATTTTCAATAAACACTGGTAGATATTAAGGAATGATAAATATCTAAAACCCTTTTTAGGGGAACATGCTCAGATAACAAGTAGAAGATCTACTAACTTAAAAGATGTATTATCTAAAAGCCATCTGGAGATTCCAAAGAGGACTACATGGCTAGAAAAAATAAAAGGCTGTTTTAAATGTCAATCCTGTAAGGCTTGTCAGTATATAAAAACAGCCAAAACCTTCACCTCAAAAGATGCAACACAGATATATCAAGTGAAGTATCTTATGACATGCAAAACAGAGAGAGTGATTTATTTGATATCTTGCAAATGTGGAATGAGATACATAGATAAAACCTTTAGAGAATTTCGAAGAAGAATTTTGGAACACATCTATAGTATCAACAGAGAATACGATACACCAGTGGCTATACATGTAAACACCAAGCATAAAGGGGATGTGAAAGTACTTTCTTTTATGGCCATAGATCACATTGAACAAACCATCAGAAAAGGTGACATAGACAAAGAGTTACTAAAGATGGAAGCAAGATGGATCTATTTACTAAAAACCAGAAAACCTGATGGCCTAAATGAAGGTTTTACTTTCTCCCCATATATATAATATAAAAATCCAATATTTTCTAGGTATTGAAGCTGATACTAACTCAATAATACCATATAATAAAATTGCTTACTACGTTAATAAGTTAATAAGAATATGATTCTCTTTATTTATTCGCTGGTATTAATATACATATTATACTATATCTTTCAAGATATCGCCCAAATAACATATAAACCCAATACTAGACTTCATCTATGAGGAATAATTTATTATAATATAATGAAAAGCTAGATGGGGATATGTTAATTTGCAGTAATATATTATGACCTTAAAGTAATAAATGAAACCTTATTTATTGTTGGGATCTTATAAGATCTTCTAAATAAGAAGTGAAAAAGTGAAAGATCAATGATATAGTTTATAATCTTTGTTCCAGTGTCAATACATATATATATATATATATATCCTATGGCTCTCAAAATATAATAAAATAATATGGAGAGATATAGTGCAATGTTATCTAAATATAGTAAGCTTTTAAACAAGCATGGCTTTAAAAGCATTATAATATGTGAGTTAGCAGCGTTCTATGTTTTGAGACCGTTTAAGATATTTTAAATATTAAATCTACGTTGGTTTTAATTAAAATTGGTTCCCATGACAACAGAGACTATAAATAGGGATTTCTTAGTGTCATGGTGGTAACCCCTGAGGAAATTGAGAAACGTGCGTCGGGAGAGACGCAGCAACGTGAGACGCGTGTTAGTGACGTCATCGCGAGGCGTCCTAACCGCGATCTCCATGCTTTAGGAGACAAACAGATTGTCAGGGACACAGCGATATATCTAAAAGCCAAACTAATACCAAGAAAAGGTTCCTGAATAATCCAGTCACTCCTAACAGGAGTTTAACAAAAAGGGAATTCAAGGAATAATATAGGGGATATACCACAACTAAGTAATAGGCAGTACTCCTGCAATATAGCACAACTCAGCACTTTATAAATACAATTCATCACAATTGTATTTAAGTCAACACAAGTCATATGCAAAATGTAATAGGGCAAAATATAATTTGTTTTTCAAGCACCGTCAGCACTTTATTATAGCACCTTATTATAGCACTTTAGATTCACAGCACCTTAAAGACAACATTTAAAGGATGCCCATTTTTATAAGTCCAGTCATATCATATCCCCATATCCTTTCCCACCTCCTGTTCTAATTGCAGCGTCCATATTTTTAACTTTTGTAGCATCTATTTTTAAAGTAAATTATTAAAAGCTAAGTTTTAATCAACTGGGTCTCTTACACTATTGAGATTCATAGGTGTGCACTATTAAAAGGGTCCCTTTTCTTTTCTTCCCTTCTCCAGTGATTTGGGATTTGGCCGTCCAATCTGCTTTTACTCTCCCACCCCCAATGGTCCTTAATGGTATAGCTCACAGCTTCATTGAAGTACACAACATCTCTTGTTTGGTCTTTCAGTCATGTCTGACTGTGACCCTCTGGACTGCAGCACATGCAGCTAGGCCTCTGCCACGCTTTTCTAAAAGGTTTGCATGCTGATGATACTGGAGTGGCTTGTCAGTTCCTTCTCCAGTGATTTGGGATTTGGCCATCCACTCTGCTTTCACTCTGCCTCCCACAATAGCCCTTAATGGTATAGCTCAAAGCTTCATTGAAGTACAGAAGCCCCATCACTTATCAAACCACAAGGTGACCATGGGAACATACCCCACAGTAACCCATCAGGAAGGGCAGCAAACACACATGGAGGGTTTGCAGAGGCACATTGAGCAACAGCCACCTCACCTCCATAAGGGGTAATCTCCGCTACGCCCATCCAAGGAAGTCCCACGCCATTGCTGGTGGCCATGTGCCAAGATGTCCACTCATTCTCATTTGGTGACCTCCCATTAAGTTCTGCTATTCATCAATTTACATTAGTTTGGATTGCTAAGTGATGTTCTGGATGGGGCTTATATACTTCAATGAAGCTGTGAGCTATAACATTAAGGGCCAGTGTGGGTGTGCTGGTTCAAGCAGAGTGGACGGACAAATCCCAAATCACTGGAGAAGGAACTGACAAGCCACTGCAGTATCGCCTATCATTATCCTGTTAGGCCCTCAGGGGAATGTTCCTACTCCACAGTATCACTAATTGGACTTGGCCTGTGCATTAACCCTTTATTATGCCTAGATTATAGATCTATTAGATGTATTATATAATATCTAATGCTATTAGCAATATTATTCCTCTTAATATGTATGGATCTATTGCAGGTTAACTAGTGATCATTAGTTTACAGCTATAGTAATGTGACACTAATGTGATGCATGTGGATGTCCCATAACCCCAACCATTGAAAACACACCGACATGGTGAGAACAGTATAATACAGGTTTATTATTTACACAGACCACAATCAGCAGTGGTCAAGACTGTGCATTCACATAACGGTATAACAAAGCTTTATTTTGGACACAGACCACAATCAGCAGTGGTCAAGACTGTGCATTCACATAACGGTATAACAAAGCTTTATTTTGGACACAGACCACAATCCGCAGTGGTCAAGACTGTGCATTCACATAACGGTATAACAAAGCTTTATTTTGGACACAGACTACAATCAACAGTGGTCAAGACCATGCATTAATATCATGGGTGTGGTGTGGGCGGGTCCCGAGAGAGAAAGGGGCTAGTAAAAAACAAAGGGGATACCTACAGGGGCCAATCTAATAGTCTAGAATAAGCATGATGCATAGCACCTACCAGGGTCACATGCGGTCAATACACTGCTGCAACCTGACTGATTAAAAAATAGGATCATCACAAATCACTCCATTTAACTGAAGAAACCATTAGAGTGCATGGCACTTACAACTTGTCTGGATTTGCTTAATGGAACAGATGATTCAACCTCTGGACTGTGTAATCCAATCCAGTTTCACACATACAGTGTGGTGGGCGAAATTACCCATAAAAAAAAAATGGTAAAAAAATAAATAAGGCGGAGGTGGATAAAAAAAATGAATGACAATGCATCTACAGTACAGTGCTAAATACTGTAACAATATAGCAACTCACCTGATTCCCATCTGCAAGCATTACTAACTATTAGCTAGGTCTCTGGATAATGAGTAATATGGGCAAATAGCCATTAATACGGAGAGAACACAAAGGTGTGCCAGATTCACTGTCACTGACATCAGACCCATGGGTGTGTTCTCAGACTGATATTGAGGTCAGGATCACATGCATTACTAGTGCATATATTTATGCGGCTGTCATTAACATGCCATTGTGAGACTTTGCAAGTCCACCGCCATAGCGGTATTAGTCTACATTTCAGCTAACAATAATCATGTCTGAGATATCTGGCAATATGATAGCTTTAAGATTGTGGGAGCTACATGTTAAGGAGGGGGCTGTCATTGAAGTAATGTATACCTGAGAGGCACTGGGAAAACCTTACGCCTCATATAATTCCTCCACAATGCTTGCAGATGTAGGAGATGCCTTCATGGGACTGAATGGTACCTAAAACAAAACAAATGGAAAGAAAAACAGAGAAAACATAAAATCTAAGGGCCTAAAAAAAAGGGGACTGCAGCATCCCTTCCCAACAGCATTCCCCAGTGACCATCAATTGGTGGCATGTTCAACCGAACCCTACGTGTCCACAGAGAAGAGGATCATGGACCATGTGATGGGAGGTAGCCACCTGCATACAAAATATCACCATCACATAGGCAAAGATCCAAAACTCTGTAGCCAGGCTAGATGAGGTCAGCATTGTGACCAATAGATTGTCACTGAGGAGTGCTGTTGAGAAGGCACAATTATGTCCACAGCCCCTAGGTCCTCCTCCACCTGGGCACAGGACCTGCATCGTCCGCGGCCGGACGCCGTCTCCCTGTTGGTGGTCGGGGAGCGGGAGGAGGTAGTGGCACCACGGGTGGTGGTGGCGGCGGAGGCATGGTGGAAGGAGAGGAGGGGCCAGGCTGCTGTTGGCTGGTGACCTGCCCCGTTCCCAGCAGCCTGACCAAATGCTGCTCCAGCCTCCGATGATGGCTCCTCTCCTCCCTAAAGCGCCTGTCCAGGCTGCGCCTCATGCCAGAGATGTTGGCATCAATCCTCCTCACGACGGCCAACAACTCCAGCAGCGCAGCCTCGGTCGTTGGTGGTGGGGGGGGGCTGGGGTCCTGCTGGCTGGGCCGGGTGGGAAGATGGCGGGGAGAGAGTGGGGAGGATCTGGGACCCGGCTGGAGACAGAGGCTCTGATGTTGGGGTCCCCGGTGGCTCAGTGTGTGGGGAAGGAGGAGCTGTGGCATATTCCACCACTTGTGAAGGCCCGGGCGAGATGGCAAGTCTTTGGAGGAGGGGGACAGTCGGGCTCTGGACAGGGGGGCTGTCAACTACCACGACCTCCCCCGCCTCAGAGCCAGGGCCCTCTAATGAGCCTGTAGCCTCCTCCCCCTGAGCGGTCTCCTGCGGGGCGGCGGCTGACGGCCCTGCCTCTGGCTCATCACTGGACCCAGACCTCCTACTGGATGCTGAAATAGAGAAAAGAGAGGTACATGTCATTAGTATGCTGATCAATACATTGATATGTTTTCACTCCTAACTATCTGCCATCTAGGCCTGAACATGGATGATTCTCCTAATTGCAACTCAGATTAGCTATCATTTGCTAGATTTGATCTATTCTTTGGTTTCTTGTCTTGACCTCTCCTGGCTCCTAACGCTGTCTGGATTTCTTCTGCGGTTTCACTCCTAACTATCTGACATCTAGGCCTGAACATGGATGATTCTCCTAATTGCAACTCACATTAGCTGTCATTTGCTAGATTGGATCTATTCTTTGGTTTCTTGTCTTGACCTCTCCTTGCTCCTAACGCTGTCTGTATTTCTTCTGCGGTCTGTAACTGCATAGGCTGCATTGGGCACACCAGTACATGGACTCGATTGCTTGATTACTCTTGGGGTGGCCAGGAATGACAGTGATTTGTCAGATTCATGGATTTAATGACACTTCCATCTATCCCTTGTTAATTCCATGGAGCTGACATGTCAGTGTCCTTGTTGGTCACCATGTGTAGTGTGTGTTCTGCACATGTTGTGGCATGTTGGTGTATGTCATATTCACCTGAACTGGAGGCTGGGTCCTGCTGGGCCGCCAGGGATGAAGCTCCAGCTGCAGGCAACGGTCTCAGAAGGTGCCTTGCAATCCTCTCCCACTCCTTATAGGTCACGCTGTGTCCCTCAGCTTCTCTGTCCATCTTCCTCCTCTCCGTGGCCCGGTGTGAGGAATTGACTCTGCTGGGTTTTGAACTCTGGCCCCAGGCTGCTGGGCCTCTTCCCTACCCCTGCACCAGCCTGCCTTTGTGAAATTCCTGGAGATCTGATGTCTCTTCAGCTGTGTCTGGTCAGGTGTCTGGTCCTTGGCCTATATAAGGCACTTCCTGTTTATGTACCTTGCCAGATTACTGTGTGGTTCCTGATCACTTCAATAAAGCTTGTTCCTGTTTCACCTACAAATTGCTGAATTGGATTATTGCTGACCTTGGCTGCTGGTCTCCACAACCTCGTGATTCCTATATCATTACACCCTGATATCCACATAACGGTGCCATATGGACCCCAAGCCCCTAGGCACCGTGGACACCTCCTTCATCAATTCCACTACCTGCTTCCAAGCCTGAGCCTTAGGCCCAGGCTTTGCTTCCCTTGCAACAAGGATGACGGGCCGGTCACGGATCGCACCCAGGAGGACCAAATTCTCCCGGGGCATAAAATTAATTTGGCCCTGCTCCTGCCCTTGCCAATAGCCCCTTGCTCTCTCAACTGTGCTCTGTGACCTTGGCATCCCTGAACTCTCCCTGAGGCCTTTCCCCTCTCTAAACAACCCCGCTCCCTGGGAACAGGCCCCTTCCCCTCTGTCCCTCCTCTACTAGTGCCTACATCTCCCTCCTCCTCCTCCTCCCCCTCCAGGGACTTCTCCTCCTCCCCCTCCGGCGACCTCTCCTCCTCCCCCTCCGGGGACCTTTCCTCCTCCTCTCTCTCTGGGGACACCCCCTCCAGCACAACCACCTCTCATCCACCCTCCACTCCACTCTCCTCACTCTCCTCACTCTCCGTTCCTCTCCTCCTCTCCACCTTCCTCTCTCCACCTATCTCCTCCCTCCATGCTCAAATTATCACATATATAGTTGTGAGCAGGCGAGCTTGCTTAAGCCGTTGCTCACGCTAGCGGGCTCGCATAGCGAGCCCGCGGCCCTCGCGAAGCGAGGGTCGCAGTTGCTGGCAAGGAGCGCCGCAGGCGCTCCTTGCCAGCAACTGCAGCCCTCGCGAAGAGGGCTGCAGCCCTCGCAGCAACTGCAGCCCTCGCGCTCCTTGACAGCATTTGCGGCCTTTGCGAAGAGAGGGAGCTGTGCGTGCACGCCCCTGGAGAGAGGGAACTGTGCGTGCACGCCCCTGGAGAGAGGGAACTGTGCGTGCACGCCCCTGGAGAGAGGGAGCTGTGCATGCACGCTGCTGGAGAGAGGGAGCAGAACTCCATGCCCCATTAGACCCATC